>LZPO01007954.1:0-21175 GCA_001675575.1 Neotoma lepida
ATGCGCTTGTGTTTTCACAGAGAACTAAAGAGACTTTTGGCTACCTGCACAGAGATTAAAACATCATCATGAAACAATGTCATTTTGATTATGTCATTCAAATGCATACACATCACCATCCCTAAAGAGGAACGTATGCCTCACACAGAGCAAGTGTCAGCACCTACTTGGGGACAATTTAAAAAAGTTACACAAGAAGTTGAGTGCCTGATCCAAGGAGCAAGACAAGAGGTCACCCCTACAACCATGCTCCTCATGATGTTGGTTATCAGTCATGTAAGCACTATACAAGGGAGTTGTCAACCATCTGCTTCCATTGTGGGTTCAGCTGGAATTCGTTCTCCACTGTTGTGAAATTGTACTTTCTTATGGAATGAGACTGTCGTTGGCCCAATTAGGTGGTATAAGGATGGGTTAGAGACATTTAGATAAAATTACATGCGAGGTCCTTGGAAAAATATCGCTGTCCAGATTAAAGAAATAATGTTAATTTTGATATTTTTAAACCCTCACCTTTATATCTGATAGAGGGAATTGTACTTGTGCAGAAAAAATGGCAATCTGGGTACTTTTTATATTATTGCAACTTTAAAAGTAGACTTCTTATTTGGATCCACTTTGCTCTAACCAACAAAATTGTAGGGGCAAGTTGACTTAGATACCACGAACAAAACCCCATTTTGTGTTCAGGAGGAACAACCTGTTCATCGTCTACTCTCAAAAAAATCTGGTTGGATTGTCAGTAAGGCATGATGTCACAGGGAGGATGTCACTTCACAGGGTGAGCCAGTCATGACATACAATCCAGACTTGTCAATGCATTGCCTTTCTTGCAGGCTCATTGCTTATGTTTTGACTGTACTAATACTGACTATGCACCCCTAAACTGTACTGTGCAAAGAAATTCGTCTTTGCCCTTCTGGGCAACACTTTGTCTTCTGGATGGGCCTTTTATGCAATCATACAGCCTTTTAGGCATTGCCAGCCCATTTCTAGGAATACTGCTCTATAGGCAGAATTCCTCCACTCTTTCCCTCTGTAGCTAACACACAGTGACCCTACATCTACTTGTGATGACAAACTGTAGTTGGTAAGCCTAACTCAAACTGCCGTCGTGGCTGCCTTCCGACCTCTAGGACAGATTGTGCCACTTCAACGGGAAATCTCCCAACTAGCTTGTGTCTTCAGCAATACTACCAGAGCCCCGGACACTATCTTAGGAGAATGAAATACAGACAGGAAGGAAATTGCTGTGGTTGATGATTTGCTGCTGAAACATCATATGGGCTATGAGCACTGTCCTAGTATGTATTGCTTCAATAGCACAGATGACGCTTCCCTGGTCCAACAACACTTGGATCAAGTGCTCCAGGAGATCAATAAAATCACAGCCTCCTCTGGGTGGGGTTGGCCTAATTGGTTCTCTTGGCTTCTTCCCTTTCTGGGACCACTGGCAGTGATTCTAAATTTGATTTCTTTTATTTTACACTGCAATTTTCAGTTCCTTGTGAGCTCCGTATGTCGTCTTACTCTGTGATATGCACTTTCTATTGCTCTTAATGAGTTCACAGGAAAGGGTGGGTGTGGCATCAGGTAATAGACTTTCCCACACTTTCCTGCTGTTTGCACACTGTCTCCAGAGAACTTTGCTTACCCCCTGGAAGGACCTCCACCTGCCCCAGGACTGCTTCTGACAAGATGTTTCCTCTGCTCTCCTTAGCAGTGCAGCTTAGCACTTTCAAGGACATTATGCAAACAGCCTTCTGTCTCCTGAACAACCTGCTGACAGTGATGAGAAATCTCAGTGTGGCTTTCACTGATTCTCTGTCCCTGCCCTGAACCCTGAGCTATCCAAACGAAAGCCTCACAGAATGCCAGGGAAGGCATCTATGAGCAGCATGGCCTTGAATCCTCTGGTTTGTTTTGAATCGCAAATTCATCTTCAGTGCCTCCACACCTGATGGTGATATTCACCTTCATGTGTTTATCTGGATGTTTTTCCTTGGGAAATGTTTTGGTTTTGTTTTCGCTGCCTTTGAAAAGGTATTTGCGGAACGCTTGCTTTTTTCTCTTCTCCTTGTAACATTCCTCTCCGCCTCTATTGATTCTTTTCTTTTTCTTTACCTTGATATGCAACCCCCCCCCATTTTCTTCTTTCCCTGCCTACTCCTTTTATGTCATCCATTATTTCCGTAGTTAGTCTCGATACTTTTTAAACTTCTGATCACATTCCTTTTCCATTTTCTGGCCATGGATGTGTGAGCTGTAATTGCTTTTAATTACGTTTCTGTACCTTGTATGGTTTGATGTCAGTGTTGATGTTTGTTTTCTCCTTGAGTGCTACCAGGGAACTGGGCCTTTAACAGTACTGTGGTGGTCTGAATGAGAGGTGGTCCCAGCGCCTCAGGCGTTTGCACACTTGTTTCCCGGTTGGTGACACTGTTTAGGGAAGTTTAGGTGGTGTAGCCTTGCTGGAGGAGGCTTTGAGATGGAAAGCCTCACCATTTCCGGTTACACTCTCTGCTTTGTGCTGTGGTTCAAGATGTGAGCTTCGGCTTTCTGTTCCCGATTCTGTGCCTGTTACTTGATGCCATGCCTCCCCTCTGCCTTCATGGACCCTTGACCCTCTGGAGCCATAAGCCAAATAAACCCTCCCTTGCATAATTCGCCTTTGGCCACAGTGTTTTATCATAGCAATAGACACGTGGCTAATACATGTAGGTTTCTCAATAAGAAGATCTGTCTGTGATGGTCAATATTAATATTGATATTGAACCTGACAGGACCTAGAACCACCACAGTGGCTTCTAATCGGGAGAAAGACTTTTCTAGATTAAGTTAATTGATGTGGTAAGACCCACCCTAAATATGATTGGCAATAGTCCATAGGCCGGGGTCTTGGACTGTGTTTAAAGGAGAAAGCCAGCTTAGTGCAAACATTCATCCCTCTCTGCCTCCTCATACCATGTGGCCAGCTGTGTGCCACTCCTGCTGACATGACTTTCCTTCCCTTAAACTGTGAGCCCAAAGTACACCCTTCCTTCCTTCAGTGGGTGGCACCACTCTCTAGGCAGGGAATTTGGAGTTGTCTAAGAGGAGAAAGAGAACTGAGCACTAGCATGCATGTGTGCACTAATTCATTGCTCTTTGCTCTTGCCTGCGGTTGTAATGTGACTAGCTGCTTCAAGTAACTACCCTCTGGTCCTTCATGCAATGATAGACTGTAACCTGGAATTGTAAGCCAAATAATAAACCCTTTCTCCCTTCAGTTGCTTTTGTTAGGGCACAGCATCAGGAAACAAAATGAGACCAACATTTTAATAAGTGGGAGAAAGCTGAAAGCATTTCGTCTAACATCAGGAAGGAGGAGGTCATGCTGCCCACTCTCCACCCTCACTGCTCTTACTCAATACTGTGCTCATGGTCTTAACTAGATCAATAAAGCAAAAGAGATAAAAAAGCTACAAGTAGGAAAGTAAAAAGTCAAACTATCCCAATTTCAGATGGCATGATCCTAAATAATCTAACAGGAGATTCTTAGGTGTAGTTAACACTTTTTATCAAAGTAGCAAAATATGAAATCAACATACAAGACCCAACAGCCTTTCTATATGCTGTAGTAAACATGCCAAGAAAGAAATCAGGAATAGGATTCCATTTATAATATCCTCAAGAAAAATAAAATAACTAGAAATAAATGTAAACAATGAAATGAAATACTTCTTCAATGGAAACTTAAAGACACTGAAGAAGGACAGAGAAAGGGACACTAGACGGTGGAAAGCCCTCCCATGTTTATGGATTGGCTGAATCAATATTGCAAAATTGTCTGTAGTACTAAAAGTGGCCTACATATTCACCACAATCTCTATCCAAATTCCAATGACATTTCCTCAAACAGGTAGGGAAAGGATTCCTAAACTTCATATGGAAACACTGCAGACTTGGATTAGCAGAAGCAATCCTGAGTAGATAGAGAGATGCTGATATCTGATCATAATACCTGATCTTGGACTGTACTACAGAGCCATGGTGTCCAAAATGCATGGTACTAATGCAAAAATCACACATGTAGACTGATGGAATAGACAGGAGACCCACAAACAAACCCACATAGATATATCATCTAATTTTCACCAAAAAATATAGGGTGCTGAGAAAACTGTAAATCCACCTATCAAATAATGGAGCTCAATCCACGTCTTTCACCCTGTGCATAAATTCAAAATAAAAAATTCTCATATAAGTCAAGAAATTTGAAACTGCTAGAGAAAAAACTATAAACACTTCAAGATACAGACATAAAGAAGGGCTTTCTGGAGGATACCCAGTAGCACATGAAATAACACCCCGGATTGACAATTGCTAGTACATGAATATGAAAAATTTCTGCACTGCAATGGGAATGCTCACTCACCACAGTGAAGAGACAAACTGCGTAATAGGAGAGGGGACAAATTCTTTGTCAATTATATGTTAGATATGGGATTAATATATTGAACATATGATGAACTGCAGGAATTAAACACCAAATTGCCTCAAATCAGCCATTCAGTGATTGGACCAATGACTAGTACAGACAGCTCTCAAAACAAGAAATAGAAATGGGCAATACACTATTGAAAAAGTGCTCATCATCATCGGCCTCCAGGAAAGTACAAATTAAAATTTATATGAGAGTCTACCTCAACCTAGTCAGAACAGCTGTCATCAAGAAAACAAATGACAACAAGTGCTGGCAAGGATGTAGGGAAACAAGAGCCCTTGCTGCTGCTGGAAATGTAAGCAGGTGAAGCCAATATGGAGTTCATCATGGAGGTTCCTCAAGAAAACTAAAGGTAGACTATAGTGGCAATTAATGAGCCAATTCCACGTAGTTTATCTGATAATCAAAAGAGGTTTCTTTTGGGGTGACTTACAGCAAGCAAAGGAGTCAGTTACAGGATCCAGGAGAGGTGAGGCACAGTCCAACGAGGTTCTCTGGAGAACTCTGACTTGGTCTGCAGTCCAGTATCCAGCATCCAGTATCACGAGGTAGCCAAGAGAGAGAGAGCACATATGCATTTCAGGTCTTAAAGGGTCCCTGTCTCGGCCATGCCCCGTGTGGGGGCAGGTACCTAACAGTTACCTGCTGCCTACTAGGGGCGGTGCTTTAGGGGTGAAGCACAGACAACTGCCCCTACAGTAGACCACATGACCCAGCTCTGAGACTCTTAGATGTATACCTAAAATGCTTAAAACTGGCATACCACAGAGATATGTGCACATCTGTGTTCACTGATGCTCTATTAACCATTACCAAGACAAGGAAGCAACCTAGATGTCCATCAGCAGATAAACAGATAAAGAAATGTAGTACACAATGCACAGTGAAATTTTATTTGGACACACACACACACACACACAATGGAATCATGACATTTGAAATGAAATAGATGCAACTGGAGATCCTAATGTTAAACAAAATAAGTCAGACTCAGACAAATACCATATGTTTTCTTTCCTATGTGGATTCCGTATTTAAATGCATAGACATCTATGTGTAGGGGGCATCATGAACATAGTTGGGGGACCATGCAAGAGGAGGAAGAGACTTTAAGGGAGGGGAAATGGAGGGAGTATGAAGTAATGGACTGTATGTTTCATGAAATCAGAAGATTGTTTATCTTTAGGGATAGGATGGGGAAGTGCAGAGAGGTGAGGGATAGTGGCAGAGGGGGATTAATAAGAACAAGGTATAATGACATAAATGTGTGAAAAAGCCACAATGAACCCCATCACTTTGTATGCTGGCTTAAAAATAAATTTATAAATTGAGAAATAAAAATAATGGGTTAAGATGGAAATGAGGGCCATGTCTGGGTTGGTGTTGAAATCCATGGCTCCTGTTGCCATCGAGAGTCATGTGGATGCTAGGGGTCTGAGGGACATGCGGAGGCTGGAGCCATGCCAATCTGAGTGGCCTGCACTGCCACCCATAGCTAGGGTGTCGACTGGGCTCAAGCTGCTGTCTGGATCTGTGGCCCTGCCCCTCACTGGCTGGAGAAAGCCTGCCCTCCCAACTGGAGAGCTGACCCCATCCCTCAGTGACCCTGGGATAACAGACCCCAATGACCTCAGCATAGGAAAGCTGGCACCAGCCCCAATAGGAAAGTTGCCTCCCACACACACTTGGAAAAGGTGGTCCCGCCCCTCATCACAGGCCTGGGAGAGCTGGCTCCACTTCTCACCTAAGGGGAGTGGTCCTAGTGATACAGACTGACCAACTCAGCTGCCATCCATGCACACATTCAGGGCTTTGAGCTGGCACAACCCAACATCTACCCTATCTATGATCTGCTGGAGTGGGTAAAGGGACAGGTCCTGTGGAACCATAGCCACAGGATCTCTACGACACAGGCAACAGCAGGATATCAGGGAGGAATGTCAGTGGGGGTCCAGTATTGATGGTGTACCAAAGCCAGAGGCCTTGAACCTGACCAACAATTCATTACACAATGAACATTTGCAAGTAAAGCTATTTGGACAAAAGGGTTTACTGCATGATACACAGCAGCTCCCAGTGCCACTATGATGAATGAAGAGGTGATGGAGAGGTGGCAAAGATAGAGGAGTAATGTTTTGTTTTGTTTGCTTGCTTGTTAGCTTTTAAAATTGATATTGTTATTCTTATTTGCATTTTAAAAAATATTTTATTGATTTTTAAATTTTTCTTAGTTTTCTTATTTCTTTTTAGTTTTCCTTTGAGAGAGAGCCTCTACACGGGTGAGGGGTGGATATGGAGGGACTTGGAGATGAGTGGAATTGGAGTACACGATGTGTAATTCCTAAAGAATCAATAAAAATTATGTTAATAATAAAAAAATGGAAATGACAGTAGAGAAAGAAGAAATAACACTAATCCTTCATAGATCTTGCAGAATGTTGAAGATGGGGTAATATTTTCCAACACATTCTCTAATAGAATAGTATTGTTCTACCTCTAAAGCCAGGCTGAGTCATCACAAGGACCCCCACAGTCCAACATCCATCATGAATATTTATGAAAAATTCCTCAAGAAAATATTAAGAAATCAAATCCAGCAAAAACATGCAAAATATGTGACATTGTTTTTTGTGTGTGCATGTTTGTTTTGAAGCAGGTTTTCACTATACATGTCTGGTCTGGAAATCACTTTGTAGCCCTGTTCTGGCTCAAACTCACAGTCCTCCTGCCTCCAAGTGCTGAGATTTCACTTGCATACTAGCATGCCTGGCATATTAGGCAACATTTCCAAGTAAGATTTCTCCCAGGTATGTGCAACATTCAAATTTCAGTTAAGGTAATGTAGCATGTTAGTGTAATCAAGAACAAAGACTGATCATTTTGGCATTTCACAAAATCCAAGACATAATCATGATTAAACAGTCAACAGGAAGCTTATCCCTCAATAAAAATGATTTTCCCTCTGGAATTGGGGGATGGAGGATTAAGTATAATACTCAAGTATGAAATTTTCAAAACCCAAAACATGATCAACAGGCCAAGATTAGTTGCACATACCTCTAATCCAAGCACTTGGTAAGCAGAGATGGGTGGATCTCTGAGTACCAGGCCAGGCTGATCTGCATAGTGAGGCCCTGTGTCAAAAGACAAAATGAAATATAGCCAATAACTTCAGAGTGGCAGAGACAGCCTCCAACTTGTAAAGGACATCTACTACAATGTTAAAGCACATACATTGTGCATTGTGGTGAAAGAAGAGGTGCTTTTTCCACAAGGCTGAGGACAAGACAGATATCTTTATGCTAAGATGTGTTATGGATCATCTCCTCCAAAATGCATATGAGAGATTAAGAAGTGGGGCTAGGAGTGGTACTTAAGAATTGATTGTGCTCTTCCCTCGTGATTGAGTTAGGATTTCATGCAATTATTGAAGGAATGGGAGCCAGGGATATAACTCAGTGATAAATAAGTTGTTTAGCATGTGCAAGGCCTTTTCCCAGTACTGGAAGAGAAGAAGGAATAAAAGATAGAGAGAGTGAGAGAAAAGAAGGAAGGAAGGAAAAAAGGAACGAAAAGAAATACAGATAGATGGATAAGTGGGCTAAAGTGTTATCTAGGGTGTAGGTCTATGTTGTATGTTTTTTTCTGGGGTGGCATGAGCAAGCATCTCTATTCACTGTGTATAGGGCACCAATGGCATCCAGTGGAATGACTCCAGCCACATGAAGCTTGGTGACCTAATGACTTTCGGGCAGCTATGCCATACTCTGAGGAATTACCTCCACCTACTACCATCAATTAGCCATCTTATATATCCTTGGAGAGAGGATTCATGACCCAATTGTTCTTCCTGCACTTCTGCAAGCAAATTTTTGTAGGCTTAATCTTGTGTAATCACAGCTCTTCTAACTTCAAGACAGCAGTGGCCATATTATAATTCTTGTAGGATGTAGTTCCACACCAATTTTCTATGAAAGCCAGTTAATTAAGGACACTCCAATGCCCCATGTATCCTTGCCATGTAATGGCTTCCTCCTGGTCCATCTAAGAACACTATTAGCAAGAAGCCTCTTAATCTTAGATGAGGTTCATAAACCAAAATCAATCTTTATACCTTATCCAGTTTGTGTTTGTGATTCCATGTTATTAGAGACAATGAACAGACAAAGAAAACATGTATTCTGATGGTCATAGAAGTATTATTCATGATGGGACCAAAGTAGAAATGAAATATATACAAATTAGTTAAGGGATAAAGGAAAGGTGACATATCAATGAAGAACAACATTATTGAATGAGGGACATAGAAACTGCTGATGCTGATACTATAACATGTATGAACTTCATAAACTTAAGTTTGCAATTGTCTGTTCATTTTTGTGTTGGAGGTGTTGTATATTCCAAAGCATGTGTATTGATATTAGAGGATAATCATAGAGATTGTCTGCCATATTATTTTTGAGTGGTAGAAATGTTATAAAATGAGATTGTGGTGACAGTTACACAACTGTGTAAATTTACTACAACTACTGTACACATAGTTGCATAGACAATTGTGTCAATTATTCCTCACTAAAGCCATTTTAAAATGTAATGTACATGTGAAAGACATGGAGGAAAGGGTATATAATTATTTTTTGCCACCATCCCTCAACAGTAAAGAACATCCCACTCTCTCTTCCCTTGTTATGAGTCCTGCCTACTTATTCTGCTTCATTGCCTCCTGTATCCACATGTCATGCTCTAGTCAGACAGAGTCACTGTGCACATATGAGTAGAAAGCATGCTGGTGAGTTTCCACAGTGTGTGTGTGTGTGTGTGTGTGTGTGTGTGTGTGAGAGAGAGAGAGAGAGAGAGAGAGAGAGAGAGAGAGTACACTTGTTTGCATATGCACAAGCATCAAGAACAGGTACTCTATGTGACTGTAACTATCAGCTTGCAATTCCAATATCTATAGATAGGTTTCTATTATCAATACTGTGCAGCAAATTTCATGTATGTAATTTTCTCTTCATGAATCTCAAATACCTGGCTTTGATATCCCTGGAAACCAACCTCAGCTCTCAACTTCAACCTCTTTTCCCAGGAAGAAATCAGAGTAGGGAGGGCTATTGTCTCACTCTACAGCCTTGTGACTGAGCTGGTGACCCGTTGGGGTTGAGAATCAGAGTGGTTTCCATGACAACAGTATTCAGATGCCTTCCCACTTGTAAAGTTCTATCTCTCTGCCTGCTGGGCTAGCAAGTGGGAAAAGGGACAATGTAGAACGAACACAGTGAATCCTGGAGATTGCTTTAAATATGGCTGTAGAATAAATATTTCAAACATAGCTCTCCAAAGAGAAAGCACATTACCATTAAAAAGAAAAAAAACTGACAACAAAAAATAAGGCTATGGAAGCTATGTTGGTTAGTTTTTGTCAGCTTTACATAAACAGATTTATATGGGAAGAAGGAATCTTAGTTGAGGAATTGCCTCTATCATATTGTCCTATGGCAGTGATTCTCAACCTTCCTAATGCTGTAACCCTTTAATACAATTCCTCATGTTGTGGTGACCCCCAATCATAAAATTACTTTTGTTGCTATTTCATAACTGTAATTTTGCTACTGTTATAAATCATAATGGAAATATCTGATATGCAGGATATCTGATATGTGACCCCCATGAAAGGGTCATTTGACTCCAAAGGGGTTGTGACCCACATGTTGAGCATCACTGTCCTATAGATCTGTCTGTGAGGCATTTTCTTGATTATGATTGATGTGGGAGGACCCAGCCCACTGTGGGTGGTGCCACCTCTGAGCTGGTGGTCCTGGGTGATATAAGAAAGTAACCTTAAAAGCCACGAGGAGCAAGGCATTATGTAGCATTCCTCCATGGTCTCTGATTCAGTTCCTGCCTCCAGGCTCCTTCCTTGCTTGAGTTCCTGTCTTGGTATCCCTCAGTGATGGACTGTGATTGAGATATTGTGGTGATTTGAATAGTAATGACCCCCATAGACTCATGTGTTTGAATGCTTGGCCATAGGAAGTGGCATTATTAGGAGGTATGTCCTTGTTGAAGTAGTCATGGCTTTGTTGGAGGAAATGTGTCATTGGGGGGCAGGATTTGAGGTCTCAAATGCTCAAGCCAGGCATAGTGTGGCTCACTTCTTTTCCTGCTACCTGCAGATCCAGATGTAGAACTCTCAGCTACTTCTCCAGCATCATGTCTGCCTGCATGCTGCCATGCTTCCTGCCATGATGATAAAATGAACTAAACCTCTGAACTGTAAGCCAGCCCCAATTAAATGTTTTCCTTTATAAGAGTTGCCATGGTGGATTGGACTAAACCTCTGAACCTGTAAGCCAGCCCCAATTAAATGTTTTCCTTTATAAGAGTTGCCATGGTCATGGTATCTCTTCACAGCAATAAAACCCTAACTAAAAGATGTGTACACCAAACAAACCCCTTCCTCACCAAGGTGCTTCTGGTCAGAGTATTCTATTTCAGCAACAGATACAAACTAATCAAAGAAATATAGCACAGAAAACTAATATAAAGTCCAAGATTGCATTTGAAAACAAGACAGGTAAAATGGAGTGTATGCTTGTGTTTCTTAACCTCCGATGCACATAACCTCAGGTCTCTCATTAACCAGTTTTAGGAACTCTATCTGTAGAGGTCCTGATTTGGTCAGTCTGGAATAGGGCCACAGCATGAATGTTATTTCACATTCCACTCAGGAAAGCCTAGACTGCAGCTGTAGAAATGGATCTGTGTTTATAGGCAGAAAATACAAATCAGCTATGTGAAGGCCTTCTTTAAAAACGAAAGGTTTTGTTCATCCACTGCTATGCTGGGCAGACTTCTTAGGAAAAGAAAGGAGGAAAAGACCTTGAAGTAAGTGTGTGTTTTCAAAACTACACTGTCCTTGCCATTCTCTACATTGCTGAAATCACAATTTTGATGTTAAAACCCTACATTTGTGAGTAAAATATATGGCTTTGTATTTCTTGGTACAACTCCTTGTTATACTTTGTTTTCAAAGTTAGTAAAACAGTGAGAAGATACCTTCATGAGACCTAGAGCAATAATTTTTTTTTGAAAACTGAAGAGGGCTCAGATTTGTATCTGCTGTAGGGCCCAGCTGGTAGGCATATCTAATGTGTATGTTGAGTTGTATTTTGACCTTTATAACAATATGTTGCCAAACTAACTCATGTGCTTTGATAGAATGTCCAATAGTACTAGAAATTTTATNATGAAAAATAAAATCCTGATATCCTTTGTTTCACACATACCCCAAAATTTTCTTTTCTGAATGGTCAGCTCTATTTCCAATTAACTGGCTTCACAATGAGTTCTGCTGTATCTTTTTAGGCATTGCCAGTCAAGAGTTTTTATTTGTCTATATAATTTTTAAAAAATGGTGCCAGGCATTAAGCCCAAGGCCTTCCATAATCTTTACCACTGAGACCCATTCTCAGCCCTATCTGTTGAGCTCTTATTGCAACTGAAAATTCCAACTACTCAGATATATTATTACAGGCCACGAGTCTTCTGTGTAAGTTTCATGCTGAGGACTACTCCAACATGTGCTTAGGATGTAGTCAGAAAGTCTAGACAAGAATGAAGCCCTCACAGAAGACCTTACTGCATCTACATCATCATGGAGTTCATGGATGGCCTTTTACAGATCATTCTAGGGAAACAGTATAATCAAATAGAGAAAATTCGAGATAAGATGGCAGGCTGGAGACTGTCTCTATGTGAGCTGGTAAAGAAGAGAACTAGAATAAGACTAAATATACCTTTTTGAGATTTATATAACTTTATTTAATGTCCTCTAAAATTATACATATGCAATAAGTTTAAACACTCATTCCAACAAGGGCCTATAGAAAATTAAACATTATTCATTCCTCATGAAGGTACAGTTAGAGATTTTATAAAGCAGCTCTTCCCCATATCATTTACATACCCATTTCTTCCCATTTCCATTACCAGCTCTTTCTCAACCTTAACCATTGAGCTTAGAAATCATTTTATCCTGTCTCATCATCCCAAACCCCCACAGCCCATGCTTCTACCACAGCAGGTGCTACATGCAATCGAACAGATTTGTGCAAATACATCCATCATCTCCAAAATAGAACCTCCACAAAATCAGAAAGCAAAATCATCTTTCAAAATGGGTGTCTAAAACATATTTTGTAAATAGAATTCCGTAAGAGTTCTTTTCGAATTCCTGATGAAATTAGCAAGGTACATGAGTGTTATGGATTATCTAATAGTATATGCAAATACTTGTCTCCCTATTACAGAAAACAAGAGAAGATGACCCATATGTTCTCTAAGAATAAATACACTTTTTATCGAAAGAAATAGAGGAGGAGCTTTGGAAATCCACAAAGGAAGTAAAAGGAAATCAGAAAAGAGTAGAAAAATTATGGTATGACCCAGGGAAATAAGCTGGTAGAGAGGAGAAACAGCAGCCACTTACAAAAGACAGAAATAATCTAGGCAGTCCTACCCTCAGGACAAGCCTACAACCCTCACAAGCCTCACGCATACTAGCAGTTTTTGTTAAGAGTAGGTCAGCTGGCAGATGCATGAGTGGTGGAAAGAAATCCCATTTTCACTCTATATGACTTGGAGGGCAATGGCCAGAAACCATCTTGAGGGAGAACCTATTGTTCAAAACAGAGATACTTCAGGTGGGTGTGGGTGCTGAGATGAGGGAACATCCAAAAGTGGGGGACCCTCAAGTTGGCCTGGCACAGACCATGAGTGAGGGAAATCTCAGAGTTGTGAAGAGCAGGAAGGCTGAACACTCACAAACCTTTTAAAGGGTGCAGGTAGCAGGCTCAAGCTGGGAAGAGCATGAGAAGAGACAGCCCTACCCTTGGTGGCTGGAGAGCAGATCTCATCAACTGCAAATAATTCTGAAGTTTGAAAGCTCTGAGCCTGAGGCCACAGAGTGGATCAAAATCTGGAGCCACCCATCTGCCCTTCATTGCTGTCGGGCCAGAAAACTCTGAAGTTTAAGGGATGTAGATGATACCCACAGCTGCATCCCTCATATCAGCAGAGTGATTTAATACTCACTGGGATGTATAAGGACAGATCGGTCCTCTGCCTGAGCCTATCTTAGTGCTTAGTTTGCTTCCCACACTCCAAATGCACTTGGGAGACATCCGCCAGCTAAAACACTAGCCACTCCAGGGAGTATTGTCTAGGGAGTCTCATAGGGGCTAAGAGGATCTTCCCAGTCTGCAGAATAAAAAGCTAAATGTGGTTAACAGAGCAGCTCACCCTACTATGTAAGGGAGGGAAACAACCAAAGAGGAAGATGGTGGACATCAGACACTCATGCAATGCACACTCCACAACAGCATAAACCACAGGAAAGACAAGAGCACACTGATAAGATAAAAAAAGTAGATTATTGAATCTACTTTTTTTTTTTTATTGGTTTTTCGAGACAGGGTTTCTCTGTGTAGCTTTGCGCCTTTCCTGGAACTCACTCTGTAGTCCAGGCTGGCCTCGAACTCACAGAGATCCTCCCGCCTCTGCCTCCCGAGTGTTGGGATTAAAGGCATGCGCCACCACCACCCGGTGAATCTACTTTTATAAAGGAACTATTTGTTTTAAATATTTTACATTGGATTAGATTTTTTTTATATTGTACACAAATTTTGTATTGGACTCACCAAAATAGGATAAATAATGATTTTTTTGTCTGAATTTGTCAAATGGTAATGGACTAGACATTGTTAATTTATATAATGGAGCTTTTTGTCTGAATCTGTCAAATGTTAATGGACTAGACATCGTTAATGTAATTCTTGACTGTATATATTGTATATACTTAATTGTACTTATTGTATATAGTTTTTCTTATATTAGTTATAAGCTTCTTTTATTATTTTAGACAACAAAGGGGAAATGTGGTGATATTGTGTTCCCCAATGTATTGTACACCCTAAAAAATTTATCTGGGGTCAGAGAACAGAACAGCCACTAGATAGACATAGAGGCCAGAAAATGGTGGCACACAACACCTTTAATTCTATCATTGGGAGGCAGAGATCCATCCAGATCTCTGTGAGTTCAAGGTCACACTGGAAACAGTCAAGCATGGTGACACAGACATTTAATCCCAGAAAGTGATGGCAAGAAGCAGAAAGGTATATAAGGCGTGAGGGCCAGGAACTAGAGGCTTTTTAAGCTTTTAGGCTTTTAGCAGCAGTTCAGCTAAGATTCATTCGGATGAGGACTCAGAAGCCTGCAGTCTGAGGAAACAAGATCAGCTGAGGAGTTGCCAAGGTGAGGTTGGCTCTGGCTTGTTCTGTCTCTCTGACCTTTCAGCGTTCACCCCAATACCTGGTGATGGTGATGTTGTTCTGTATGCTGTGAATATGTGTTGCTCTGATTGGTTGATACATAAAGCTGTTGGCCAATGGTGAGGCAGAATAAGGTCAGGCGGGACATTCTAACTAGAGAGAGAGGAAGAAGAAAGTAGACGCTGCTAGCTGCCACCAGGAGAAACAAGATGTAACAGTACCGGTAAGCCACAGGCCGTGTGGCAAGTATAGATTTATAGAAATGGGTTAATTTAAGATGTAAGAGCTAGCTAATGAGAAGCCTGAGCCATTAGGGCCATAGTTTGAAAATAATATAAGCCTCTCTGTGTTTACTTAGGTCTGAGCAGCTGTGGGAGCTGGGCAGGACCGGACAAAACATTCTCCTACAATCTGGCTCCTGAGTTTTTTTTATTAATAAGACCTTTTTAGATTTGTCTTACAGCACAGAAGTTTAACTTACCATGCCCAACCCCCATGATAACTGGCAGTATCCAATGTTCAAAGACACAGAAAGAAGCTTCTCCACTATCTCATCTTTTCTTTTTGTTCCCTTGTGATTCTCTTTTTCTCCTTAGATGCTTAGTGAGCCTCTTTACTACATTTTTATAAGTTTATGTTTTCATTTATTTCCCTTCACATAGTTTATATGCTTTTTCCTTTTGCTTATGCAATATCCTAGTTAGCTTCAATTTTGATTGAGGAATTGCCAAGATTAGATTGGCCTATAGCCACATCAGCAAGAAACAGTCTTGGTTGATGATTGAGGTGGGAGGACACAGCCCATTGTGGGTGGCACCATCTCTAGGCAAGTGGGCCTGGGCGTATAAGAAAGCTTACTGAGTGAGAAAACAAGCCAATAAGCAGTGTTACTCCACAATTTCTGCTTCAGTTCCTGCCCTGACTTCCCTCAATAATGGATTGTGACTTGAAATTGTAAGATGAAATAAAGCCTTACTACCCTCGTTACTTTTGGTCAGAGTGTTTCATCACAGTAACAGAATGAAACTAGAACACGAACTTTTTCTATGGTGGAGGAGCAATATTTTTTCTTTTCTTCTGTTTTACTTCTTACATTTCCAGGAGTATTTTGACTTGACTGTGTTGGGTAATAGCCTCAGGTCATAAGGAATTGAGTCAGGCTATACTGGGCAATGTCCCCTAGCCATAAAAAATTGTTTGGCCCCAGTCTGACTGTTCTGATCAACCTGTGGAAACAATATGTCTGGCTATTGAAAACAAGCTACCCTGCTTCTAACCAAACCACAAAAGAATAGATGTAACTTCCTGCTAGCTACATATTTATATATGTCCCTCAGACCCTCTAAATGTGCTCAACCTTAATCCCACAGAAAGCTTAGGACTTCTTTCTGTTCCAATAAAAAAGTTTCAGCATGTTGAGATCAAGTCTGTCTGCTTCTTTGCTTCATTTTTCTTACATCTGGTACCAAAACCCGGGATCCTTTTCAGGTCCTCTGGGCAGAAATCCCTCCTTCCTCTTTCCTACAGGTCATTCCTTCAGGAGAACAGGCACCCTATAATCTCACTGTGGTGGTTTGAATAAGAATGGCCCCCATAGGCTCATAGATTTAAATGCTTGATCACTAGGGAGTGGCACTATTTGAATTAGTGGGTTAGGAGGATTAGGAGGCATGGCCTCATTGGAGGAAGTGTGTCACTGGAGGTGTGCTTTGAGGTTTCAAAAGCCCATTCCAAGCCCAGAGTCTCTCTCTTGGCCAGTGGATCAGGGTGTATCTCTCAGCTACTTCTTCTGCCTGTGTGCTACCATGCTTCCCACCATGATGATATTGGACTAATCATCTAAAACTGTAAGCAAGCCCTCAATTAAATGCTTTCTTTTATAATACTTGCCTTAGTCATAGTATCTCTTCACAGCAATGGAACACTGACCAAGACATTCAGTATATAGGCTAAACAGCCACCAGTCCTACCTCTGCCTTCATGAATAGTGCAAGTCCTACGGATGAAACCTCAATTCTTAGGACTGTGTTGGTGCTCTGTGTAAACCCAGATTGACTGTAATCGTCTTCTCTCCTCTGAATCATCTCCATCCATTTTCCTCTGACTCTTCCTCTGACCTTTTCCTCCAACATTCTCTGACCTTCAGACTGAGAGGCCTTTCACCATTTGGTCACTGCTATCTACACACGCAAATTCTTTTTTTTTTAAGATTTATTTATTATGTATACAGAAGGGGGCGCCAGATCTCATTACAGACAGTTGTGAGCCACCATGTGGTTGCTGGGAATTGAACTCAGGACCTCTGGAAGACCAGTCAGTGCTCTTAACATCTGAGCCACCTCTCCAGCCCCCACACATGCAAATTCTACAGGACAAGGTAACCATCCATCTGGATCTGACTCAGAGGTGTGCTGACTAGACCCCAGAAGCTCTAAGAACTTCCCATTCCTTCTCTGGATAACAAAGTCTTGGAGGTTCCAGAAACCTCTCACAGTTAACAACTTTGAGAACTCCTCTAGTCTTATGAGTGTGGGGACCCCGCCCTCAACTCTCAGGCTTATTTTCATCTTTTCCTAAGCCTGGGGATGCCTTAGACAGTAGGATAAGACTTTCTGCCAATTTTGCCTGTCATTTAAAATTCAAACCAAATTTTTAAAATGGGCTCTAAAAGCTCCAGCTTGGCGAGCTCCAGACCACCAAACTCATTTAGTTATCTACTCAAATCTGGTCACAGTACTCTTTCAGTGATGGCCATTTCTGGTCCCAATTCAAAACCTTAAATTTTGACATTCTTATATATCTAGACAACCTTCTCAAACTACATAGCAAAGGATCCGAGGACTCTTCCCATGTGATTTTCCCCCCAGCTCATTTTAACTATTCTCATTCCTACCACTTAGCTCCCACTTGCAACCACACCCAGAGCCTAAACTTAATACAGCTTGGAAGGCAAGTGGCGACAAAATCTACACTGGGCCCTAATATCTGCTGTTTCTACTGCATCTCCAAGCCTGCTTTCCCCAACTGAGATAGGGTGATCTTTTTATTCTTGGGACTTCTTTGCCTTATGTCTTTGGTCTGCCTTTGTTTCTGCCCCACCAAGCTTGGATACTCTTGCTTTTATTTCTACTTTTCAGTTACTTGTTAGTCTTTTAAGGCTGTCTGCCTCCATCTGCAGATACACACAAACTGGTTATGGAGGTGCAGATTATTGGGCTCAGTCTTACAGAAATTCAAGTGTCTTTGGGGTATGCTCAATATTGAAAAATTGTCACAGGATGTTTTATTTCACTGAAAAGCTGGCTCTGGAGATAGGATTTGGCCTGCTTGCTTCAGCCCAAAATATATTTCTCTCAGCTTCCTCCAGAGCTTCTATCCTGGGTCAGGCTGCCCTTCTGACTCCATGACAGAGAGAAAGAGAACAACAGAACAGACCAGGAAAAAGACATTATGTGCTTGAAAATAGCTAAAAGGTAAACTATTTCCAATACAGGCTCTTATTGTTTCTCTCTGGCATAAAGATGTCTGTAATGAAGCCAGCTAACAAGATGCTCATACATGGAAAGGATAAAAGGGACCCTCTGTCTAAAACCTCTCAATAATAACTCCAGTATCATAGTTTTAACCAGGATCCTTCAACTAAATTCTGTTAGACGATGTAAACATAAATTGAATGATAATTATGATTTTTAAAGCTCTACATGATGAATAAGTTATAAAGGTTGACTTATGTTTTTAAATAAGGTTTATCTGAAAACTTATAAGGCCTAATGGTTTAACAATCTATACATATGTAATATTAATTCATTATGTTACTCTATGTGTGTAATTTGGATTCAACTTTCTTTTATTAAGGTGGTATTACACAATATCTTCTAAGATAAACAGTTGCCATCTTCAGAACTCCAGTTGTGCCTGCTTAAAATGATTACAGTTAAACTCGTTAAATGTTAATATTCCTTCAAATAAGGAGGATATAGACAAGGTCATTGGACTTTCCCCTGAGTATCCAGCCACATCTCCCAGTTGGCTGTATGCAATTAGACCCTAATTATATGAGAGCTCAAGCTTTTCTAGGTGTACAGGATATAAACTAAAAAGGAGGAGGTCCACCTATGCAGCACTGAAAAAGCTGTTATATATACTGAAAAAGGGACCCAAATATTGCCTAACACATCCCCTTAGAAAAATTTCTTTCAACAAATGATGAATTTATTTGTTACTGTTATGTCTTACGGTATCTACATTTTTTAATCAAGAGAGATTCATATCTAAAAGTTAAAATAATGGCTAAAATGACTAGCTCCCTGAATACTACCCCCCACTTCTTGGTTCTTATTTATGAAAATTGTTCCCCCATTCAAGATCCTGGATATCTTTGAAGCTCTTACTGAAATGTAAACTTTCTTTCTCTCAAGAATTATAGGATTATTATGATGGTAGTTTAAAAAGGCTTTAAAATTCTAATAAAAAAGTTAACTTAAAACCTACAGCAAAAGAGGTTAATAGTTAAAAATCCATGTACAGGTCATCTTAATTTGTTACAGCATGCCATAAATAAACTTCTATGGTTAAAATGGTTTATTCATGCTAACAAAATCTGACTTAAAGATCTATGTCTAATCACTATGTCTTTGTTAACTTTGTTAAGATTTAGGTATTTGGAGAAACAGAGTAAAAAAAAAAAAACAACTGTGATATATTCTAAAAGTACATTATAAAAGGGTTGGAAAAGTGAGGTTCCCAGTCTCTCTATAGACAATATCTACGATTTAAAGTTTATTTTGATAGTAAAAGGGCTTCAATTCAAAATTATTATTTTTAAGGCTCAAAATCTTAATAAAAATAAAATTATAAAGTCCTAATCTTATGAGAGCTACTAACTTATTGTAAACTGTTTTTTGTTTGTTTGTTTTTTGATACAGGGTTTCTCTATGTAACAGCCCTGGCTGTCCTGGAACTCACTCTGTAGACCAGGCTGGCCTTGAACTCTTAGAGATCTGCCTGCCTCTGCCTCCTGAGTGCTGGGATTAAAGGCGTGCACCACCATGCCCAGCATGAACTCTTAAAGATAACTAAGACATAAAAATTGATGGTCAATCACTTTATAAATGATCAAATTCTTTAATGTACTCAAATTGTGTTTTTAAACTAATTTGTACTTCCCATTATACAGTCTTCCGTATATGTTATCAAAGTTAAGCCTAAAAGCAAGTAACTCAAAAAAGGTTTAAAGTAAGCTTAAAGTTCATTTCATGCAAAATAATATTCAAAATAAGGTATATAAAAACTGTTTATAAAAAGTTAAATACTTGAATAAAATGAGTTAAATTTATAATACCCTTGCATGGCCGGACATCCGTAGGCTCAAGTAGTACCCTTTCCCTTGGATAGGACACAATCCCACCAGAATAAATTACATGGTAGCCTCGTTACAGGATAATGATGCATGGAAACTAAGACCTGCCAAAAGTCTGCTGCTTCTACCTCCAGCTGTGTAGGCCTTACCAGCTCTGGCTGTGTAGGCCAAATTAAAAAAAAAAGCCCTCCTTCAATATGGAAGATGAATTACTCCTTGTGTCACATATGACCGGGGGATGGATTCTCTTGCCCAGTTGTGCCTCTTAGAGTCTACATCCACATCCTAAATGTCTAAACAACAGAGAGGACTTACAATTAGCAATTAGTCTGCCCTCAATGTCTCCCAAACAGACATATGAGGATGCTGTGAACAGGGGAACCTTGTACCTAAGCTACCACCCAACTGGTATGGGACCTGCATGCTAGCTAGTTCAATTGGCCATGCCCTCTACTCTGGCATTAAGTTCTTCCTCTTAACAAAAGCTAATTCCAGGGTCCACACCCTAACTGCCCATGTTCCATGATTAAAGGAGGCTGCTGGATCCTGTCATCAAACTCAGTTTGGGGGAATTATTCAGACTACCCAAGTGGCGTCTTTGAAAACTATTCTAGACAATCCTATAAAATAACTCAATAGGATTCTGTTTCTGTTTTAAATTGCCAGTTAGATTCTGAGTTTGACTGACTACTTTTACAAAGCTTCTGGGTGCTTGTTCCTTATACAGGAGTCTGATGTAAGAGATAATTACAGATACCTCATCCTTCTACAGAGTTTTACATGGTCTAGCCAGCTGTACAACTCTATTTAACCTTACTAAACGAAATTTACATTCATTTTATTTCTTAATGTTTCCTACAGATTGTACAGTTGTTTATTACCTCCTGACTTTGGCTGTAGATTTTTGCCATCTGTTAAGTTTTATTGTGGCTCTTGGATGGACCTCTTCTGAGGCACTCTAACTGCTGCCCTTTCTACATTGCCCCTTTTGTCAGCTTG
>LZPO01007954.1:31048-81210 GCA_001675575.1 Neotoma lepida
ATTAAAGGCGTGCGCCACCACCACCCGGCATCACAAGTGCATTCTTGACCCCTCACCTTAGCAAGGGCAGGCTTCCAAGCATCACCAACTTCCTTTTCGTATCAAATTGTCAGGGAGCAGCTGGTGGCATTGGCTCAGCCCAACACTGCTGTTCTTCTGAANTCGAGTGCTCATCCAAAATCTTAAATGTACACAATAAAGAGTAAGAGATAATAAATCTTTGGAGGAGGTAAGATATCCCTCTAAATGTTTTTTCAGAAAACATTTTGGTAACAGGATGTTTGTGTTTAATTATGGCTTGGCCCTGGAGGTTCTAAGGGATATCTGTTACATGTTTAATGTGACAATCAGCTAAGGATCAGACCAAGTGCACACTAGCGTTTGTGGGTGCAAGTTATCAGTCTTAATAGTACTACCTCAGCTAAAATAGTAACAGTATTTAGTAAACGTGTAACAACATGAATGACCCTTTCTCCACGTGGCACTGTAGCTCAGGTGTAACCCGAATAAGTGTCAACCACATACATGAACAAAGGACAAATGACCAAAGAATTGAATATAAGCAACAAACATCTGCCAGAGCTCAATGGGTCCCAACTATGAAAGAAGGACTATTTGAAGGGCACAAGAGGGTCAGGAACGGATGCTATGTAGTGCATGGGTTATAGACAAAGAGAAGCATTTTTGCAAGAAAGACACCTGAGCATGTGGAACTGCATGGCAGCATTGAAGATCTTTGATAGCTGTAAGGATAGCAACTTATCTACTTGATCATTCTCCTTTCCAAGGGGACCCATAGCGCCAGCATGAGATCTAGTGTGAGTAACATATGTAGGATGGATTCACTGTCTTGTCAAGTGTTGAACCTGAAAACATATCAAAGAGATAGGATTCTTTTCATTTTGTGTAGTGGTAGCTGTTTGTAAAAGTGGTCATGAAACTGTAGCATATTGAGAATCAGTCACAAGATCAAATGAGGAGGGAACATCCTTTAGCAATATCTGTACAGCATATAAATCATTTGGTTGTATTTAAGAAAAGGAAAAAGTTGTTTGTAAACTCTTCATGATTGGCCCAGCACAGGGTGCCTATCCTAGACTGATACCAACAGTAAAGTAGGTGGAAGGTTCCTCATTGAGTACAGTCAGAACAACTTTGGGAACTATAAAAATGGTAGATTTTAAAAAGGAGAGTAGCTTGCTTTTAGGATAATGACAAGTAAGAAGACTTCCTAGAAAGTCAGATCAAACAATCCGTTAACAAAGTTTTGTATAGTGAGCTCAAAAATGTCTTCATTGTTGACAATTTCATTGTTAAATACTTGAAAATTAAATATGCATGATTTTTAACAATGTAAATGGGCAAAAAGAGCAATATCAGTCATATGGATGGAAATGTCCTCCTTGAATGGAATGATCAGCCTTGATTTTTAAATTAACATTTTAAACAGTTATGTAGCAAAAACACATTGATTTGGTTCTGTTTTCAAAATGCTTATTGCCAAAGAAGTCCAAACAGATGAACCAGAAAAGCACAGTTACAGACTTCTACTTTTTTGTTTGCTTTGTTTTGTTTTTGTTTTTCCAGACAGGGTTTCTCTGTGTAACAGTCCTAGCTGTCCTGGAATTCGCTTTGTAGATCAGGCTGGCCTCGAACTCACAGAGATCAGCTACCTCTACCTCCGTGGTGCTATGTCTGAAGGCCTGTGCCACCACCGTCTGGCTGACTTTTATATTTTTATAGGATTAGCAGTACAAACAAGGAAAACATGTGAAAACCCCTATTTTAGAAAAAAAAAAGTTCAGGCTCTTGTTTTATGAGAGGAAAAGAAGATACTATAAAGTACTTTTCACAATTAAATAACGGCTATACCATAGAAAACTAGTCATAACAGCCTGGCCCATTACACTTCACTAAGCCGCTGACAGAGGAGTGAAAAGTAAGCTATCATCATCCTCATGTAAGGCCTACACCAAAAAGGGGTTGATGCAAATCTACACTGCATTACCACAAACAGGTACAAAAAACAGACATCGGTAAAACCAGTATCTTAACCTGTGGGCCCCAGGAGAGCATTTAGAAAACAAATTAAACAGGACAAAAGGGCTGCATCTGTGTCGAAATGACTTAGCCCCAGGTCTAGTACAGGGGGAAAAAAATCACATATGCTGCTGAACTCTGCAATTTAATTTTTTTAATTGAACAGACTGTTTTCATGCCTAAAATCTCCAAAGGAAAATTATTAAATGAGGAAAGAAATGGGGTGGCATGTTTTAAAAGTTGCTTTTTTATTACAAACCCATAAACCTGTGTTTTAATGGAATAAAATGTGAAAAAAATAAGGAGGCAGATTTGTATTGGAGGAGAAAAATATCTAGTTACCAGGAAACTGCCTGACCCAATATGAGCTGTTAGTGATTTTGAAGGCTACTTTGGACAACAGCACTTTGAACACGAATAGTCACTGCCAATCCTCGAAAAAACAAAGAAACAAAAACACACTCTCGTGAGCAACCTTTCAGACCGGGCAAGGCAAACCTAGTTTTCACATGAACCAACTAGCTTGGACGTGAGATTGAACAGGAGAGTCAGCCTATCATTTATTCGTCTTTGTCTTAGTTATACACGTGGATCTGTTATGGTACATTTCTATCTGAACTTTTATGTGGTTGAACACACCCCTCTTCACACAAGAATATTCAGATCAATGAAACAGCCAGTGGCTTTTACTCCAGGTAAATCAAAAGCTTTGTAGCCCTTTCAGACAGCAGGTTGCTCAAGCAGTGGTCTGTGGACACACAATGTGAGACATAATTGTGAGCAACCCCACTGGCTGCCATCCTACCTGGCTCTACAAACAGATGTTTTGCTTCAGAATATCAAATTGAGACTGAAATGAAATTGACATGAAATGCTGCCCTTCGATGATTTTGTGGATTCCANTGAACTATTTCTGTTGCAGGCAGACCCTAATTTCACTAATCGTCAATTGCTAGATCAAGTACAGTTTTGTTGAGAAAATAAAGGTCCTCTACTGCCTGAGGTCCTCTAAAGTTGTGCCTCAGGGACAGCATCAAAATATCACCTAGGTGCTGGAGAGATGGCTCAGTGGTCAAGAATCCAGACTGCTCTTCCCGAGGTCCTGAGTTCAATTCCCAGCAACCACATGGTGGCTCACAACCATCTGTAATGAGATCTGGCGCCCTCTTCTGGCCTGCAGGGATACATGCAGACAGAACACTATATACATAATAAATAAATAAAAAAAATATCACCTATATCATGGGTAATATATGCCTGAGGGAATAGTTTTTCATGGGGGCCAAAGGAGAACCTACATGTGACTAACATATATTTGGGCTGTTTAACATGCCTTGACATAGCACTTTTTATTGATACCTTTTGGCAGGGGATCTCCTATTAATATTGCTAGGGCAAAGGCAAGTCTTTCACAGTCTTGTGACATTAAGGGGATGGTGGAAAAACCATCTTTTAGATGTACAGTTATCGATTGCCATTCTTTTGGAATCACAGTAGGAAAAAATTTGCAAGTCCAGGTTGAAGGCTCCCTTGTGTTGTTATACTGCCTCAATGTCATGTCAATCTTGCAACGTTCTCCATCATCATTGTCAAAGGCTAACGGTTTAAATAACATCTCCCTGAGATTAGATTGAGAAAGTTCTTTTCAGATTGTTAACTAACCTACTTCTGAAATCTATGTAAGGGTCATTAGCCCTTTGGTTTTTGAAAAGTTTACAGTGGCATTTTCAGGTGTTGAAACCTTTGCACAGTCTCTGATACTGCAAAGTCTCATTTAACTTCTTGCCTGAGCANCCTAATGCATTTGCCTCTCAAGCCCTATCCATTGTCCTCAGCCTATAAGCTGTTCAATGAGGATCACCAGAGGAGGATTAGCATTTGATTCTGTACTGTCTGATGAACAGCCTCTTCATGCCACCAAGTGCTGAATTGAAAGAATTCAACAAAGGAAGTCCTGGCCAGCCTGTTCCAATCATGATGTATGTAGTGGTTTAAATAAGAATGCCAACACACACACACACACACACACACACACACACACACACACACACACGCACACACATGCACACATATGCAAGCATTATATTTGAATGCTTGGTCATCAGGGAGTGGTACTTGTTAGAAGGATTAGGAGCTATTGCCTTGTTGGAGTAGTTGTAGTCTTCTTGGAAGAAGTGTGTCACTTGGTGTAGGCTTTGAGGTTTCAAATGCTCAAGCCAGGCCCAGTGGCTCTCTCTCTCTCTCTCTCTTCCTGCTGCCTGTAGATCCCAATGTAGAACTTCCAACTACTCATCCAGCACCATGTCTGCCCACATGCTCCCCACCATGATGTCAGTGGACTAAACCTCTGAAAGTGTAAGCAAGCCCCAATTACACGCTTGCAATCATATGAGTTGCCATGGTCATGGTCACCCTTCACAGCAATAGAGCAGTGACTAAGACAGAAGATGGCACTAAGAGTGGGGTATTGCTGTGGCAGGTCTGACCATGCTTCTTGTGGTAGAATGTGGACTTTGGAACTTTGGATCAGGAAAGCAGTTGACCACTTTAAGCAGGGACTAATAGAGTTGTGGAAGACAGTGTTCCTGAGAGCAATGTAGATTTGGAAGGCCCACATCAAGAGGTTTCAGAGGAGAAGAATATTAGTGAATGGCCTAGAGACCATCTTTGTGATATTTTGACCAAGAATGGGGCTGCTTTTTGCCCTTGTCCAAAACATCTGCCTGAACCTAACATGAAGAGTTTAGGACTAATAGCATTGGAAGGGGAGATCTCAAGACAACCTAGCATTGACTGTGTGGTGTAGTAATTAGTGGTCACTCTTATGTTACAGGTCTATAATGAAAAGAAGCAAGCTGGACAAGGAGAAATACAAAATGTACATTGGAGGGGAAAAGGAGCACCAGAAAGTGTAATAGAGTTAAGATCGGAGCTCAAGGAGATTAAAAAGTTTAAAAGAAAAGCCTGATGCTGCATGGAATAAACATAGCACCAGGCTAAGCTAGTCTACATAGGGAATCCCAGGATAGCCTGAGCTACATAAGAGAGAGCCTTTCTCAAAAACAAAACAAAACAAAACCCTGACATTGAAAAAGGACAATGTACTAGTGTGGGAAGGTGAGACATAATTGGAGGAGGTATTTAGGTTATGAGGGCTCTGTCACAGTGAATGGATCAATAGGGCCATAAAAAGGGTGGCTGTGATACAAAGCCAGATGAGTGATAAAGTGCTTGCCATGCAAGTATGATGACCACAGTTCAGATCCAGCATGCACATAACAACCAGGTAACTGTGGTGGACCTCTTGTAATCCCTGCACTCTGGAGGCAGAGACAGGAACTCCCTGAGAGCAGGCCTGGCCAGCTCTGTGTTCAGTGAGACAACAGGACTCAGTAAATAAAGTCATCAAGAAAGACATCCAGTGCCAGCCACTGGCCAAGCACTAGGCCCACACACACGAAGGGAAACAAAGCAAAGCAAAACAAAACAAAACAAAAGAAGTTTGGGAGTGTGTTTGCCTCTGGGCCCAGGTGAGGAAACAATTCACCTCCACTTGCCTTCCTGCATTCTGCCATTTGAGGGCATGCCGATAAGTTCCTCAGTATGTGCAAGAAGACAGCTAGCTCCTCGATGTTGGTCTTCCTGGGCTCCAAAAGTGTGAGGTGTTGACAGGGATCAGGAGGGATGGATAGGGACACCTTTGTTTTCTGCAGTATACAGAAGCATTTGTACTCCATATTATAGAAAGCAATCTGCATTAATTCTTCTGCTTAATAGCTTAATGTGTATAAGTTAATAAGCTAAGTTAATAGCTTGATATGTATACACGATTAATGGTTTGTTTGTTCTGAGTTAACCCACCACCACCCCAGCCCTGACGGCCCTGGAGGAGTACAAGGTTGATACCAGCAGTAACTAACTAGACTCAGCATTTCAAAATATGCCTGAAGCCAGACATCCAGAGAATGAGGCAAGAGTGAGAGGGATGGTAGCAGGAGAAGCAGAGACATCACGAGCCTCAGAAATGTGGCTGATCAGAGGGGCAAGACAGAGCTCCAGAAGGATTGCCAGATCTTGTCAGTCCCCCTGCCCTCCATAACGCTTATGTCGGGAGATGAGATGTAAGGCAGTGTGTGATCTTCTGTTGCTGTTTTGGGAAAGTTGATCTGCCTCCTTCTCAGCTCTCCTAAGAAGAGCAGAACTTAAAAGATTCAATTCCTGTCTCTGCTGGTTGGCTTTCGTGGTGAAGACTGCATGAAAACTGGTGTAGTTACAAAGTAACTTTCTGCTCTTATTATTTACCCAGCCCCGGCCATTTCGTTAGAGCGGTGCAAAATGGACTAAGACAATGTCAGATCTCTCCATGATGAAATGATCACCAAGAGCAAGGAATACCTCCAAAATTCCATCTCCTTTCCTCACCACCGCCGCCACCACAGCAAATAGGGAAGGGGAAAACAGAAAACAAAAACACTGGCAGTCAGTTCAANGACTGTTGGTAGCTCAAGGAGCCNGGTGTTACCACAGGCAGACATAGCGTGCCTACAGGGTAGTGTTCAGTGTGGGAGCCAGACAAAGGCTGTGCGTCTGCCTACCATTTACCACCTCCACAAACGTTCTGTGAAACTGGAGTACTTAGTAGTTACGCCTGCCCAGTGTAAAGTGGTGAGGATTCAACAGTGCATCTTCCTAAGACTTGGCCTTTAAGGCATGAGCTGTCCAGACGTCTCTGCACATCACTCTAGCCGTGACAGAGGGGAAACTGGGTAAGAGGGCTAGCAGGAATGCAGACTGCACAGGATGTGTGCCAGCTCTGTCTCTTGCTCTCTGTGTGCCCATGCCTCGGTCCCTAACAAGGCACCATCACTGCTGTTGAAGACAGATACTTGTTAAAATGATGGGTCTATGAGAGAGGCTGAATGAAAAGAGGGAGGGAGCATGGAAGAATACACAGAATACCATCTGACACCTACTAACCAAACTGCCCGTGAGCACTGCCGTGTTCTAAGCACACCCTGAGTCACCTTTTTGAATTTAGGCCTATGAACTTCCACAAAGAAAAGCCCTCATTTATATTAAACTCTCCCAAGGAGTTGGGAGACCATTCTGGCATGCTCATCTTAACTCTTGACCCTGGATGAGATACCAGCAAGCTCGGAAGTTGAGAAAGAAACTCACCTGTTCTCAGGCTGCTTCTGTTGCCAGGAGACATGTAGATTTTTGGAGCAAGGCAGCTCTGGCTTCTCTCCTAAAAGGGCAGACTGACACAAAGCACGGTTTGTTTTCAGCTCCCAGGAGTAGCGTGGTCTCTGGCTGGGTGTACATCACAGGATACCTTGTGGGGCAGTGTAGATTTAAACATTCAGGGCTCTTGAAATTAAAAGCATGTGTCTAAATACCGACACAACTGTGAACTAGTTCAGTAGTGCTCTGCTTCTCATGAAGCTCACACAAAGCTGCTGCTCATGTTCACCAACCTGACATACAAGTCTATGAGGAATGGCCACTGGCTCCCTCTGCCAGCACATCAATGTCAGCCCACCGAGCTCCAGCTATGCCCCATTGATTGCTCGGGACTCTCCTGTGGGCAGGAGCATACTCTTCCAATCTCACAGCCTTACTCTTTTGGATGTCAGTCCCACGGAATTCAGTGCTCCAAGAGTGACTGGACTGTGTTCTCATTGCCCTCTGTCTCTGTGGCCATGACAAAACACCACAACCAAGGCAGCTTATAAAAGAAACGTTTAATTTGGGGCTCACATTTGCATTGGTGTAGAGTCCTTGCCCATCATGGCGGGGAGCATGGCAGCAGGCAGGCAGGCGTGGCGTTGGGGCAGTAGCTGAGAGCTTACCTCTGATCCACAAGCAGCTGGCAGAGAGGGGGTAACTGGGAATGGACTGGGCTATTGAAACCTCAAAACTCACTCTCAGTGACACACCTCCTCCAACAAGGACACATCCCCTAATCCTTCCCAAACATTTCCAACTGGGGACCAAGAATTTGAATATATGAGCCAGTGGGGGACATTGTCATTTAAACCACCATACCCACTCACTTCACCTCCATCCAATCCCACTCCACCCTGCTTTCCAAATCTCCATAGTACTGAGCTCCTCCTCTTAGAGTCTAGCCTGCCAGTCAGGGATTTTCCAGCTGTGACAAGAAACAAAATACCACCACCCTGCACTCTAAGGTCACTCTCCTTTCATAAGTATGTTTATTATTTGGCATTGACAATGAGGTACTCCATCAGCACTTCCCGTGTGGGAGAATACTGCCCAACTGTTAAGGAGCAGCTACACATGAACTTACACTTAGCCTAGCATACTTGGATGTCTTGTTTATACAGAAGGTAAAATGGTGAACCACCATGGTCTGATTCCATCTGTCCCCTCACACTCTACAGTTGCAGATTCTTGAACCTGGATCAAAGGGCACAAAAGCACGTGGACATCCACAAGGCCACAGACACCCTCACTGTACTAATAAGGAAGTAGGTAGGAAAGACAGAGATCCAGGCAGGGAAAGCGTCAACATGCATCATGGGAGCCTAGGAGATGAGCTGAGGACCAGGACCAGGGGTGTGTAGTCTCTGTTGCACTAGAAGGCTTCACAGTACTTCACAAATAACAGACAGGAAAGCTGAGGTCCTCCTGGGAATGGGTCACATCTCATGCCTGGAAGATGTTGGTCAAAACACACAGGTCTTGGGAGTCCCACAGTGGACAGCTGAGTATTTTGTCCCACAAATGAGCCTACACGCAGAGGCTGACCACGAAGCACTGTGTGAATCCTTTTGGGTGTCTGCGTCCCCTGAAGACAAGCACCTCAGTTTTCTTCCAACCACTGCTTGAACAGCCTCTGGAACCTCCTGTTGCTTTCCTGCTGGCACTTCTCTTCTGGTTGCTGCTGCTGCTGCTGCTGCTGCTGCTGCTGCTGCTGCTGCTGCGCCCCCTCTGGCAGGAGGCTGGGTCTCTCAGCTCCCAGGCTGAGGGTAAGGCCACCAAGTCCCTGCACTAGTGTATCCCAGGAGGAAGGATTGGAGGCCCCATCCCTTTCCCCAATAATATTTTGCCCACGGGCCTGGCAGTACAGACATTCACATCGGAACCAATTCTGAGCTCTGTTGCCTGAGCGGAAGATTCTGCTGTCCCTTTCCACTGGGTAAGGTGCCCTGTGATCTCGGTGCCTGCGTCTCAGCTGTCCCAGGAATGCTTTCTTCTTCTGAGGGAAACCCAGCTGTCCCCAGCGCTGCTCCAGGAAGTTCTTCTGCTCTACACACTGCCGCTGGAGCAACCCCTCTGCCAAAGGTGTAGGAGTGCTGGAGCCTGGAGTGGCAGTCAGGCCACTGAGGCCCATCCTCAGCTGTTCTAAGGAGATGAGACGAGAGGATCCAGGGCCTTCCTGGGAGGTCTCCACAATGGTCACTTGAGAAGACCCGGAAATCAATGCTGAGTCCCATTTCTGCAGGGGATCCATGGGAGGCTGGTCTGAGCTGGAGGCCACACCAGGCCTGGGGTCTATTCAGGAAGTGGAAGGTGGTGGGTTCTATGATAACTAGAAGGTAGGGAGGACGATCGTGTGCAGCCACAAGTAGCTGGACTGTAATGAAAGGGGACAAGGGGAGAGAGAAAAGCCCATGGTTATCCATGTTATTTCACCTTTCTTCTATGTTGCATCTTCCTAGATGGAAATGTACCTCCATCCAAATTCCTAGACTAATGCCAGAGTTTGGGAATGGACAACAGAGACAAGCCCCAGAATGGCATCACACACCTGAGGCAGGAGGACCACAAATAGAGATCATCCAGGGTAATACTCAGTTTCCTGTCTGAAAAAAAAGAAAAAGGAGCGTGCTGGAGAGATGGCTCAGGGATGAAGAGACTGAACAGGCTCCTGCATGCTTACAGTGCACATAAAGTCACACACACAGAGAAAAATATCAAGAAATAGACAAAAAAGTAAGGCCTACACATGAAAAACTATCAAGTAAACAGTACAAAAGTAAATTTAAAAACAATGTATATACAACAGCTACAAACATGACATAGGTAAATAGAAAACTAACAAAATACACACAGAGCCTGGTATACAGACCATTATAAAATGGTAATGAAAGAAGGCCTCCTTAAAGGTAGACAAACAATGTATGCATAGGTTGGAAGATGTGCCATGGGAAGGGGGAAGTTAATTTTCTCCAAGTTGAATTAATCCAAAGCCAATCAAGATCCTGGAAGCATTTGTTTGTTGTTGTTCATAAACAAGCTGAGGATACATTCCATCTAGAATTTCCAAGTTTTGAAAAACAGGAATAAATTTGCATAAATCACATCATTTACTTTTAAGCCTTACTATAGGGGTAGTGTCTTGGTTTAGATTTTGTATGGCTGTGATGGAAACACCATGACCAAAAGCACCTTGGGGTGGAAATGGCTTAGGTCAGTTTACATTTCCGAATCACAGCCCATCAGTGAAGGAGGTCAGGGCAAGAACTCAAGGCAGCAACCTGCAAGCAGGAACAGATGCAGAGGCCATGGAAGAATGCTGCTCCCTGGCTTGCTCCCCAAGGAATGCTCAGCTTGCTTTCTTATACACCCGGTGGGGGGGAGGGCGGGGCTGCCCAGTGAGAGAACCACTCACAATGGGCTGGGCCATCCCATATCAATCACTAATTAAGAAAACCACCAGAGGCTTCTTCACAGGTCAACCTGGTGGGAGCTTTTTCTCAGTTGAGCTACTTCTTCCCAAATGACTCTAGCTTGTGTCAAGTTGACACAAAACCAACCAGCAATCAGCAGGACTATTGTCATGGAAAGGAATAGACACTTAGATGCACAGATGAAAACAATCAACAAATGCAGCCTTAGGAATGAGTCTGGACAAGAAAGCACGTGGGAATCAGAGAATGGTGAATCTGTTCAAATCCGCGCAGACCCATATGCAAAAATATGAACCTCAGCCTCATAATTTACATACCCAGTAAATCAAAGTAAGCATCAATGGTATAATAATATGCTTTTCAGAAGGCACCGAACAAAAACGTCTTTAGGACCAAAGAAGAAGTATCAGCAAGTCTTGAACCAAAAGCATGATGTCCAAGTCCACATGCAAACAGACATGCATACAAATAATTAAAAATAAAATAAATATTTAAAATCTGTACTCCAAAAGAAACATGTCAGTCTTACTATATGCTAACTAATACCTGGAAATGGTAGATATTTAATGGGTACCTCTTCTTATTCTTTCAGAGCAAGCCTCTGGTGGTTTTCTTAATTAGTGACTGATAAGGGATGGCCCAGTCCTTTGTGAGTGGTTCTCTCACTGGGCAGCCCCCCTCCATCTGTATAAGAAAATGGGTATCCCTGGACTGGAAGAATCTCAAAACAATCGCCCCCTCTCTGTGTCTCTGCCTGCCTGCCTGCCCCGCTCTCCCTCTTTAAAAGCTAAACTGAATTGTAAGAATGGTATCTCAGGCCCTGTCATTTTAGCAAATTTGGAAACCAAGATGTCAGTGGTTTCTTCAATACACACAGAATACTTCGAACTTGTTATACATGAAGGAAACCCAGAACAATATTACAAAGACGTCAAGCCATGTGACTTGACTTTTTAACACATAGAAACAAAAACAAATGTCCTAGGAAGGGAGACTCTTAATGAATTCATCATTGAAAGCTCTGTTAGCTCAGGCTCTTGCAGTTATATCCTGAGGGCCATCACCACCCCATACAAATACTTAGGTGTGAGGCATCTAGAGCAGGATCTTAAGATTGAGAATTGCCAATTGAGAATCAATTGCCAATTGAGATTCACAGATCTGATCAGTTTTCACAAGTCACAGAGACACTCCCAGGATATTTCTTCATTTAGAAAGCCAATTCTCACAGGAAGAAAAGAAGTCTCACAAATACCTTTTAATCAAGAAATTGCCTAGACTTCAGAAACATCAAATCACAACTAAGTAGCATTTTAACCACACTTTGCTCTCCCCCTCGCTCTCTGTTTCTGTGAATTATTTCCTGTCTAATAGCACCACCACAAAAGGGTCATGAAGTTACTCATGAACCTGTCTAGAGGTATTAAATACAAGGAGGCCCACAAATGTCACGTTTAGGATGTGGAGAGCAACCAGTGGAATAGATATGACTTCCCATCCTTCATCTTACTTCATCAACTGTCTCTTACCTCAGAGGGACACAGACCTTATACCAAACTTCAGCTTAAATCAAGGCAACCTCCTGTTTCTTCCTCCACCATCACCATCATCATCATCATCAGTATCATCATCATCATCACCACCACCATCATCATCACCACCACCATCACCATCACCATCATCTCACATAACTTATGAAGAATGGGAAGACACGATGGCTGGACACGAACAAACCCAAAATGTTTATTGGTCAAAGCTTCTGTTTGGGAGTGTACTGTTTCCCCACTGTGGTGGCCAATGTTATGTGTCACTGTGGGTAGGCTGTGGTGCCTGGTTGATCAAACACTAGCCTTAATATTTCTGTGAAGCTATTTCCGGACTGAGAAACTTTTACTACTATTAGACTTTAAGTGACACGTGTGATCTTTCATTGTGTGAATGGACTTCATCAAGTCAGGCAAAGTCTGAAGCCCCTCCCAGGATGGAGGTAATTCAGTCTTCTGACCCCAACACACATACTATGTCTGATTTATAGCATTCCAGTCTGCCCACTGAATTCAGACTCAAAATTACAACATCAATTCTTTTTAGCATTTAAATAACATTTTTCATTTATTTTACATATCGACTACAATATCAATTCTTACGTGAATAATATCCAGCCAAGCCACCTGACCTCCAGATTTTGCACTTGCCAGGGTTCACATTCTAGTGGAGCCAATGTCTTGAAATGAAGGAATCTAGCACTAGATAGAGATATGCATAAAGGCATAGACATATCATTGATTTCTTACTGGTTTGGTTTCTCTGGAGAATCTTTACAGATAAAAGCCACAATATACCACACCTTCCTGCAGTCCAGTTGGAAAACATTTGCTGAGCCACTGTGCTGCCAAGTGCCAAATGATGTGGACTTCAAGAAACGGGACAAAGTACAGGTTCCATACACGTAGTGTCTCCCCCAAAACACAAAACGTGTGCTGGTGCTTTACCTTCTCCCTTCACTACGGTCTCCCCAGAAAAATGCAAAGTTGGTAGAATGATTGTCATTTCACAAATACAAAACTTGAAAAATAAGGAGAGACACACCAGTGGCCAGGCCTGACCTGGGATCTGGTGAGAATGAAACCTGGGTAATATGAAGATGGAGGAGACGGGTTTGCATAGAGCAGCTGGGCCACATCTCAGAAAGCTTCCAATGACATGAAGAATCCAAACAAAGTCACACCCTCTGTCATCTGTCCTGTGGCATCCACCAAACCAAGAAACAGTGCCAACTGACCTAAGGACAGGACTAAAACTGATTTAGAAATATGCGTACAATATAAGATGTATGTGTGTGGTTAATAGATGAGGAACACACAGTAGAAGAGCCAGCATTCTGATGAAGGACCATCCGTGAAAGGCTTAGGAAATGGCAGAAGACAGAAAGGCCCTTGACCCATCTGAGAAGTCTAGGGTAACTCCTGTCTTCCTTGCTGAAGGCCATGAAGTGAGTGGGAAGTCCATCTCCCAAACATCCCACAGCAGCAGCAGCAGCAGAAGTAACGACAGGAAATGTGTCCTTTTCTGCTTTCTCCCTCCTCACATCACTCATCTGGAAGAGAGCCCTCTGACTTGGTTATTGTGATTCTACTCCTCCTCAGTCTTCATTGTTTGAGATAGGGTCTTCCTCTGTAGCCCGGACTATCTTCAAATTCAAGTCAATCCTCCTGCCTCATCCTTTGAGTGTTTGGATTACACACATGAGCCCCCATAGCCAATGGTACTGTGGTTCTTAAAAATAAATTCACTTCACAGGTGAAGACAGTAATTTTCTCAGGATGATAGAGAGGCACATGGCAGATCTGGGCTACTAGGAAATTTGTCAAGAATCAGAGCTAGTGTCCTGAACTGCCATACCACATTGCCCTCTCAAAAATAGACACACAAAATACACAATGCTCACTATGGAAGACAGTCTGCTTATGGCCACGAGTAAAGAGAATCCCTCCTCACTAAGGACTAATCAGAATAGCAATTCCCCACTTCACCAAACGCTCAGGAGGAAGTAGGGGGTGGTGTTGGGAGCAGGTCAGGTACGATCTGTGATCTACCGATGCCATCAAGGACCACCAGTCTTTTCCAAAATCAATAGATACCATGAGCCTAGTGTAGCAAAACACTTTCTATTCCTGTATCTTTCCTGAGAACAGATACCCCCAAAAGCCCCCAGCCGATATAGCAGATGTTCTTTTCCACTCATGTTGGTCAACTTGGCCTTACTTCCCCATTCCTCTGCCAGTTGGGGTCAGTGGAATAGATGATGGTGGCAGTCTTCGATGAAAGGTTTGGCATGGGTGGCTCTAAGAAAGACTTTCATCTCTTATCCACCCTTTAGTGCTCAGCTTAGACAGCACTCCTTCCACAAGGTATTCTCTGGTTTCCTTCATACTGTCTGGACTGGGAACCTTCCTAAGGCTCCCACAGCACCCTGCATTTTCCCTACCCCAAGCCTATTCAGCTGTCAAGAGATGGTTATCTGTATGTCTAAGTCACTAGCCTGGGAGTCAAGTGAGCAGCCAGTGAGTTTCTCTGATCATCTTTCACAGAGCCTTGGCTCTAGGAGATGTACACTAGTATCTATCATAAGAAGTATGGAGAACTTGGAGCCTTTTTATAAACATATCAGTATTTCTGCCTTGCAGAATCCCTATTTTCCCACACTGCAGTGGAAGAGAGTCCCAAGAGTGAGAGCCTGGGTAATGTCCCTAAGATCACACGACCACATGGAATGGAATTCCGGCCTGGGTCTCCCTGACTCCAGATGCCTGTGCCTTTGAATACCTCTCCGGATTCTCAGCCTCCTCAGAAGTCTGAGTTAGAAAGTAATCTTGAGGCGGAGAGTTCAGACGGAAAGGCCTGGAAGCTAGGCTGGGTGCCCAGATCAGGTAACCGATGTAGCAAATACTTACCATCCTGCACTCAGGTCATGCTGTGCTCTCACTATCTAGTGGGCTGCCAAACAAACCTGGCCAGTCTATGCAGCCCAAGCAAACCTGGCCAGGCTCCTTCTCTCCTTGACTCGCAGCCCAGTGTGGATGAGGAGTAATATGTAGCTAAGCATGCAAATGCTTCCTATGTGGAGGTGATGAATACTACAAACAGAGGTGTGTTCACGTTGAAAATTAAAATGTTATCTTTCCCATTTTTGCATCTGTAATAAAATACACTTAGGAAAGGAATCTATTTCAGTTGAGAGGAAAAGAATTCATTTCATCATTTTGGTTAGATAATATCAGGACATTTGTGCCAAGAATGGCAAAATCTCACATCTGTACAAGGCAACAGGTGCCAAAGAGTGGTCACCTACCACGTACAAGGGCAGCAGGGGAGGAGCCTGAATTCCAGCCAAGGAACACCACACAGACAGGTGAGTTTGTCCAGGCCCTGGCTCACAGGTCTTCTCTATTTCTGGTGCCTTCAAGGATGTATCCAATCTCACCAGGCCTAGAATAGAAGAGATACTCTTCTTAGCAGTGTCCCTAGAAAAGAACATCAAAGTCACTAAATGCCAAGTGATGTCCACCTATAAGTGTGAAAGAAGATTCGAAGAGGACCGTGAAGCATAGTGATTACCTTTGGGAGCTCCTGCCATGTGGAACTAAAAGACACAGATGTGAGATGTGGAGCTGCCCTGGAAGTTGAAAGGAAGGGCCCAGGGAAGGGCAAAGGAGAGGGGCAGAGCAACGGGAAGAAGACAGTCATTTCTCACCAGTATCAAGCCCTCCTGGTCACCACAGTCACTGATCTCTGGGTCTGCAGCACAGATTCTGCCACCCAGGGCCATGTGACACCTACACGTCTCCTACAAGACAACATCGCCAGACTGGCCAGAGTGCATTCACCTAACCTGTCTTCCCTGGGGACACACGGTTCTATCAATAACAGCCATGGTCCTCAATCCTAAGGCCTGAGGCCAGTGTGAAGAAGCAAAGTGCTGTGAAGCATACAATAAAGGGGGAGATGGGGTTTGCACTGCTGCTAGACCCTTGGGAACACAGTGGGGAGAGAAGACACAATACTTGTCATTCCCCTGAACGAACAGGAATCCAAGATTCAGATCTGCCATTCAGAACAGATGAGCTCCCGCCCAAAAACAACCAGCAGGGTACCACCTACCTAACAAAAAAGGGCTGTGTGGCTACTGTACTGATGTCACATACTTCTAGACTCTGGATACTGAAGGGATAAAAGGCACAGGCATTCTCTGGGTGAACAGAAAAACAAGTCCTGACACTTCCTGTATTCAGGCATACATCCTGCAGGATAACACTGCTCAGAGTTCACTGCAGGGCAGGGACCCGACCTGAAAATGACAACAAAATCCGTGATGGTGTCAGCCAGAGAGGAATGAAGCCCAGAGGAGACCCTGTAGCTACATGATCAGGAAGGCCTTAGCCTGGCTGTGGTGTGACTTTGTTGTACAGGCTGGGTAGCCCTTGTCTGATATTGTGATTTCTTTTTCAGTAGATGATATATGCATATACATAATGAACTATCTTAGGGATGTGAAGCCCACCATTCATTTACCTTTCATAGACACATTATACATACAACCTACAGGTGATTTCATACAGTTTTATACTGATATAATTCAGGCATTTTTAATGCTTCTCTGTGTGTGTGTGTTTATCTTTGTGTTTGTCTGTGTGTATGTTCAGATTGAACACAGGGCCCCAGGCATATAAAGTACATACATACTCCACCACTAAAACACTCTCCACCCTGGCTTGCATTGTAACAAGATGCCAGGAGGAGGTGAGCTGTGGCATTTCTCTCTGTGGTTTCAGCTGGTGCTAGGAAATGTTCAGGATTTGGAACATTTGGATTTGGCAGGCTCAGATTAGGGGTGATCAAACCGTGCTGTTATCCTCAGTGCAGAAGAGGTAGCTGGCTGTCATAGAGGCTCAGCCACTCACTGATGGTTACCCAGCTGGTGTTTGATGGTGATCACTCCTCAGGCTGTATTTACTAGCAGCCACAATAATCTATCCTCTCACGACTGCCACCTACTGGCTTGAACCTGCATCCACCATCTTCTACTTAGCAGCAGAGATCTATCTCCCTACCTTTAATTTCTCACCATCTGGTAAATGTTGCACACTGATTCGGGTTTAGCTGAGGACTGTCACTTGAGGAGGCAGCTATTCTTCGCAATACACAATTGGATGCCCGTGCCAGACCTGAACAGATATCGTGGGTTTCCTTTCCACCCTCATGCTGAGTAAAGAAAATGGGCTGTGACCATGGTCTTAGCTATGGCATTCAATCCCGTGTACAATTTCCACAGTAACTGACAAGAATAAAGCCAGCGTTTCCTCACAAAAGCTATTGACAAAATGTTTTCTTAGATGCCAATGTGGTCTAGGTGAAGACATTGTCTCTTTGACAGAGAGCTGTTGAAATTGTTCCTCTTAAAATATAGAAACCCTTCTTCATTGCTTGTGAGCCACACAACGACCCTCACTTGATCTTTTTGGACAAGGCTAACAAAACAGCACCCACACAGAGGTCGACGCACACATCAATACACCGCCCACAGCGTGAGTCAATCTAGAGAAACCATATTGGAAAGGCACATGGAGACCCGTGATCAATCCTAACAACCAATTTCCCACCCCACAGAGGTCTACTGCCCAGAATCAGCTGTCCTCCAGCAAGCAGGACAACCACGTAGGCCTTCTCTCTGAGTATCTTCTGCTGCAGCTTGCATCTGAGGAACACTGTCCAAGTACTCACTGCTGATACAGGAATCACAGAGCTTAATTTCTGTCAGTTCTATTTCTAAGTCACATCCTGATCCTTATCTTTGTCAGGAATTTCAAGAAGAGTTTCTCTGACGTTTCTGTCAGGCAAATGTCGTCTCCATTGAAAACAGTAACTCTTCAGGGACTCTGTCTCACACTATAGGGTGGCAGATGGGGTGGGCGGCTGGCAATGCCAAGGAAACAAGTCATCTGTGAGCTTGAACACAGACTGGAGCACAGTGACACCCCGGATGCCTAATGGTAACTACAGGAAATTTTGGTCCCTTCTCCCTGTAAAATCACAATCCTCAGGTAGAGAAAGGCAAATACATCACACAGAGATAGCCCAACCATGATTCTGACACTGAAGAGATGGCCCTTCTGAGAAAAACAAGGATGCCTCTCAGAAAGCACCATTCAGGCTCGCCACGGAGGGATCCTGGTCTAGACCCACATGCACACCAGCCCCCGTTCTAGGAGCTTCTCTCTGGGTTTTGCTTTTCCTTGGCCCATCCTAGGGAGCCTCCCTCCTCTTCTCCTCCTCCCCACCCCCACCCGCCCCCTTTCCCTCTTTCGCCTGTTGCTCCCAGGTCTCCCCCCAGCCCCATCTCCACAGAACCCTCATGCTCTCTTTCTGAACCTCCCTCGAAGCCTTCACTCTCTCACTCTCATTCTCCCTCTGTGTCTCTCTGGCTTTCTCACGGGTATTTCGTCCGTGAAACAGGTCCTGCAGTCTGGCCGCCAGAGTACCACTTCCTTTGCTCAACCCTGGAAACGCAGCTTGGCTCTCAGACACCAAGGGTTAAGACCATCAAGAGGAGCGGTCCTCCAGAGGCTAGAGAGGCCTTGGCGCTGCAGGCAGGGACTGCGGGCCCGGCTGGTGGCTCCCAGGGAAGGAAGACTTTAGAGAAAAGGGATCTATGTGTCCCTTAGCTGCCTCTGCTGCAGCCCGAATCTCAGGGGAGGCGGGAGAGATTTTCTCCCCAGGAGTGGTGGCATAGGGCGTCGCGGCCCGCACTGTCCAGCTCAGGACCTGCGGTCTCTATGGAGGCCGCTCTCCCGACAGGACAGCAGGCAGCAGTAGCCCCCACTGTGGGGTGCTCCCTGGGGTCACGGGAAGAGATGCGGGTGAGGGGGGGTGACGTAATACGGGGGGCTGCAGGGAGTCTAGGAGAGCTCTTGGGAGGCTGCCTGCCCGGGGATGCACGGGTCAGCTGGGGGCCACAGAGTGCAGGGGAAGATGAGTCTCTGCTCTTTTGAGTTTACTGGTTGTCTTTGTGTGAGGGCTGGAGCTCAAGGGAAAATGAAAACCAACCAAGTAAAGGAGTTGCACCAAGGCTGCCAGATGTGGGGATCGAGTGTCTGGGTGAATTTGCTGTTTGCTTTTCAGTTTCGTGTGGTAAAAGAAGTCAGCTGTGGTGCTATATGGGACGGCAGTGGAATCAAGGGAACTCTCTCAGCCCACTGTGCAGGGAACTTTTATCTCTGTGCCCAGATAGTTTAGAACAAGCTTCCCACCCGAGTGGATTGTCCCTGAGAAAAACGTATAGGCGTAGGAGGACCTGTCATCCAGGAGTATTGCGGATCATGGCAGGAGAGTGCATATCAAGGCTCAACTGAAAAACACAGCTATCACCTCAAAGATTGTTCTGGAGCCAAGAGGAAGTGACCATGGTCCTAGAACATGCATTTAGGCTGCTCCAAGGTCCGTGTTCCAACATGGAAGCAGCTTCATGAAGTTCTTACAGTAACAACAAAGTTGTGTATGAAGGCATGTTTCTGATACACTGTTGCAAACATCAGAGAGGTGTGTTAAGGGCAGAAGAACACCAGCCACAGACCTCAGATTCTATGTGATAGCATTCCCAGCCCCTTGATTGGGGAAGAAAGGGGCACTGCTAAACATTCTGAAGGTTTTTAACCTCTTTATAGGGATGCTAGCTAGGTCCGACAGAGAGGTGGACAAGGACTGTCTGTTCAAGAGGCTAAAGATAGCACAAGAAACATTTTCATTAGGATCTGACCCTGTAATATTCCAAACTCTCCACAGTCGTTGAAATTTTACTCGGTCAATCAGCTTTAGTGGACACAGCTTCCTTCCAGGAATTCTTTCTTACTCACACAGCCTTACCCCAAACTACATGGTGAAGGGTGATCCTTGATGCCAGCCATGATTCCTGAAAGGAATACTGGGAAGGGACTTCTCTACCAGGACTCAATTCATGGAAGCAAGTGGAATGCAACCTTCTCCATAACATTGAGCAAAGACCTGCCCAATAGACACAGGGATCTTTCTTGCTGGGTTTTGTTACATGGTCTTACATACCCTAGGTTAGTCTCAAACTTGATATGTAGACGAGGATGACCTCCTGTTTCCAACATCCAATTTCTGGGATTACATGTATGCATCACCACACTGGGTTTATTCATTGCTGGGGAATGAACCCAAGGCCTGGTTCAGATGAGGTAGGGATTCTACCAACTGAGGTGTATCCACAGCCCAAGACTTCCCTTTTTCCCTGGGAGTAACTCATTCATATATAACTCTTTATACTTTTGATAAGCTAGTGTTTCATAGTCTAAATAAAGAAGGCAAAACTGGAGATTATCCTGGAATATCATCATCACCCTCATTTTTACAAATGTCGTAACTTTCTGTGCTAATGATTGAACCCTGGGCCTCACACAAGCTAGGCAGGTGCTCTGCCACCCAGGTAGCATACACAGCCTCAGACAAGTATCTATTGCAGGGGTTAACAGTATGGGAGAGAGCTTGGTTAGCAGATGGGAGACCCTGGGTTTGATGGCCAGCCACTGCCCCTTTAAGATAGGAAATGAAGAAAGAAAAGTGGTAACTGAGTCCTAGAGAGATCAAGTGACCAAGTTCTCTATCACTGTGATCTGAGTTATGTCCACTGCCCTGGTGTCCACTGATACAACATGACTAGAGTTACACAAGGACTACGTGGTGCATCCTTGATTCAAATCCATGGTTTGATGACCTCGCTCTGACAACCACAGGTTGCTGCTTTCCAAATCTTCCCAACCAGCTCAGTCCTCTCCCGAACTCCAAACTCTTTAGCCACCTGGCCACCCTCAAGTCTCATTGCACTCAAAGCACCAGGGCAGTGTACATGACCAGAGAGGATCCAGTGGTGGAAAACATGGGTGGAAAAGGCCCCCCTCCCTCCTGGAGGGAGAAGGGCAGCTACAGAAAGTGGTTCATGTGGGGGATGTTTCTTCTCAGAGATAGCCTGGTGGGCTTTAATTCTCTACACGCTGATCATACACCCTGACTCTTGTCAGTTTATTACTTTGCTGTTGTTATTTCAGAAAAGGTTGTATCGTTGTGTAGCTCAGGCTGGCTCCACCTTCAGATCCTTTTCCTTCAGTGCCCTCCCCTCTTTATATTTTGTTTCCTTTCACACTGTCAATACTTGCTGTATGGTGGTGAAAATATTCCAAGACGGTCTGTAAGTCCATGCAGATATATAANTGAGTAAGGACATACCCTTTTTACCTGATGACTACCTGCTCACGAGGATCACCACAACCTGAGNTAGAAGCAGAGAACTTTCTGTGAGACTAATCAAATGAAACCAATTTGAACTTTTTCTAATCATTGGTATCATTGTTATATACCGCGTAGACATCCTAGATACAGAGGTTAGTTAGGTCAGCTTCCCAAAGTTACTCCAGGAGTAAGTAAGCATTTGAGTTTGTTTGCAGGACATAGAGAAGTCAATCTTGAGCTCACTGGGAAACTTCCTACCTGCTGGCTAGCTTTTACCATGCCAGAATATGCTATGCAGGCCACAGAAGGAGAAGACACCTGTGAACTTAGCTAGTGCTGGACCCTGCATGCTGTAGTACCACCAGGCAAGATGTGGTGCCATAATGGCATGAGTGTTCAAAGGTAAACAGCCAATTTCTGATGAGATTTGAGCCCTGATCCACAAGAGAAAATTCATACCTGGGCCTGAGGATCTTGTTAAAAGTCCATGGCTGTGGTGGTCATAGGCCCTTTGGGGTAACTTGCTATTGTTAGTTTGGTAAATGGTTATGTTGTCGAGCTGTTTTCCAAATATTTATGTTTTTGCTCATATGTCTGAGCTGCTCTCAACCTTCACCAGAGAAACTGCTTTTTGTGATGGACAGCGGTTAATGCACAATTTATAACTGTTCAAAGATCTGCAAAATGTGTTGCATAGTCAGCCCTCAAGGAGAAATCTATATAAACTCTACCCCGAGAAGGATCAAGGAACATTGTGGGAGGGCTGAGGAGGTAGAAGAATTTAAGAATTAGATGACAGGGTGGTGTGCACGAAATACTATCTTCAGGTCTTGATGTGTCTGTTGCACTCATGAGCTCCCAGGACCTGTGGTGACTTGCACAAGATTAAGCTAGTCAAAATTCTAGCATGGATAAGGGAGGGGCTCACTAGGTCTTACCCCTAGTTGAGGAACTGTTGGCAGGTGATGGTGGCTGGAGGCAGGAGAGTCATTTTTCTTTGGAGATGTGGCTACTAGTAGCTGCCCAAGCTCTGTGGATGGCATAACACATACCATGTGCATATGGACATCACTAATTAGAAACTGTTTTTTTTTTAAAGAAAAAATAAGAGGACATGAATTTGGGAAGAAGATATGTTCAAGTGTGTCTAGGGGAATAAAGGGGTTAAATTTGGAGTGACTGTGATCATAATACATTTTATATATGTGTGAAAGCCTCAACGAATAAGTTAAAGAGTTTTTAAGAAGAGAATAAGTGTTTGAGTTCCCCAAGATTAACTCAAACAGCCCACATCTTCTGCACAACTCCCCCTCCCCTACTGCTGCCTTCCAGGCACCAACTTCTTTTCTGCTGCTTAGGCTGGACCAGTGGTTCTTAACCAGGGAGTTGTGACCACTTTGGGGGTTGAATATCAGATGTCCTGCATATCAAATATTTACATTACAATTCATAACAGTAGCAAAATTACAGTTATCAAGTAGCAATGAAAATAATTCTATGGTTGGGGGTCACCACAACATAAGGAACTGTATTAAAGGGTCTCAGCATTAGGGAGATTGAGAACCACTGGGCTAAAGGTTTGAAGCCATCCTTCATAAGTGCTTCTCTCCCCCAACCCCACAAGCCTGAAGCCCAGCCAGTTCCACCCACCATATCTATCTATGGGAGATCTTCACAAGTCTTTATACCCATCACTGCTATTAGTTCCCTAGTCCACGGCTACTTAATGTGGGAGCTGCACAACATGTGGCAACAGAAAAAAAATTGAACATTCAACAATGAAATTTAATTCAAAATCAAATGTGTAATATATCTAATGTAATTCTGGCAGCTTTTGCCCCAGTTGCACCATGTGACATCACTGCAGTCTTGGTTCTGAACACATGATCTGCATTTTGCACATGCTGTCGATCCATGCTGTGTTACACCATCAGCTGTTACACAACAGCTCAGGTCAGACTCAACACTATCGTAAGTCATCATGTTATGAATTACAGCGTTTTACTGTACATACAGAGTTCTCTGCTCTTCTAGAAACACAATAAGAAACAAAGGCATTTCTTTCTTCTACCAACCAACATTCCTCAGCAGTAAAGTACCAAATGTTCTTGGATTGTATTGTGTTAAAATGTTTGGTCTAAAAAAATGACTGAGTGGATGACTTGGGTTAAATTTTTTTTAATGGGTAAATGAATTTTGTCTTGAGATTAAAACAGAATTTCCAACTATTTATGAAATGATTCTAAGCATACTTCTGTTTCATCATTCTATACTATATATTTATGTAATATAGAATTCTCAGCATTGATTATAAGATCAAAATGTCAATCAACGCTGAGAAATGTTGAAAATGTACTAAGTCCTGCAGATCAAGATTCAGTTGTTTATGCTGGGCGGTGGTGGCGCATGCCTTTAGTCCCAGCACTCAGGAGGCAGAGGCAGGCAGATATCTGTTAGTTCAAGGCCAGCATGGTCTACAGAGTGAGTTCCAGGACAGGCTTCAAAGCTACATAGAGAAACCCTGTCTCGAAAAACAAAACAAAACAAAACAAAAAAATTTCAATAAACAAGCATTTCCATCTCATTATTATGTGAATTTGTTTTCATCTCGAATAGATGATCGAAGTATCTGCATACTGTGACATCATGGGTCTGCCCCCCTAAGATGCTGGTCACTGTAAGCTGGTCAGATCTCACACTCTGAAGAAATCACTCCATGTCCTCCACCCCCTACTCTCTGTCACCAAGAGTTAAGAAGCCAGCTGTGCTGTGGTTTTATGTTAGGGGCACAGAGGTGCTTGTGCTCACAGATAAGCACCAGGGAACCCAGGAAGGTTAAACACAAAGGGTTGTCTCTTCAAAGAAAGAGATGTATAACCTGTTTTCTGCCCTGAAGGCTGGGAATGGATGTAGTTAACAGCCTCATGACCTCTGTGCTGTATGGAGGGCCAGGCCACATCTGGCTCCCCTAGAGTCTTACAAACAGGCCAGAGTTGGTTATTAGCACAGGTGACCTCTGTGCTGTCTGTATGATGAAGACCACACCAGATCCTTCCACAGACCCTTAAGATAATACATGCAGTCCATTTATAGGTCCCATCTTTATGGAAGAAGTGACATGTACTTTGAAATGAGTTTCAATGTAATTATGCCTGAAGCTTTATTGTGCACATGGGATTGTGTTACACCAGGACACTTTCTTCCAAACTGCACTGCACTTAAATGTGCCTAAAATAAACTACCCAATGTCAGACTCTAGAAGTTTGAACCAACACTGGCTGAGTCGTGGTGAACTGAACTTCCTTCTTGCCTCACTCAGATTGACATTCTACTGGCCGTGGTGTTTTCAGAGACCACACCCCTACACACAGAGTTTTAAAGTTCCTAATTTATGCTCCTACTTGGTCCTACTATGCTCTATGTCACATGGGCTATATTGAACTAAATCATGTGGTACAGAGCATCCTGCCATCCTCTGAAAGAGTGTAAAAGTCAGATGTTTTCTCTTGCTGAGGAGATTTCTCTGAAGCCACACTTCCACCCTGTTATCTATCCATGATGGCTCTTTCTCTTGTCTTTACTTTAAGCTGTCCCTTTTAATGGATCTTCTTTCCAGGTTTTGAAGGGAAGCCTCTCTTTCCCTTTAAGGCCCCATTCATTGTGGCTGTGATAAGGTAACATCCCTTTTTAATGCTCTCCCACTTTAAGATGCAGTCATGGTCTCATGGCCCTTTTTCCTAATAAGGATAATTTTGTGCCATTCTGTAACCAACACATCTGCAGCCCTATTTCTAGCATATACCAAAAGGTTTTTAATAATAAATTTTTTTATGATTTACTATCAGTAAATGTTGGACTTGCATACCTTTATGCTCAGGGTCACATAAAACTTTCAGGTTAAAGAGGTCAGGAGTGGACAAAGGTTAAGAGTTCGTGTCTCCATCCCCTTTATCCACTCGCCCTCATGTCTGACCTTCACAAGCACCACTGTTTCAACCAGTGTTTTATTGCTGTGAAGAGACACCATGAGGAGGGCAACTCTTCTAAAGGAAAGCATTTAATTGGGGCTGGCTTACAGTTTCAAAGGCTTAGTCCATTACATCATAGTGAGGAGCACGGTGGCATGGCCCTGGAGCTAAGAGTTTTACATACTGACTCACAGGCAGAGAAAGAAAGAGGGGAGGGCGAGAGAGACTGGTCCTGGCATGGGCTTTAGAAATGTCAAAGCTCATGCCCTATTCCATACTTCTTCCAACAGGGTCACACTTCCTAACCCTTCTAATCCTTTTAATTAGTATCACTCCCTAGTAACTAAGCATTCAACTACATGAGTCTATGAGCCATTCTTATTTACCACAACCATAAATTCACAGATGTTCCCTCTGCCAGCAGTCTTGGCACCTTGCCACTCATTCGCTAATCTAGTGACATGAGGGACCACTCTACCTACTAATAAGGTCATGTCACTCCTGCCGGATTCTGAGGAGCTGCCTGCTACACTTTAAATACTACCCGGCCTCCTTGACAAGGCACATTTGGCCCTGCCTAACCCTCATCAGCATACCTCCTGTTGCTGCACCCTGGTCTAAATTCTAACCAGTACCCATGGTTTGTTTGTTTGTTTGTAGTCATTTGTGTGGTCCATACCGGCCCTGGATTTCTCTCTCTGATTTCTACAGCCTCACAGGTGACATTTCCTTTGTTTTTCATGCATCTCTTCCCTTCTCCTGCCTGACTTCCAATTAACCTCCCAGCTCTCCTTAGTTATTCTAAGTAAAGCAGTTTCCATCTTATGCAGGGTGTGGCTGGATAAAAAGGCAAACTCAAAAGTTTTGATATTGTGACTGAGGGGCAAGTGATGGTGATTTAAATTCTCCAAATGAACTGACTAATTGGAGTAGAATCTGAGAGCAAGGTTTTCTGCTTAATGCTTAAAGGAAGATAGAATACACAGAGGTAACTGTGGAAGGTGAAAAGCTAACTTTCTTGAATGGAGCCATTATTTCACTCTCTATTGTGCAAAGCATCACATTATGTGTTTTATACTATAAAAATAAATATCAAGATAAATAATGACACTTAAGGAAAATAAACACACGGATTTAAAGGACTTTCAGAGAAGGAGTAGGATACATAGAACATAGATCTCACCTTAATTTTTATGGACGTGCTGTTGCATTTGAATTTGGATTGAGAATTCCAGCCCTAATTTTGTTTACCATGGTGTTATCCAGGCTAAGGATATACCTCACCAGGAAGAGGGAACAGCATAAATGTAGATAGAATGTGTCATTTTGTGGCATCCTTGAACAAGGACTAAAAAGGAGTGGTCCTCATTGCTGAGTGCATTTTGGTGAAATAATTCTTCACTGCAAGATTAGTGACACTGACAAACTGTACTGACTTGTAATCTTTTTGCACAGGAACTGGCCATTGTGGATTTTCAGGAATGTCAAGGTCAGCCATGTTCCCAGTCAGGGAGCCTGGAAGGGACTCTGTAGTGTTTTTAATGTCCTCAATGGGTGCCACAGATAGTGAGAGGCAACTCAGTCAGTTCTTTGCATATCCTGAGGAAAGATCAAACCCAAACCTGGGTCTACCTGCTTTCAAGTGAGCTGGTGCTAACTCATATCATATTGTGCTGGCTATTTAATGTCAACTTGACACAAGCTATAGTCATTTGTAAGAGGGAGCCTCAATTGAAAAAAATTTCCCTCACCACATTGGCCTGTGAGAAAGCTTGTGCCACATTTTCTTCATTGATTGATATGAGAGTGCTCAGCTCACTGTGGGTGGTACCAGGCCAAAACTGGTGGTCCTGGGTGGTATAAGAAAGAAGACTGAGCAAGCCAATAAGCAGCACTCCATGGCCTCTGCATCAGTTCCTGCCTCTAACTTTAACACTTTCCTCCCCGAATTGCTTTTGGTCATAATGTTTTATCACAGCAATAGAAACTCTTAACTAAGGCAGAAATTGGTACCAGAAGTACTGTGTTGCTGTGACAGACCTGAACCGTGTGTTTTGGGGAACACTGAGGAAGGACTTTAGAACTTTGGTCTAGAGAAGCCATTGGGTACTTCGAGCTTAATGAGCTGTTGTGGGAATGAATGTAGAATACAATGCTGAGAGCAGTGGAGGACTACTTTAAAACTTATAGAGGGAAGTAAAGCCTCTACCAGGGCCATTGATTTGATATTTTGAATTAAGAACCACTAAAGTAAAGCCTTGGCTTTGCTGGAACAATAAATGCTGGTGAGGTGGAGGTGAGAAATTAGCAGTGATTAAGAAGGGACCAGCACTGGCACCTGTGGTATACGCCTTTAATCCCAGCACCAGAAAGGCAGAGGCAGGCAGATCTCTGTGAGTTCAAACCTTGAACTTGTCTACAGAGCCAGTTCCAGGACAGCCTGAGCTACACAGAGAAACCCTGTCTCGAAAAACAAAAATGAAACAAAAAGACTATTTTTTGCAGACTGTGGTGGCACAGGCCTTTAATCCCAGTACTCAGGAGGCAGAGGCAAGTGGATCTCTGTGAGTTCGAGGCCAGCATGGCCTACCAAGTGAGTTCCAGGATGGCCAGGGCTGTTACACAGAGAAACCCTGTCTCAACAGAGAGGAGGGGATGAGGGAGACCAGCATCATGGATGAAATCTTCTGTAAGTATTTTATTAAGGTCAGCACAAAAAAGCTGTGTTGCAGAGGTGGCCAAGGTTGTACCTCATGCTGGCAGCCAAGCCTGATAATGTAAGCGTCACTCGATTAGTACTGGTTTTGAAGGCATGAAGGGGTCATGGAGAGTAGCTGGGGCTTGGTACTGTGTGGCAGGGCTAGAGTCCCTGATGAGAGGCCAAGAAAGGCAACTGGTGAAGGTGTAGCCTCAGTTGTAGTAGAAGGCCGGAGATGGAAGGGGCCGTGCAGAGAAACTGAGACTTGACACCATGTGCCAGTGTTAGAGACCCTGAAGAGAGCCCAGAAGCTACTGATGAAAATGTAGTGCAATTGCAACAGAAGACAGCATTTTGCAGACATCAATACCATGGAACAACAGCAGCAGCCATGGGGTGGGGCTGGCCTGAACAGAAGAGACAACTTGTGTGTGCTGCAGATTGTAGGCCCAAGAAGTGGAGTTAGCAGCTGCGCAGCCCCTTTGGAGTCCAGATGATTGTGAGTGGCTCCCAGACATCAAGCACTGAGCTTTTTATACTGTTGAACTTTGGTTTTGCTAAGATTTGATTGTAACTATGCCCTGCTTCTTCTCTCTTGGAATAAGAAAGTATTTAGCTTGTTTTTGGTTTGTACAGGAGCCCACAGTTGTGAGACCATGGATATTTTAAAAACCTTGCAATTTTAGAGATACTTTGGATAATTTAAAGAAGCCGAGGTTTTGAAAGTTTGAATTTTTAAGGACCATGGGGCTTTTAAATCACATTTGATTTCTAAGACAGTCATGACTACATAATAGAGAGACTCTGTCTCAAAAAATAATTTATGTTTGATATTATAATATTAACATGACATCTTGTGGATAACAAAAAAGGAAAGGTCATGGTTTAATAGTGATGTGTTTGTGTGTCAAATTCACAAGGGGTTGATTGTGCTAGCTACTTTTACATCAACTCAACACAAACTGGAGTCATTTGCAAAGAGGACACCTCAGTTGAGAAAAATTCTCTACCACTTTTTCTGTGGGAAAGCCTGTGGTGTTTTTTGTTCATTGATGGCTGATGTAGGAGTGCCACACTCACTGTGGGCTGGGCCATCCCTGGGCTGATCACTCTGGATGGTATAAGAAAGACTGAGAAAGCCATGTAAGCCAGGAAGCAGCACTCCTCCATGGCCTCTGCATTAGTTCCTGCCTCCAGGTTCCTGCTTTGAGTTCCTGTCCTGACTTTCCTGGATGATGGACTAAAGTTGTAACATTAAATAAGCCCTTTCCTCCCCAAGTTGCTTTTGGTCATGGTGTTTCATCACAGCCATAGAAAACGTTGAAGCACATGTGAGGTTTAGCTCCATGCATTGTAGCCCATTCTAACTCCTCTTACTTAGTACAGCATGCCTAAATATGACACACACACACACAAATACACACACACACACACATGAACCCATAAAAATACAATATATACCATAATATACAAGCAAAAGATCAATAAGACGAAAAAATCCCCAAATAAAGTGATATGAGACAAAAGTCTACAAAAATATCCTTGAGTTCATTTTGTGTTGCCATCTACTGCTGGGCACGGGGCGTACCCTGTGTGGTTAATATCCCCAGTGAGACTTCTGGAGAGAACTAATTTTTCCTTTGCAAGTGGGTGTCATTTGGTGATAGCTTCTCAGTTAGCAATGGGGTCTGTGTCCACTTCCCCCTCTCAGCACTGGCACCCTGGCTGGCTTGAACCTGTGGAGGTTCCCCATCCAGGGATTTCTATCTGCTTACTGATGTGTCCCAACAACTAGAGCAGTGCCTTTCTCAGAGAAGACATGGGATAAGCATATGGGTCTCAAGGGGATATGCCCGTCTGTATCCCCACTAGACTAAGACCCTGGGGGCAATCTTTTCCCCCTATGTGATGCTGCCTCAGTCTGTCCATCTGCTGCTGCCTCACCCTCTGGCAATGACAGCTTCTGGGAACCTATTGAGGCCACCTGCCTTTGTTTCCAACCACAGGCACTTACTTTCAAGAAATATGAATTTATTTGGTATTTTGGCTTTGTTCTGGGTCCTCAAGTCACTTCTTGATGTGTTAAATTGTGAACATATTGTGGTGGTTTATGAAACCCTTAGGAGAATGATGTGATGCTCATAGTTGGGCTAATGTGGGAGACTTTTCTGTGTTTCTGGACAGCTGTCAGACCAGAACATCTGGAGAGAGTCATAGACCCCTCATGTCTGGTCTTGGTGATGTGATCACCAAACAGCTCAGGCCTTTCAAGACATTAGATACAGAACAAAGACAGACAAGACTTCACTCTGGGATGTTGATCTCCCATCAGCTCATAAAGGTCATATTATAAACAGAGGCTCTTAAATATGCTCCCATTATTGGTCACAACCCCCACTCAAAATCCCAATGGCATAGAGCAACCAAATACCAACACAAGAAAGTATAACTCAGATGCCTCCAAACTTTGAATTAAATAACATTATGTATTATTATAGTGTGTGTGTGTGTGTATGTGTGTGTGTTGTACATTGGCACATACATGCCACAGAGTGCACAAAGAAGTTACTTTGTAGAATCAGTTCTCTTTTTCCCACCTTTATGTGGGTTCGGGGACTGAATCCAGCTCATAATATTTATGCAGTAAGTACTTTTACCAGTTGAGCCATCTCTGCAGCATAACCTCCAAACTTTAGACATGCAATACTGAATGGCTCACAGAACAAAAACAAACAAACAAAGTAAAAATCTAGGGACATCAAATTCCAAACTACCAGCCCACACGTATTTTTGCAAATTCCTAACTTGTGGTTCAAGCACTCACATAGTTCAAAGCTCTCATACCCTTGTCTCAGAAGCCCATACAACATTGGGAGATAGACACATGAAATAACCAAAAGGGCAGATCCCAGGGACAAGGATTACTCCTGCAGCAAATATCTCAATGACCTCAGGGTATGATGGACAAATTCCTTTGAAGCCCAAAGTTTTTACAGTTTTTGTATGTTTGTTTTGGGGGGTGGAGAGGCTGGTGGGGGACATTTGAGACAGGGTATCTCTGTGTAACCTGAAATTCCCTCAGTAAGCCAAGCTGGCCTTGAAGCTACAGATGTCCACCTGCCTCTGCCTCTTGGGTGCTGGCATTAAAGGCATGCGCCACTACTGCCTGGCGAAGCCCAAAATTTTTAATGCAAGATACAGTGGAACCCTCTGCCTCACACTATAACCAAGTCATGGAGATCACATGTAGGATACAGAATCCCCCAAGCATCAAATGCCTGTGATTTCATGGGATTAATGGTGTTGTGTCCCTCACAAAACCCCTCAAGGTTGCTCGAATGCTAATTCTTGAAATGTACAATCACAACAGTGTGATAATGAATGCACTTCTAGACAAAGTCCATAATACAGATCATATATTTTCTCTATTCGAACAGAAGCTCTTAAACACCCCAGAAATCTCTCACTCTGAGCACAAGTCCTCTATTCCTCAAAAACCTCACACCTGAGTCTCAGGACCCCAGACACCTCAGGCCTCTAACAACCTGCAGCGAGGACTTCCAAATGTGTCTAAAATGTCTATATGCAGACCATGGAAGAAGTCAGACTTGGTTCCCTAGAGACGCACACAAAGTGAAATATCTGCCAGATAGAGAGCCACAGTGAGGTACTGCCAGTGTCCTCAATGGACATAGAGCAAGACTAAGTGAAGCAGAGGCAGAGGAAGGGAATAATGAGAATTAGGGAGAATATACAGGAAACCTGCTATTTCCACTGAGTTAGGCTCAACCTCAGGACTCTGACTCAGTCACTTGAATAATTTCCTGTTCTCCCAAAAGTTGTCTTGAGACATCCACGTGTGCATATCTACGTATCCACAAAATATACACACAATAAGTAAGTGAATGTCTTATAAAAGAAAGCACTTAATTGGGGGCTTGCTTACAGTTTTGGAGGGTTAGTCCATGGTCATCATGGTGGCAAACAGACAGATATGTATGGTACTTACTGGAGCAATAGCTGAGAGCTTACATCTGATCCACAGGCACAAGGCAGAGAGATAGGTAACTGGAATGACATGAGCTTTCAAAATCTCAAAGCCCATCCCCAGGGACACACATCCTCCAACAAAGCCACACTGCCCAATCCTTCCCAAGCAGTTCCACCAAATGAGGAGCCAAGCATTCAAACACATGAGCCTATGGAGGGCATTCTCATTCAAACCTCCACAGAGGGCTAAATTACTACCAAAATAGACTTCAGAATGAAAATTAATATAAGTGGTAACAATAATCCATTCATCAAGAACAAAGTTATAAGCTGCCATGGTGGCACACAGATTTAATCCCAGCACTTGGAAGGCAGAGGCAGGAAGATCTCTGAATTCAAAGCCAGCGTGGTCAACAGAGTTCCAGGACAGCCAAGGCTACACAAAGAAACCCTGTCTCAAAAAAAAGCTTATATTATTTATAGAAAAATGAATCCAACTGGACATAGTTGTATTAAGTGAATTAAGCAAGTCTCAGATAAACATTGTGTTCTTTCTCTCATTTGTGGATTAAAGATTTTATATAGACATGTAAAATCATGTATACATATGTGACATAGAAGTAAAACTGTCTAGGGGGACAAAGGAAATAATGAGCCAGTGGAGAGGCATGAGGAAAGGGAGAGCAGGGAGCTGTGGGGAGGAGTATGATCACCATACAACACATACTTGTATGGATACTTTCGATATGAATTAAATTGAATGACAAAATTAAAAAATAAAATGAAAATGAATAAATAGATGTGCATCTCCCAAATACAAGAGCTACCAACTGATAGAACAAAAGGGAGGGATAAACAATTCTACAGTTAGATATTTGGAAACACCAGCATTATTCCATAACAAGTAGACAAAAAATCAGGAAATATATAAAAGACTTAACACTGTGGACTGTTTTATGGTAAATATTATTTGTATATTAATAACAGAAGAATGCACATTCTCCTAACATAAAAATAAAATGTTCACCAATATAGACCATGTGCTATGTCATAAAGTCAGTCTCAACAACTTCAAAGGGACCAAAACCATATGTTCTCTGACCACAAATAATTAAAACAGAAATTAGTCAAAGCAAGACATTTGAAAAAAAATCACAAAATATGTTCATATTAAATGTTATTTTTAGGGCTGGAGAGATGGCACAGAGGTTAAGAGCACTGGCTGCTCTTCCAGAAGTCCTGAGTTCAACTCCCAGCAACCACATGGTGGTTCACAGTCATCTGTAATGAGATCTGGTGCCCTCTTCTGGCATGCAGGTATCCATGTAGACAGAAACACTGTATACATAATAGATAGATAGATAGATAGATAGATAGATAGATAGATAGATAGATAAATGTCATTTTTAGAATGACATTTTAGGACCAAAGGAGAATTTTGAAAGTGTTAGAAAATGAAAACAATATATGAGAATTTCTGAAATGAAATAAAACCCATTTAGGAGGGAAATTTATGTCATTAAATGCTTATAAAACAATGGCCTCAAAAAAATTAGGTAAGTTTCCACCTTAAAATATTAAGATATTAAGAAAACAATGGAACATACCTATAATTCTAGCACTTGGGAGGCTGAAGGAAGAGGACTATGAATTTGAGTCTATCCTGGGTTACATAGTGAATTTTAAGCATCCTGGACTAAACAGCAGATTAAATAAAAACAAAACAAAAAAATGAAAAGGAATCAAATAAAGTTTTCAATGTAGAGAAAATCAGAATGAACCCAAGAGAAGCAAAAGGACAAAAAATAAGTATTTTTTCAGACATGATCTAAATAGATACGACAAAAATTAATAGAATAAATTAATGAAATCAAAAGTAAGGTTTTTTTGTTTTGTTTTTCAAGGCATGGTTTCTCTGTGTAAAAGCCCTGGCTGTCCTGGAACTCACTCTGTAGACCAGGCTGGCCTTGAACTCACAGAGATCCACCTGCCTCTGCCTCCTGAGTGCTGGGTTTAAAGGTGTGTGCCACCACTGCCCAGGAAAAGTAAGTTCTTTTTTAAAGAGCAGTAAATTTAACAGATTCTGATTTAAAAAAAGAACTGTGGTGTGTGTGTGTGTGTGTGTGTGTGTGTGTGTGTGTGTGTAAAACAAATGAGCAATATCAATAATCCCAAAGTATAGATTCTTCAGCTGTTAAATTAATCATGAGAAAATATTATTTAAAATATTATCCAGAAAATGATACTTAGAAGAAATGGGAAAATTCCTTGAAAAGCAATAGCTAGCAAACGTCAATAAAAAATAGACATCACTCTCCGGCTTGGGCTTCGGTTCCGGCGACATGGCTAAAGGCACCAAGAAGGTCGGGATCGTCGGGAAATATGGGATCCACTATGGTGCCTCCCTCCGGAAAATGGTGAAGAAAATTGAAATCAGCCAGCACGCCAAGTACACTTGCTCCTTCTGTGGCAAGACCAAGATGAAGAGACGAGCCGTTGGCATCTGGCACTGTGGTTCCTGCATGAAAACAGTGGCTGGTGGGGCCTGGACCTACAACACTACTTCTGCCGTCACAGTGAAGTCTGCCATCAGAAGACTGAAGGAACTGAAAGACCAATAGAAGTGCTACCTGCCTATGCTCTAAGAAATGGGTTTGAGACCTGCCTGTGCTCATAAGTAGTAGGTTTGAGACCTGCCTGTGCTCTAAGAAATAAATGGGTTACTTTAAAAAAAAAAAAGAAAAGAAATAGACATCAACAGTCTATATTTATTGAAGAGATTGAATTCAAGTTACAAAAGCACCAAACATATATGGAAGAAATAATCCCAACTGTATATAAGCCTTCCAGAAAGCTGAAGAGGCAAACTTTCCCAAAGTGTCCTAGAGAGTCAGTATTATCTCTCACACCCAAGACATAAAATTTTAAGAAAATAAAATTATAGACCAATACAATTTGTCTTAGTTAGTGTTTCTGTTGCTGTGAAGAGACACCATTACCATATTAACTCTTATAAAGGAAAACATTTAATTGGGTTGGCTCACTTACAGTTTCAGAGGTTCGGTCTATTATTATCATGGCGGGGAGCATGGTAGTATGCAGGCATGGTGCTGGCTACCTCTTGATTAGAAGGCAACAGGAAGTGGTCTGACACACTGAGAGTAGCTTGAGCATATATGAGACTTCAAAGTCTGCCCCTACAGTGACACACTTCCTCCAACAAGGCCACACCTACTCCAACAAAGCCACATCTACTAATAGTGCCACTCCCTATGAGCTTATGGAGGCCAATTACATTAAATTACCATGTGACCCATGAACACTGACATGATAATCCAAAATAAAATGTTAGCAGTTTTTTAGCAGCAAAAAGGTAAAATTAAAATTAAAAAGGTAAAATTCTATAGCGTCATGGGGTTTATATTGTAGTTTGAAAGTGGGCTGAACATTTTGAAATTAATTTCTGTACTTCACAGACTTATAAAAATGAGCATGTCAATCAATACGTAAAATCACTTGATAAAATTCAACATGGTATAAATTACCAACAAACTGGGAATAGAGAGGAACATCTTTATGCTGATAAATGTAATCTACAAAATATCGAAAGTAAACATAATCTTTAATTATAAAAGACTGAGTGCTAGCCAGTCTGACTAGGGTGAGATGAAATCTCAAAGTAATTTTAATTTGAACTTCTCTGATGGCTGAGGATGGTGAACATTTTTTTAAGTGTTTGTTAGCCATTTGTCTTTCTTGTTTTGAAAACTGTTCCATTAAATGGCTCATTTATTGACTGCACTATTTAGGGTTTGAGTGGTTAATGTTTACAGTTCTTTTATATATACTAAATACCAACCACCTGTCTGAAATACAGTTTGCAAGGATGAGTATAGGTCATGTAACTAAAGAAAGGATCGTGAAAGGGGGGGAAGAGGTCTTAAGGGAAGCTTGGGTAAGAGAGAGTAAGAGAATACATGTGACATGAATGCAAAAAGGGGCTAATTGGGTAGGAAGGAAATCAGTCACTAAAACCCACTACTTTGTATACTGATTTTTGAAAAATTAATTAAAATGAAAGTAAAGACTTTCCAACGTCAGATTGATGACAAGGCAAGGATGTGCACCTTTGCCACTTCTATTCAGTATTTTATGGGCTGTTTGCAAGAAAAATCAAAACAGCTTTTATTTACAGAAAAGATGTGATTCTGTAAAAATAATGAAAACTATATGAGCTGGTAACTAACATGGTATATGACACTTATAGAAAATGTCATTTCTATTTCTGTATGCTAGCCACAGACAATTAAAATTTAAATAAAACCTAGTATCTTTTACGATAGCACCAAAGCCATGTAATATTTAGTGGTGACTAATTTAGCTTAACAAAGTATATATAAGACTCATACATAAAACCTTACAAATCTTAGGTAAAGGAAACTGAAGCAATCTTAAATGAATGTAGAGATAGACAGCATTGTCCTGTAGATTCAATGCAATCCAAATTAAGATCACTGTGGTCTTTTCATTATTTGGTAGCAATTGACCAACTGATTCATTTTATAAAATGTGTGTGGAAAAAAACTTGAATAGCCTAACCATTTTGTGAAATAGAAAGAAGAGAGCTCAAAAGTAGGAGAACAAACAAGAGGAGTCCAAAAGACTCCCAAAACAATATAGGCTACTGTTGTTGCCATTGGTTGTCTCCCAGAAGTTGAAGGTGAGTCCCTATTGCCAAAGACACTGTGAACTTTAGACGCAGGTCTCAGAGAATTGAAGCAGGATCTGGCCTGAATGTCTCTTCTCTGAAAACTAGCTTTCATAGTACCAGAAGGTGATATGCAAGCTGCCAAAGGTGAAAAACATTAACAGTCTTATCCAGCTATTATGTCAATAAACCACAGTGACCAGCATGGCATGATATCCACAAATGTGTAATAGTGGCACACATACCTTGGCAGTAACCAATAGTTGTCTAATTGGACTTAAGGCCTGCTAAACAGGAGGGAAATCATGCCTGGTACTAAAAATCTAGGCAACTACCTGAGGTTAGTGAGGTCATGAATCCTAAAAAGGAAATTTCTGCCACCACTTTACTAATCCAGCATAATTCTGGGGTTTTTTTTGAGATTATAATTTAATTACAACATTTCTCTCTTCCCTTTCCTCCATCCAAACCTTCCTATATAACCCTCCCTACTATCCTTCAAATTCATGGCCTCTTTTTTCACTAATTGTTATTGCATGCATATATGTATATACATATATATATATATATATATATTCTTAAATATAACTTATTCATTTTGTATGTGATCCAGGACAATTCTTAACTGCATTCTAAATATTTATCCTTATACCCACAGAAAGTATAGTTCCCCACCCTTCATCCAAGAAGCTTCTCTTTGCAACAGACAGAGACCACTACAGAAGGCCAAATGCAGAGAACAGCTGATCACAGGGCGCCCAGCCCCAACCATAACACATCCCTCACACCTAAAACGAAGATAACAGTGAGGAAGCGAGGGAGGAAAGATTGTAAGAGCCAGAGAATTGGGACGTCTACTGAAAGATTGTATCACCTAGAAATAACAGGGAAGTGTCACCCATGATACATCAACAATATGGCTGTATAACTAAAATATGAAAAATACAATACTGGTAGGCATGCTGACATGGAAGGGGGAAATCCCAAGGTGCCCCACCCCCAGACAAAGAAATGCAGCAACTAAGAGAGGAAGAATTATATTTCCCAAGAGATGAGCACACTAAGTGGTTATCCAATACCAAGTGCTCATCCCTGAAATATACATACAAGTTAACAGTAAACAAAATCACAGTGTGTGTGTGTGTGTGTGTATGTGTGTGTGAATTAAATAAAAAGAGGTCATGAATTTGAGAGGAAGCAAGGAGAGGGAACATAGGAGACTTTGGAAAGAAGAAAGGGAAGGAGAAAATGTTGTGATAATATTTTCATTTAGGAAAATAAGGTGAGTTCTTTCATTCCAGTACCTCCTGACTTACCCTTAGTCCTGCAGTAGTATGTCTGCAGGAGTCCCTCTTACTACCTCACCTCTATCCCATGGGGACTCCACCTCTTGATGTGAACTCACGGTCCCCCCAGCTATTTCCTGCCACCCTCTCAGCCATCCCTTCTAGCTCCATTCCATTCTTTTGGGTCACCCACCAACTTGCAGCAACACTTTCTACCCAGGGACCCTCAGTGACCACACTGGGTTGGGACTCGGGTAGGCAATGTTTTCTTTTTCTTCTCTCATGCAATACATACCAATCAAAGTTTCCCCTCCTTCCACTCCTCCCACTGCCCCCCATCTCTTCTCTCCCCCAGATTCACTCCTGGGTTTGTACCTAGTCTTATTGTCTCTTGTCATGCTGTGTTTGGTTGATATCCCTGGGAAGTAGGCGATTTTCACTATCCATCTTGTCATGCATTCCCGTCTCTCCAGAAATAATCTCAATCCTGCTGCAGCCTGCGTACAGGAACCCTTCCTCCCACTCATCTTCATTCTCTGCGGACTCTGCCTCTTGGGTGTGGACCCAGGGTCTCCCTGGCTCTTTCCCACAGCTCCTCTCAGCAATTCCTCCTAGCCCATCTTCATTCCTTTGTGTCACCTGCCAACCCACAGAAACATTCTCTGCCAGGAGCCCACAGCCACTACACTTAGCTAGGATCCAGAGTAGGTCCGCAGCAACAAAAGAACAAAACACTCACCCAACAAAGACAAGTCCAGATATGTATACTAAGGAAGACCTCATGCGTCATAAACTCCAGATACCTAGATTCCTTTGGTTTTTGTTTCCTCTCTGGTCTTCTTATCTTTGTGGCCTGTGGTTGAGCAGGGAGTCTCAAGCAGCCCCCAAGTTGGGGGCTGAGACAAGGTGACAAGCAGTGGAAGGAGGACTGTGGATAGGGAGAGGGTACTGTGAGAGTGGTGAAGGTCCATGGGCTAGAGGCCTACCTGCTCTCTGGTTGAGCTGGAGGTCTCTTGTCAGCGGTCTGAGTTGGGCCTTGGATATGGTGAAGGGGAGGGGAGGGAGGATTGGGAATAGTGTCAGAAGGAGAAAGTGGAGGAGGTCAGTGGGCAGGATGACTATCTGGAATTCTGGTGGTCGGAGGTGTGGCCTCTAGTCCAGCAGGGAATCTCTCTCTGAGTTTGCCTACATGTTCTTCTGACTGATGTGGCCTGCACTTGAGCAGGGGATAGCTGCCTGAGTTGGGGATTGGAACATGGCAATGGGGGTGGGGAGTGGGGATGCATGGGTCTCCCTGCAAAGGAGAAATAGAATAGATTTTGCAGGTGGACTGGGGATGGGTGGGGATGGGAACAGGAGGGATCAGGCAGGGAAAACCTAGTGTAGTTGAAACTCCCTAGAATCGACGAGGATGACCCCAGAGAGAACATCTAGTAATTGGGGATACAAAGCCTAAACAGACCATCTTTGGTAACCAGGCAAGGATCCCAGTGGTGGGACTGGGACACCAACCCAGCCACAAAACCTTCAACCTACAATTTGTCCTGCCTACAAGATGCGCTGGGGTAAAAGTAGCACAGAACTACTTGGGAGTGGCCAACCAATGATTGGTCCAGCCTGAGACCCACACCATGAGAGGGAGCCCATCCCTGACACTGCCTGAAGGGCCAGGAACCAGAGGCTAAATAGCCTAGAGACCTAGGAAATAACCAAATATAACTGGCCAGAAAGAAAAAGTTAATGAAATGATTCCTAATGATACCCTGCTATACTCATAGATTGGTGCCTAGCCCAATCATCATCAGAGAGGCTTCATCCAGCAACTGATGGGAGCAGATGCAGAGACCCACAGCCAAACATTAGGTGTAGCTCCAGGAACCCCACAGAAGAGTGGGAGGAAAGACTGTAGGAGCTAGAGAGGTCAAGGACATCAGGAGAACACAGCCCACAGAATAAACTAAGCAGGGCTCACAGGGGCTCACAGAGACTGAAGCAACAACCACAGAGCCTGTATGGATCTCTGCTAGGTCCTCTGCATATATGTTATGATTGTGTAGCTTGGTGTTTTTGTGGGACTCCTAACAGTACAAGTGAGGGGTGTCTCTGACTCTTTTGTCTGCTCTTGGGATCTTTTTTTTTTGTCCTACGGGGTTACCTTGTCCAGCCTTGATATGAGTGTTTGTACCTAGTCTTACTGTAACTTGTTATGCATTGTTTCAGTTGCTATCCCTGGGAGGCCTGCTCTTTTCTGAAGGGAATAGAGGAGGAGTGGATCTTGGGGAAAGGATAGATGAAGGGGGAAGACTGGGAGGAATGGTGGGAGGCAAAACTGTGGTAGAGATGTATTGTATGAGAGAAGAATAAATAAAAATTAAAATGCTTGTAGATGAAAAAAGAAATGGATAGGTAAGACAAGGAAACTGTTTTTTTTTTTTAAAAAAAAAGTCTAGGCACAAGATATCCAGGAAATCTGGGACACTATAAAAAGACCAAACTTACAAATAAGTATAGAGGTAGGAGAAGAAACCCAGGTCAAAAGCACAGAAAATATTTTCAACAAGATCATAGAAGAAAATTTTTCTAAACTAATGAAGGAGATGTCTAACAAGGTACAATAAGCATACAGAACACCAAATAGACAGGACCAGAAAAGTAAGTCCCCTCAGCACATAATAATCAAAACACTAAATGTACAAAACAAAGAAAGGATATTAAAAGCTGCAAGGTTAAAAGACAAATCATATCTAAAGGCAGACCTTTTAGAATCACATCTGACTTCTCAATGGAGCCTCTAAAAGCCTGGACATGTTCTACAAGCTCTGAGAGACCACAGATGCAAATCCAGACTACTGTATCCAGCAAAACTATCGGTCACAATTAACAGAGAAAGAAAACATTCCAAGATCAAACCAAATTTAAGAAATTTCTATCTACCAATCTATCTCTATAGAAGATGCTAAAAGGAAAATTTTAGTCTTAAGAATCTAACTACACCCAAGAGTTCACAAAGAATAAATAATCCAAGAATAGTAAATCAAGATGGAGTGAAAAATCCACAACACAAAAATAAAATAATAGAAATAAATAAACACTGCTCATTCTCAATAGCCCAATAAAAAGACACAGACTAACACAATGGATTCGAAAACAGAATCTATCCATGTGCTGCATCCAAGAAACACCTCAACATCAAGGATAGATATTGCCTCAGAGTAAAGGGTTAGGAAAAGATATTCCAAGTAAATGGACCTAAGAAGCAAGCTAGTGTAGCCATTTTAATATCTAACAAAATAGACTTCAAATCAAAACTAACCACAAGTGATAGGGAAGGATACTACATACTCATCAAAGGAAAATTCCATCAAGAGGACATTAAAATTCTTAACATCTATTCACCAAACCCAAGGGCACCCAAATTTGTAAAAGAAACACAACTACAACTTAAATCACATATTGACCCTCATCCACTGACAGTGGGAGACTTCAATACCTCACTCATGCCAATAGACTGATCATCTTGTCAAAATAAACAGAGAAATCACGGCATTAAATAATATTATAAACCAAAGATACCTAACAGACACCTAAAGAACATTCCACCCAAACACAAAAGGATATACTTTCTTCTCAGCAGCCCATGGAACACACTAAAAAACTAACCACATATTAGGACACAAAGCAAGTCTCAACATATATTTTTTTAAATTTGAAATAATACCCATAATAATACCCATACCACCTGGATTAAAGTTGGATATCAACAAGAGTAGACACAGCAGAAAGTATACAAACTCATGAAAACTGAACAAATCACCACTGAATGAAAATTGTGTTAAGACAGAAATTAAGAAGGAAATTAAAAAGCATTTTAAAATTGAATGAAAATGAAAACATAATATACCCAAACTTTAAGGACACAACGAAGTAAGTTCTAAGAGTAAAATTCATATCATTAAGTGCCTACATTAAAAAAAAACTGGAGAGATCCCATATTAATAACTTAATGACACACTTGAAAGCTCTAGAACAAGAAGAAATAAACTCCAAAAAGATTGGATGGAAAAAAAAGATCAAACTCAGTATTGAACTCAAAGAAATAGGAAAAATATGAAATATAAACATACTGAAAGACAAAAACCACATGATCATCTCATTAGATGCAGAAAGGGCCTCTGATAAAGTCCAACACCCCTTCATGATAAAAGTCCTGGAGATACTAGGGAAACAAGGGACATACCTCAACATAAAAGGCAGTTTCCAGCAAACCCATAGCCAACATCAACATAAATGAAGACAAACTCCACTAAGAAATTCCATTAAAATCAGGAACAAGATGAGGAAGTTCACTCTCTCCATACCCATTCATTATAGTACTTGAAGTCTTAGCTAAAGCAATCAGACAACTGCAGGATATCAAGGGGATTCAAACAGGAAAGGAAGAAGTCAAAGTATCTTGATTTGCAGTTGATATGAGAGCATAGATAAGTGACCCTAAAAGTTCTATCAGAAAACTCCTAGAGCTGATAAACACTTTCAGCAAGATGGCTAGCTAGTTAATTATAAAATTAATTCACAAAAATCAGTAGCCCTCCTATATACAATTGACAAATGGACCAAGAAAGAAATCGGGGAAACAACACCTTCCAAAACAGTCACAAAAAAACATAAAATACCTTGGGGTAACTCTAACCAAGCAAGTTAAAAACTTATATGACAAAAAAAAATTTAATACATTAAAAAAAGAAATTGCAGAAGATATAAGAATGTGGAAAGATCTCCCATGCTTATGAATTGGTAAGATAAAGTAAAAATGGCTATCCAACCAAAAGTAATCTATTGAAAAGTAGATGAATTGAAAAGATTCAATGCGATCTCCATCAAAATTTCAACACAATTCTTCACAGATCTTGAAAGGACAATTTTCAGTTTCATATGGAAAAACAAAAAAACCAGGATAGCTAAAATAATCCTGACTAATGTAAAGAGTACTGGGGGTATCACCATCTCTGACCTCAAATGTTACTACAGAGCTATAGTATTAAAAACAGCATGGTAGTGGCATAAAAACAGGTATGTCGGCCAAGGGAATTGAATTGAAGACTCAGACATGATTTCACACACCTACAGACACCTGATTATTTTCAAACAAGCTAAAAATACACACTGGAGAAAAGACAGCATCTTGAACAAATGGTAGTGGTCCAACTAGATGGCTACATGTAGTACAATCTAATTGATTCATATTTATCACCCTGCACAAAACTCAACTCCAAATAGATCAAATACCTCAACATAAAACTAGATAAAGTGAACCTGATAGAAAAGAAAGAGGAGAATAGCCTTGAACTCATTGGCATAGGAAAAGACTTTCTGAACAGAACACTGTTAGTACAGACACTAAGCTCAACAACAAATAAACGGGACCTCATGAAATTGAGAAGCTTATGTATGGCAAAGGACACCATCATTAAGACAAAGTGGCAGCCTATAAAATGGGAAAAAAATTTACCAACTACACATCTGATAGAGAGCTAACATCCAAAATATATAACAAACTCAGAAAACTATGTGTCAAAAAAAACAAATTTTAAAAAATGAGGTACATATCTAAAGATAGGAAACTCAAATGGCTGAGAAACACTTAAAGAAATGTTCAACATCCTTATCTATCAGGGAAATGAAAATCAAAACTACTTTGAGATTTCATCTTACAACTGTCAAAATGGTGAAGATCAATAACACAAGTGACAGCTCATGCCAGCGAGGATGTGGAGTAAGGGGAACACTCACCCACTGGTGGTTGGAGTGAAAACCTGTACAGTCACTATGGAAATCAGTGTGGCAGTACCTCAGGAAGATGGGAATCGATCTACCTCAAGATGCTGCTATACTACTCTTGGGCATATATTCAAAGGATACTTCATCCTAACACAGAGACAGTTGCTTAACCACATTCAATGATGTTCTATTCATAATAGCCAGAAATTGGAAACAATGTAGATGAATTGATTTTTAAAATGTGGTACACTTACACAATGGAATATTACTCAGCCATTTTTTTTAAAAAAAAAATGAAATTCACACATAAATGAAAAGAACTAGAAAAAAATCATTCTGAGTGAGGTAACTCATATCCAGAAAGACAACTATGACATGTAATCACTTATATGTGGATATTAGCTGTCAAGTCAATGATAATCATGCTATACGCCAGAGAACCACAGAGGTTATATAGAGAGTAAGGGATTAGGGAAGGGGCAGATAGGTCTCCCTACAAAAGGGAAATAAAATAGATAGTTATAGATGGATGGTGGTTGCTGGAACAGGAGGATCAAATTGGCAGGGGCAGGAGCGAGTGGGATGAAGAAGGAAATACAGGAAGAGACAGCTAAAATTAAAGGCCATTTGAAGGATAGTATGGAAACCTAATACAGTAGAAGGTTCCTAAAATATATATACATATATGAAGGTGATCTAAATGAAATTGCCAAATAATGGGGGAGACAGAGTACTAGCTGGACATCTCTTGTCACCAAATGAAGCTTCCAGTCCCAGGATTGGGTTACATCTAATTGAATTATTGGTCAAAGGGGTCCCATGAGAATCCCCAAACAACCCAGAATATTACCAAGACTATAGGTTACTCTAAAAACTGCCAGAAAGGTCCTATTGATAAAGACAACACTTAACACAACTCATTGAACATGGAGAAGTTGAGCTGGTGCCTACATAGAGCTTACACCCCAATGTTCCAGTATCTTTGGTACAGGAACATACTCTGCATGCTTTCAAAAGAGAAACATAAAAACCAAGAAGCCACAAACCCTTTATCTACAATGGTGCACTGCCTGCAAGATATGCTAGGGCAATGGTGGCACAAAGCTTGTGAGAATAACCAACCAATATCTGATCTGACTTAAGGCCCACTCCCTGAGATGGAACTCCTACCCAACACAGCTTGTATGACCAAGAACCTCAGACTAGATAGCCTAGGGACCTGAGGTAAAACCAAATACTATTGTTCTACTAAAGGAAAGTAACAATAAAATGACTCCTAATTGTGGTGATTATATTATGTCCCCCCAAAATATTGTGTACCCTAATAAAACTTATTTGGGGTCAGAGAACAGAACAGCCACTAGATTAAACATAGAGGTTAGGCAGTGGTAGCACATGCCTTTAATCCTAGCATTCCCGAGGCAGAGATCCATCCAGATCTCTGTGAGTTCAAGGCCACACTGGAAACAGCCAGGCATGGTGGCACACACCTTTAATTCCAGTGGCACACACCTTTAATTCCAGCACCTGAGATCTCGTGTCTTTGCTTGAGAAAGACACATGCCTTTAATCCCAGAAAGTAGTGACAGGAAGCAGAAAGGTATATAAGGTGTGGAAACCAGAAGCTAGGGGCCTCTTAAGCTTTCAGACTTGGAGCAGCAGTTCAGCTGAGATTCATTTGGGTGAAGACTCAGAAGCCTGCAGTCTGAGGAAACAAGATCAGCTGAGGAGTTGGCAAGGTGAGGTTGGCTGTGGCTTGTTCTGTCTCTCTGATCATTCAGAATTTACCTCAATACCTGGCCTGGTGTTTTCAATTAATAAGACCGTTTAAGATTCGCTCTACACCTAATGATATTCTGCTATACTCAGACCAATGCCTTGCTCAGCTATCATCAGAGAAGCTTCCTCCTGCAGCAGTTGGGAACAAATACAAAGAACTGCAGACAGACATGCAGAGAGTGGGAGACCTTGAAACACCAAGCTCTAAATGGGATGTCTCCATCAAATCCCTCCCCTCAGGGCTTAGTGAACCGTGCAGAAGGAAGACAGAAAGACTGTAAGAGCCAGAGGGAATGGAGCAGACCAAGAAAATGAGGCCCTCTAAATCAACATGATCAAAACTCATGTGAACTCAGAGCCTGAGGTAGTATGCACAGAGCTTGTAAGAGTCCACACCAGGTCCTCGGTATATATATTGTGGCTTTCAGTTTAGTGTTTTAATGGGATTCCTGAGTGTGCAAACGAGTGTGTCCCTGAATCTTGTGCCTTCTTCAGGACTTTCCCTTCTGTTTTTCTATTTTGTTCAATTCCAATGTGTTAGTCTTTCTTTTATTTTGTCTTATTTTATTTCATTTTATTTTATTATTATCCCTTAGAAGCCTGTTTTTTTCCTAATTAGAGATAAAAAGGGAGTGGATCCAGATGGGAGCAGAGGTGGGGAGGAACTGGGAGGAGCAGAGGGAGGTGAAACCTTAATCAGGTTATATTATGTGAGAAAAAAAATCTGTTTTCAATAAAAGGGGGAAAATTATCCACCATCATCAAGTTGGCTTCATTCCAAAGATGCAAGAATGATTCAACATGCATAAATCAATAAATGTAACTTACCATATAAACAGACTAAAAGACAAAAACCACATGATCTTCTTATTGGATGGAGAAAAGACCTTTGACAACATCCAACATCCCTTCATGATAAAAGCCTTAGAGAGACTGAGGACACAAGAGACATACCTTAACATAATAAAGGGAATTTACAGCAAGCCCATAGCCAACATCATCCTAAATGAAGAACTCAAGGCATTTCTGCGAAAATCATAAACAAAACAAGGATGTCCACTCGCTCCATACCTGTTGGATCTACTCCTTGAAGTCTTAGCTAGAACAATTGGACAGCTGAAAGAAACCAAGGGATACAAATTGGAAAGGAAGAAGTCAAAGAATCTTTATTTGCAGAAGATATGATTTTACACATAAAAGACCCAAAAGACTCTACCAAGAAACTTCTACAGCTGATAAACACTTTCAGAAAAGTAGCAGGGTACAGAATTAACACATAAAAATCAGTAGTCCTCCTATATAAAAAATTAAACACAAAAATGAGAAAGAAATCAGAAAAATGGTGCTTTTCACAAGAGTCTCAAAAAATAATATATCTTGGGATAACTAATCAAGCAATGAAAGACTTGTATAATAAAAACTTTAAGACACTGAAGAAAGAAATTGAAGAAGACACATGAAGATGGAAAGATCTCCCATGCTCATGGATCAATAGGATTAATATTGTAAAAATGGCCATTCTACCAAAAGTAATCTATAGATTCAATCAATCCTCATCAATATTTCAATACATCTCTTCACATAAATTTTAAAAAATCTTCAAATTCTTGCAGAAACACAGCAAAAAATAGGATAAATAAAATTATCCTGAATAATAAAAGAACTGTTGGAGGTATCACCATCCCAGATTTCAAACTATAGAGCTACAGTAATAAAAACAGCATTATAATGTGATAATAAATAAACAGACACATTGATCAGTGGAATAGAATTGAAGACTCAGACATAATTTTATACACCTATAGAAACCTGATTATTTACAAAGAAGCCAAAAATACACACTGGGGAAAAGACAAATGGCAGTGGTCCAACTGGACAGCTGCATATAGAAGAATGCAAATAAATCCATACTTATCACTCAGCACAAAACTCAACTCCAAGTGGGTCAAGGACCTCAACATAAGATCAGATACTATGAAACTGATAGAAAAGAGAGAAGCAAATAAGCTTGAACTCAATAGCATAGGAAAGGAATTTCTGAACAGGATATTGACAGCACAGGCATTAAGCCCAACAATTAACAAATGGAGCCTAATAAAGCTAAAAAGCTTCTGTAAAGCAAAGGACACTATCATTCCACCAATGTGGCAGCCTACAGAATGAGAAAAGATCTTTACCAATTATACATCTGGTATAAGGTTAATATCTAGAGTAAACAAAGAGGAAAAAAAACCTGAACATCAAGAAAACAAATAGCCCAATTTAAAAATGGGATGTAGAATTAAACACAGAGTTCTCCAAAGATGACGCTCGAATGGCTGAGAAACACTTAAGGAAATGTTCAACATCCTTTGCCATCAGGGAAATGCAAATTAAAATGGCTTTGAGATTTTATCTTACCCCAGTCAGAATGGCCAAGATCAATAAAACAAATGACAACACTTGCTAGTTTGAATGCAGGGAAAAGGAAGCATTTATCCATTATTAGGGAGAGTGCAAACTGGTATGGTCACTATAGAAATGAGTGTGGAGGTTTCTCAAAAAGCTGAAAATCAGTCTACCACAAGCTCAGCTCTAACACTCTTAGGCATATACCCACAGGACTCTGCATCCTACTACAGAGATAATTGCTCATGCATGTTCATTGCTGCTCTATTCATAATAGCTAGAAATTGGAAACAACCTAGATACCCATCAACTGATGAATGGATAATGAAAATGTGGTCCATTTACACAACAGAATACTATTCATTTGTTAAGAAAAATGAAATTATGAAATTTGAAGGTAAATGGATGGAGCTAGAAAAAAAATCATTCTAAGGTACTCCAGATGAAAACAAAAAAAAAACAAAAAAACAAAATACTGCAACTTTTCTCTTACATGCTGATGTTAGTTTTTAGGTGTTCTATATGTGTGTTTCCATCCAAATAACCACAGAGGTTAGGTACCTAATAAGTGACCATGGGGAAGGGAGGTCTTTTAAGAAATGTGAAATAGAGTAATATAGTGTTATAAAGAGATAAAAGGGAAACTAGAATAGGAGCATTACATGGAGAGGAAAATGGGAGAACAGGGTAAAGGAAGGAATATGGGGATTGACAACTAACACTAAAGGCCACTTGAAAAGCCATATGGAAGCCTACTCCTGAAGAAGCTTCCTAAAATACATACAAATGTGGGAAGAATTTAAATGGAGTCACCATGGAGACAATATCCCAACTAGATGTCTTATGCCACCAAGTAAAACCTCCAGTGTCAGGAATTGGTTACATCTTGTTGAGTAGTTGGCCAAATGGGTTTCATAGACCCTCCCAACTATCATAGGCTATTGTCAAGATTATTGGTTACTCTCCATAACCTGATGGGAAGTTCTTATTACTGAAGACAACACTTATTTATGTCATCTAACATGGAAAAATCAAGTTGGTGCCTAACAAGAAGCTTCACCCCTACTTATTAGCATTCACAGTGCTGCAAGGTACTTTGCATGCTACTGGAGGAGAAAAGTAATCATCAATTTCACCCAGCTAAAAACCCTGTGACCTAAAACAAAGACTTGCCTCCAAGATACACTGGTGCAACAGTGGCACAAAGGTTATAGGAGTAACCAACCACTTTTTTATTGAATTTAAGGCCCATTCCATGTGATGGAACCCATATCTGACACTGCTAAAGTGGCCAATAACCTGAGACTAGCTAGGTCCATGGGCCTAGGGGAAAGCCTACTACTATTATTCTGCTAAATGAACATAGCAATCAAATGACTCCTAATGACATGTTGCTATAGTCACAGGGCATAGTATCACTCAGTCCTCATCAGAAAAGCTCCTTTTTGCAGTAGATAGTAATTAACAAAGAGATCTACTATGGGACAATGTACAGAGAGAGGCTTTGGAGCACTTAACCCTAAATGAAATGTCTTTATTAAGCCCCTCCTCTCAAGGATCAGTGATCTATGGGAAAGAAAAGGAGGAAAGATTATAAGAGTCAAGGATGGTGGGTGACTCCTAGGAAACAGCCACAACAGAACTGACTCACATATGAACTCACAGAGACGGTGACAGTATGCACAAGACCTACACAAGTTCAAACCAGACAAAATTTCAGCACTGAGAAGTAGAAGTGGATACAAAATCCCACCCCTAACCAAGAAACTATTTGCAATTTATACCCACTGGCAAAGGGAAAATCAGCTTTCTTCAATGGAATGTCACTGGGAATATCAACCACACTCCAGGGCAGGCCCTGTGCTCAGGAATAGTTGGCCAACACAAAATGGACTCCACAATTTTTTTGTGCATATTTTGTTTGGGATTTTGTATTGATTTGGTTTGGGTTTTCTGTTATTGATTTTCTTCTTTGTTTTGATTTGTTTTTTTGTAGCAGGCTTTCTTTTGGGCCACCAACCAGCTCCAAAATCATGACATGGAGACATATTATTAGTTATGAAT
>LZPO01007954.1:113593-125113 GCA_001675575.1 Neotoma lepida
CCCCAGGAAGAAACCGAGGCTGCACAGGTGCTGGCTGACATGAGGGGGGTGGGCCCCACGCTGCCCCCACCACTGCCCTATGTCATTCTCGAGGAGGGAGGGATCCGCGCGTATTTCACCCTGGGTGCTGAGTGTCCCGGCTGGGATCCTGCAATAGAGGCAGGATTCGGGGAGCCCCCTCCCACAGGGATCATGGAAACACTCCCCTCTTCAGAAACCTCTGGGGGAAGCCTGGAAATTGACTTTCAGGTTGCAGAGCCCAGCAGCCTTGCTGGAGAGAAGGCCCTAGAAACCTGTAGCTTGGGGGGGTGGGGGCCCCAGATGTTAGTCGGTCCAAAGAGGAAGGAAGAGGCTATCATCATAGTGGAAGATGATGATGAGGATGAAAAGGAAAGTGTGAGGAGGCGGCAGCGGCGGCGTAGGAGGAGGAGGAGGAAGCAGAGGAAGGTGAAGGAGAGCCGAGAGAGGAGTGCCCAGAGGATGGAAAGCATACTGCAGGCCCTGGAGAGCATTCAAATGGACCTGGAGGCGGTGAACATCAAGGCAGGCAAGGCCTTCTTGCGTCTCAAACGCAAATTCATCCAGATGCGAAGACCCTTTTTGGAGCGCAGAGACCTCATCATCCAGCATATCCCAGGCTTCTGGGTCAAAGCAGTATCCTTCTCATCGATATTCATGGGCCAGAAGCCCATGTCTGAAGGAGAGATGTGCAGAAGAGAAACAAGGGATGTGGGGGAGGGTCAGAGATGGGAATGAGTCTCCATTAGAAGATTCTAGATTGAGTAGAAGAGGGATGGCAAGAGGGCAAAATAGCATAAAAACTGGACTGCAGATGGGAAAACAGTAGCACCATAACATAAAAAAAAATGGATCACAGACAGTAAAAGAGGGAGGGGTAACAGAGAAGGCACATACCTATAAACAGGATCACAGATAGTAAATGGAGGAGGGAAATATAGGTGATGAACTGACAGTTGGGAGGGAGGGCAAATAAACTTCAGGAAGGGTGCTGAAACCACACAAGGCTCTGTAAGCCTGAGTCTCTGCTTAGATATCTAGAGACCTCAAATCTGTCTACAATACCCTCTATTAGAGGGGAAAGGATAGAAATGGGATGGAACCCCTGAAGAATCAGGAGAAAGACCACTTGGATGTGGAGGTCAAGTGGTTAAATGAAGGAAAAGGTAGAACAGGAAGAATCCAATCCACTATTGGTGACTGTTGAGCTCATCCCCAGGAAACATATATGTAACATATTTGAAATACATAGGTTCAACATTTTAATAGAACTTATATAGATATAAATACTTGGCCCATGATAAAGTGTCACATGATCACAGGCCCTCAGCAGACAGGCACGGGATATCATGTAGATACCTAACTTCCCTACCTAGACATGAGGCAACAGGGCATAAGCACACAGACCCCCAGAGCCATTTCTACATCATGTGCACACTGACCATCAACAACTACACATGTAACATCATGTAAATACAGGCTCTTGGTAACCAAATACATTAGTACTTAGATTTGGGCTTTCAGCTCCCCAGACCCATAGCATTTTGTGAAATAAGCACCTGTCACCAAGAGACGAGGATCACATGGACATGGTCACAGAACCTTAGCATCCAGACACGCAGCAAATATGAACCACAGCAAGACTCCCTAACACTGAGGCTTAACATTGCATAAGCACTCATTTACTCCACATATATCACTCGAACATAGAAGGAACCCTCCTGCTTCAGCCTGTTTTGCTCTGCCCTCCCTCACATTGAACAGTAAATCCTTGACCTAAACTGCTCCACTCATTAGTTCCTCAACCACCCCAGAATTTCAATTTTGATCAACCAACGTGATGAAGACATTTTCCGCTACTTGACCAATCTTCAGGTCAGACCAAGGAGGAAAGCCAAGGAATCTGGTCCATAGAGGTGAGGGGGGGTGGGAAGGGCCATGGAAGGGATATATACCACCATTACCCCCACCCTGAGCAGGTACAGGATCTCAGACATATCTCCATGGGCTACAAAATGAAGCTGTACTTCCAGACCAACCCATACTTTACAAACATGGTGATCGTCAAGGAGTTCCAGCGCAACCGCTCAGGTAAGTGGCAGTCCCAGAATAAATCTGTGGCCCCCATATTATCATTTCTACTCTCTTCTGCATCTCTTCCTCTTTTTCTAGGCCGGTTGGTGTCTCATTCTACCCCGATACGTTGGCACCGGGGCCAGGAACCCCAGGCCTATAATCGCAGGAACCATGACACCAGAGAAAGTTTCTTCAACTGGTTTTCCAACCACAGCCTCCCAGAAGCTGACAGAATTGCTGAGGTGAGGCCCCTCCTGGCATTGCCAAGGAAATCCTTGCCAGACTTGCCCCTGGGTGCCTGAGAAATTGTGAATAGGTTCTAGGGCTTATACTCATGGTTCTTTTCTCTTTTTCCCCGTCTCAACAGATTATCAAGAACGACCTATGGGTTAATCCAGTACGTTACTACATGAGAGGAAGTGGCTACAGGACAAACAGAAAGAAGCAAGCAAGAAAGGAAAGGTGATTCAAGAATTGGTGCCTCAGAGGGTTATTTTGTTTTGTTTTGTTTTTAAATAGGGTAGAGACTAGACTAGTGTCACACAGGATTTATAGAGGTGCAAGGGACCATTGAGATAATCCAATGCATTGTTTACAAATGAGCAGTGATGCCCAAAAGTGGCTTGAGGTTACATAGTCACGCATGGCAATGGGACTTTCCCCCATTCTTAGAAGCCCTAGTACCCTACCACCTTCCCAGTTTCTCCCATTAATCTTATACTCAGCTTCAAACTTCCCCACAGTAAAGCCAAGAATAAATATGAAATGGTGATCATGGAAGATGCTCATGACCACTATGCCATTGAAGACAATCTCAGTGAAATCTCAGAAATAGATGAGATCACTGACAATGAGACCATTCATGACATCAAGATCTCTGACTTCATGGAGACCACCGACTACTTTGAGACCACTGATAATGAGGTAACTGACATCAATGAGACCCTGTGTGACAGCGAGAACCCTGACCATACTGAGGGCCCCAACAATAAGATCACTGACAACAAAGAGAGCAATGCTGCAAGTACAGATGACAGCAGTGAGAACCCAGAAGAAAAGAACACCTATGACAGTGAGGATTCCAACAATGAGAAAGCTGATGGTGATGACGAAAACCTAGAAGGTGACAATCAGCAGGGTAATCATATCCAAGAGAGCAGTGATAGTGACAATGGAGATGAGGGCAGTGATGATGAAGATAATGATGGCAATGAAGGTGACAGTGAAGGCAGTGATGACGATGGCAATGAGGGTGACAATGAGGGCAGTGATGATGATGACAGGGACATTAAATACTATAAGAATGGCATTGAAGTCTTTGATAAGACTCTAGATAACAGCAGCAACCAGGATGACTATGAGGAGGAGGTCGAAATCATCTCTGAAGAATCAACAGAGGAAGAAGAGGAGGAGGCCAGTGAGGAAGGTGAGCTAGGCCCGTCCCCCTTCCTTTCTCTTCTGAGAATGCCCCAGGCTTCTTTGGGCAGCTAGTGGTGAGCTGAGCAGAACATATATTCTCTACACTCAGAGGACAGAGCAGTTAATTTCACCTCAAGGAGTGGGAAAGGAGAGAGAGAGCTAGGGAAAGGAGGGACCATTTGAGTTGGAAGTTGTATGTCTGCTAAAGAGCAATATGGAGCCTTCTCCATGGAATGGATCAGTAACCTAGAATGTTTGGCAAGGCTTCCAAGATTATCTGAGGACCCTTCACCAGTCCTGAAAGCTACTTCTCACAGAAGGGTTTGCTGATCAAATGTGTTAGGCAAATAATACATACAGCATCCTCTACACGTTCTGAGAACCCTGCCTTTAAAAACCCTATTTCACTTCACAGAACTCCACATTTCCCAAACTTCTGGACCATAGAACATGTCCTTTGTCCAACAATGTATGCATTTGGGGAACTGCTTAGGAAAGATTGCAATTGGAAGTCTGAGGAATAGAGTAGTATTTAAGGTGACTCTCAGGTTGAGTTCTGGCCTGGAAGACTGGTGAAAGAACTCATTTGAACCTGGCTATGGGCAGACAGAGAGAGGAGTGAGTGGCGAGCCCCTGAGGGAGGTGGAAGGGATAAGGAAAACCATTACTGAAGGTTTGCTCATGGGGTTCCTGGCAAACTTTCATTGAAGAAAGGAGCAGGGCACAAAGGGTGAAAGTGTTTAGTGAGTGAGTAGCCACATACACATATTTTGGGGTAAGCTAGGGAAACTAAGGAAATTGTCAGTCTTCTTTGCCTCTCGCCTGATGGCATCACTTTTCTCCAAGGATGGGAGACAGAACTGCCTAGCTCTGGAGTGGGGAGGGGGAACTGAACTAGAGTTTGGGTCACACTAGAAACAAAAAGTAACTGATGAGCATAAGCCCAAGGCCTGCTCAGGAAGAGACATACATTGAGGAATATGGGGGCAGAGGGAGAAAAAGCTACTTTCAGGGATGTCCCCATTTTGACTCGGCCAAGGTAAATGCTCTGCCTTCTTGCCTTCCTCCAGCTCCTCCAACCTTGGGTTTGAATACAAACAATCTCAGTGGGACTTCCTCTCCCGTCTCCCTCCCCTCCTGTGTCCTCTCTCTCACCCTCCCTGTTCCAAGCAGAGGCACTTGGAAAGTGGTCCCAGGCCCTCAAAAGCCACAGCTATTTGTTCTGTTCACTTTTCGAGGGGCATCCAACCACGCTCCTCCTTCTCCCCTTCACAGATACTGAGCTAAGCGAGGACAGCTATGTAGAGGAACAAATCTATGAGGAGGAAGGAAGTGAAGTGAACTCCGATGATTCTGATGTCCAGGAGGTGCTGCCGGTCCCAAATGCTTGGGCCAGCCTGGGGAAGAAAGGGAAAATCGGATAAGCATCTTACCCTTTGGGGGCTCTCTCTATATACCCCTATACCCTATCCCATTTGCCCTCCTCTTCAGCTAGGGCTGTGCGGCCCCACATTGCACTTCTGGGGGGGAGACCGACTTATGACACGGGTTTAAAGTTTATTTTTATGGTTTAGTAATTGCAGAGTTCTTATTTGGAGGAGGGATTACCCTCCCCTTTGGCCCTCCTCCCCTGCAGGCTTCTGTGTGCTGCTAATCTTATTTATTGTGATGCCTTGGTCAGGGCCCCTCTAGACCCCTCCTTGTGAGCATAGGCCCAAGCCCCACTCTCCGTGCTATGTGAACATCGTGATCACTAAGTGAAGAGGGCCGCTGTGACCTTCATCACAACTGCGCAGTGGCCTATGAGACTCTGCTACCACCCCCTTCTGCGAAGTCTCTCTCCAGTCCCTTTCTTCTCTTCACCAGCCCTGACCGCTAGCCCGCCTCAGTGTCTTTGCAAGGCAGCTTCGCCTTTGTGGTATTCCTGCTCCCCAGAAGCCCTGCCCCTTTCCCGTGACCCTTGACGAGTCTAATAAAACTGAGCAAATTCAAAGTGCCACTTGGAGTCTTTTGTCCGCCTCATTGCGCCGTCCCTTCGCCAGCAGGAAACGCCCTGGCACGATGGTGGTACTGAACGGTTTCACTGGCGGAGTAGAGCTCCGCGAGACTGCAAAAACATTGCATCAGACCAATGCGGGCTGTCCTAGCCAATGACTGGACGAGGTTGAGGGCGCCCCCTCCCACCCTCAGAGACCTCAGAAACCCAGCCAGGTAGGAAAGAGCTTCCCACGCCTTTCCCTCTGGCGCACGCGCAGAGAGATCCTGCGTCCTAGAACATCAATTTGGTGATTCATCTACTCATTTACAGTGCGTCAAACCATTTTTTCAGGCCTAGTTCGAGCTGGGCGTGGGAGAGCTATTTTTTGTTGTTGTTGTTGTTGTTGTTCACACATAGTTTTTTAAAAAAAGAAGTCACGACAACAGTCTAGACAGCACAACCGAGTCACGAAGAAGTGCTCTCCTGTCTCAGGGAGGGGGTGCAGGGTTCCTGGCCCTGGGCCTAGTGGGCAAGGTAGGAAAACAAGATGGTCTAAGTCGTGGAGTTTGCATTGAAAATAACGGGAAAGCGAAGGAAAATTACTGTGTAGCTATGTGATGAACAGACAGGTTGGGCATCTAAAAGGCAAGCTTTATTTGGAAGACCTTGGAAAGCCTAGCAAGTGCTAAACTTTATTTCAACAGATACCAGAAATGTTTGCCATATTCACTCAATCATAATGATGACTAATTTTTAAATAATTTTATTATTTAAGATTTATTTTTATGTGAATAGGTGTTTTGCCTGCATGTATGTATGTGCACCACTTGCGTGCCTGGTGCCCATAGAAGTCAGAAGAGGACATCAGATCCTCTGGAATTGGAGTTACAGACGGTTGTGAGATGTCATTTGGATGCTGGGAACCGAACTTGGGTCTTCTGCAAGAGCAGTAAGTGCTCTTAACCACTGAGCATAGCTCCAGCCCCCTATTTTAATTGTTTTAACTATGTGTAGTATACATAGGTGTACATATGTGCAGCTGTCCAAGGAGGCAAGAAGTGTCAAGTCCCCAAGTCCCCTGCACCACTCTACCAATGGTGCTCTAGGAACCAACCTCTGGTCCTCTGGAAAAGCAATATGTATTCTTAACCACTGAACCTAAAAGATGCCTTTTAAGTAGATACCCTAGTGGATTTTTATCAATATATCTCCTGAACTTTCCATCCAAAGCCTTCAAAGGACAGCTTTGTCAAATTTGCATTTTAGAAAATGCCCTCTGCTGATTGCCAGGAGCATGGAAGGGGAGCCATGTGGAAGTGGGGTTATCTATACCTCAGATGAGAGTGGCATGGTGTGGACAAATTTGGAAATTTGTTTGATTTGCTTTTAGCTTGTTTGTTTTTCAAGACAGGGTTTCTCTGTATAGCCCTGGCTGTTCTCTGTATAGCCCTGGCTGTCCTGGAACTAGCTCTGTAGATCAGGCTGGTCTCGAACTCACAGAGATCCTCCTAGTTCTGCTTCCTGAATGCTAGGATTAAAGGCATGTACCACCATGCCTGGCTGAATTTGAAATTCTGTTTCTTTGTGTTTGTTTTTTTGAGACAGGGTTTCTTTGTGTAACAGCCTTAGCAGTGCTGGAACTCATTTTGTAGACTGGGCTGACCTCAAACTCACAGAGATCTACCTGCCTCTGCCTCCCGAATGCTGAGATTTTTAAATTTTTAAAAGATTCTTTTTTAATTTCAGAACAGTTTTAGATTTGAGAAATACTGCAAAAAATAGAGAAGTCTTGAATACCTCACAGCCAGCTTCCCTTATTATTTATATTTCACATTAGTCAATTAAAGAACCAATATCAGCACATTACAATTATCCAAAGTCTGTATCTTATTCACGTTTCCTTAGTTTTAACCTATGGTCCTTTTCTGTCTCAAGTTCTCATCCAGAATACCACACTCATTTTATCATCATGTCTGTCTCCTTAGGTTCCTCTTGGTTATGGCACTTTGTCTCAGAGTTTCCTTGTTTTTGATGCGCTGGAGTTGTCAACATTTGAGAAATACTTTGTAGAATGTCCTCTGACTGAGAATTATCTGTTATTTGCTACTTATTACAGAGGGTTATGGGTTTGAGGGAGGAAGGCCACAAATGTAACATGCCATTTTCATTGCATCATATCAAAGGTAGATACTATCAATGTGACATCACTGTAGATCTTAACTTTGATCACCTGGCGGAGGTAATGTCTATCAGGTTTCTCTACCCTAAAGTTACTCTTTCTCCCTTGTTCTGTACTCTGCAGAGAAGTTAAGTTCAGCCCATGTTTAAAAAATGAGAAATTATTCTCCTCTTACTTGAGAGGAAAGTGCCTACATAAATTAATTGGAATTCTATTGCACAAGAAATCTCCCTGTTCCATAATAGCTTTTAGGATACTAGAACTGACAGCCTTTACCTATGGGGAGAGAATAAAGGAGTAAAGATGGTGCCAGGTTGCTGTGGGATCCTTGACAAGACCTCTTCCCTTTCTGGGCCTCCTATTTGCTATGGTTTGAATGCTCGATCTTAGAAATAGCTCTACATGTTCTTGATAAATGTTTTGGAGAAAAGATATAGATTTTGATGATTCTGATTCTAACCTTGACTCACCTTGTCAGAGTAAGGTAAACAGGATTGAGACTTAGAAGGGAGGACTATCTTAGCCAGGCATGGTGCTGCTCACCTGTAAGTACTCAGAAGGCCAAGGCAGTAAGATTGTTTTTAAGCCTGGAATTCAAGACCAGCCTGAGCAACATAGCAACATTCCATTTTTTCTATAGTTCCCAAAAGGAAAAACAAGCAATTGAAAAATAAAGAAGAACCAGGCGTGATGGCACACACCTTTAATCCCAGCATTCAGGGGGCAGAGGCAGGTGGATCTCTGTGAGTTTGAGGCTAGCCTGGTCCACAGAGTAAGTTCCAAGACAGCTAGGGCTACACAGAGGTACCCTGTCTCGAAACCCCCTCCCCCAAAAAAAGAAAGAAAAGAAAAGAAAAAGAAAGAGGAGCCAGGCATGATGGCACAAGCCTTTAATCCCAGCACTCGGGAGGCAGAAGCAGGAGGATCTTTGTGAGTTCAAGGCCAGTCTGGGCTACAAGAGTTCCAGGACAGCCAAAGCTGTTACACAGAGAAACCTTGTCTCAAAAAAAAAGGGGGTGAGGGTGTGTCATCTAAGGTAATGCAGTATCTCAAGACTAGAGTTTATAGAACAGAATCTTAACCAAGGCACCTTGTGGAGAATAAGGATATATATCCCTGAACTATCTGAAGCCAGTCCCAGTGAGCATGTATATGTGAAGGAGAAGGGAGAAGAGTAGGTCTCAGGGGCAAAGCCCCTGGAGTGGACCAGGAAGGAAGTCAGCCTGGCAAGAATAGCTCAGTCAGTGTAATAGGGAGCAAGCCTGATTGCTTCCTCTCGCCTCAATGTATCAAAAGGATGTAATTCCCTCATCTTCTCTAGCAGGTCTCAATCCTCCCAATTACTATTTTAGCCTAATTATTCTGGGAAAATCAGCCCAGGGGTAGCAACCTGCCCAAGATCCCAGGACAGAGTTTAGCCTTGAAGCTAGTCTTTGAAGTCGTCTTCATCGTGTTCTCCTCCAATCAAATCTTCCATTCTTCATTCTGCCATTTGAGGCTCTTCTTTATCCACCCTATCCAAAAGGGATCCTGGTCTTCTGGGACACTCTTAGGAACCCATTATGGGAGTTTAATATGGTTGGCCAGAGTGCTCATGCCCTGAGCTAAAGTGCTTCACCCAGAGTGACATCATGTTGTCAGTACTCTCCTTTCTCAATCTGGATCTTCAAAAAGAAGGTTAGAATGTTTTTAATGTCAAATCTAGCTCTAACATATAGCATACAGCAAGTATCAGAGAACATGGGCTTCATTAGCTGAGACTATGAACAGAAACCAGAAGGATGAATAATGACAGGTCCCCAGGGCCTGTTCTCATGTTGAAACTACTTGTTTTTGTAGACTTCACATTTTACAGCTCTCTGCAGCAAAGGGTCCTACTGTTGGGTGTGAGGTTCCCAAGATCTCCTGGTGTCACGGAAGTGTCATTCACTTTTGTAGACAGAATCAGATTGGCAGGGACAAAACTAGATTCAGGAATGTCCCTTCTTAGGTGACCCAAAAAGCCAGCATTTGTTCTCTCAATTGTTCATTTACTACATAGTTATTGAGTACTTACTATGTGCCTCATACCAGACTAGGAATATAGCAAGGAAACAGAAAACAATCTCTGTCCCACTGGAGCTCAGAAATCAAGTTCAATTTGTTGTGTCATTGATCTCTTTTGTGGCCTAGTGAAGCCTATAGCCCTTTTCTTACAAAAATATCTTTTAAAATCAGAAAAAATATCTAGAATTAGAAAGAAAGCCAAAAATTGAAATATTAAAATACAGAAAAAAATGTGTTGCCCAATAATCCATTAAATCATAAAATGTTATGGTTTAATGACTACAACGATTGTCATGATTTTAGGTTTATTTTATTTTTATTTATGTGTGTATATTGGTGTATGCTCCCATGCATACACTCGTGTGTGCTGGGAAAAGGTGTGTGGCACATATGCTGAGGTTCCCATGAAGGCCAGAAAAAAGGTTTCTGATCCCATGGAGCTGGAGTTACTGGCAAGTGACATTCGTGCTGGCAACCAAACTCAGGTCCTCTACAAAAGCAGCAAGCACTCTTAACTCTTGTCTCTCTGGCTCCCGATTATCATGATTTTAAACACTAATTATGAATTTCAAAGGTTATATATTTGAAATATCTGCAACTTTATATGATGGACAAATCTCTGATTACTACTGGTGACAATCACCAATATTACTATTACTATCATAATGAATTACATTTTTTTGTTTGTTTTTTGAAAACAGGATTTCTCTGTGTAGCCCTGGCTGTCCTAGAACTCACTCTGTAGACCAGGCTGGCCTTGAACTCAGAGATCCACCTGCTTCTGCCTCCAGAGTATATTACTTATATTCTTCATTGAAAACATTCTAAACGTTGCTAAACAGAGAGGAAAAACAAAGATGTAAATTCATTCCCATCCAAGTCATTCCTCCCTGGCCCCAAGCCCTACCCCCAAACTCTCCTGGAGGATCTGTGCTACCCAAATTAAAAAACTTGCTCATAGAAGGAGCCTTCCTGTTCTCCCTTCTTAAACAGCTTTCCTTTAGAAGACAGAGGGCTGGGGTTTATTCTGGGTAATTGCTGCTCAATTTCAGGCCAGTAAGTTTGCCTCTTTTGGAAGGCAGCTATGCTCACCACTATACCACCAACGCCTCACCAAGTTTGCCTCTTTAGGCCATAGCTTATTCTACTTGAACACTGACTGACTACTTATACATCTAATTAAAAATTAAATAAACTGCCGGGTATGGTGGCTCACACCTTTAATCCCAGGCAGAGGCAGGCCTGGTTTACGTGGCGAGTTCTAGGTCAGCCAGGGCTACAAAGTAGGATCACCTTTTTTTCTCCATGGATGGCATTAGGAACAATCCTTACCTGGAATGAGAGACACCTGGCTCAGAAACTCCTACAAGTGGGTGTGGAGCTATAGGAAACTGGGAGCAGAGCCGAATGTCTCTTAGGAAAGCAGTGTGAGGGCAAAGTGGCTACAGAAAGAAAGAAGACGTCAGGAAAGTAGGAAGTCTATTCAGTGATTTGTGCTTAGCCTGGTTTCGGGTTTCCTGCGTGTTCACAAACGACCCCCGGAAGACCAGTCGAAAGGACCCTCAAATGGAATGAGGAGTGATCCTTTCCTGACCAGGGTTGTTAACGGAAGGGCTTGGCTCATAAGCCAATCACACCCTGGAGAGGGTGGAGTTTTCATCGGTGCTTCCATCTCCAGCCAATCTGAGGGAAGGCAGAAGGGCACTCCTCCAATGGGAGCTGAGGAGCCCGCGGTAGTGATGGAGCCGCGCTACCCTGCCATCGTTCCGCGGAGCGTCGCGTGAAGCATCCGTGTGTCTGCGAG
>LZPO01007954.1:136493-162652 GCA_001675575.1 Neotoma lepida
ATCTCATTACAGATGGTTGTGAGCCACCATGTGGTTGCTGGGAATTGAACTTAGGACCTCTGGAAGAACAGTCAGTGCTCTTAACCTCTGAGCCATCTCTCCAGCCCCCACTTGTATGAAAATTTTAAAAAGGCAAAGTGGAATTGCTATAATTAATATCAGATAAATAATATAAACAACACACTTAATAGAGTGTAAAAAAACTATCAAAGAACTACACACTAAATGAAAATGATTGGCAACAATCTACTCACATGAAACAAACACAGATCCGGCAACAATCTACTCACATGAAACAAACACAGATCCGTTTGTGTACTTTCCAGGTTTGCTTTTAACTTTTCATCATAAAGCCACTGATCATTGAGGCTTTTTTCAAGTATGACATTTCTAACGATAATATTTTCAGGACTAGGGATGCAGGTCAGGGGTGAAGTGATAGCACACTTGCCTGGCAGTCATAAGCTGTAGGTTCCATTCCAAGCACTGCAAAAAGTTCCACATATAGATCTTTGAAATTACCTTCTACCTAAAAAAATAAGAAAATAAGGCCCAGCAAGATGGCTTAGTGGGTAAAGACAATTGCCCTGGGTGACCTAAGTTTGTCTGACTCCTAAAACCTACATAAAGATAGAAGGAGAAGAGGACTCAACACATGATGGGTGATGTTCTGTATGTTGTGAATATGTGTTGTTCTGATTGATTGATAAATAAATGCTGATTGGCCAGTAGCCAGGCAGGAAGTATAGGCGGGATAAACAAACAAGGAGAATCCTGGGAAGAGGAAGGCTGAGTCAGGAGACGCTGCTAGCCACCACCAGGAGCAGGAAGATGTGAAGGTACTGGTAAGCCACGAGCCATGTGGCAAAGTACAGATTTATAGAAATTGGTTAATTCAAATGTAAAGCTAGTCAGTAACAAGCCTGAGCTAATGGCCATACAGTTCATAATTAATATAAGGCTCTTTGTGTTTACTTGGGTCTGAGCGGCTGCAGGACCACGCGGGAGCCCGGGCAGGACACAGAAAAACTATCCTACACACAGAGAGAATAATTTAAAAATTACCTTTTACATGCTTCAGCATCCCCCTCCCACTGCCTCTCTACCAACACATCTGTTGCTGGAATGAACAGTGATGTGGGGTGCAAACTAATGGGGAAACAAAGCAAACTCCTAAGTTTCTAAAATGTCTACTTTCAGCCAATAGAAATGAAAGGATTTAAGTGACCAAACGTTAATTTGTAGTGGGAAAATGCAAACTGAAGATTATTTAACTAAAACTTCATACCTTCCTCTCAAGCAACAAGTATTCTCAAGACTAGCACTAAGTTTTATTTAATTCACTCTGCATACACAGCTACAGACGCTTAGATTTGCTCTGAAACATACAACCTCATTAAATAGTACCCTTCTAGTTCACATTTAATTAGTTATTAAATAGTTTCCTTAAGGGAAAAACAAATATTTTCCACTTTTTCAGGATTCTTTGTGAGTGCTGGGAACTGCACCCAGGTCTTCTGCAAGAGCATTAAGCACTTAAGACCCACCCCCACCCCCAGCCATCTCTCCAGCCCCAGGGCTGATGATTTTTTTATTGATCTTCTGTCTGGTAATAGTTTTCAAAGTCTAATTAAGTAAGTAGAACGGGTACCCTTCTACTTTCATTCAGTTTCCATTTACATGGAGTATTGTTTGCATCTTTTCATTTTAGTCTGTAGGTGTCCTTAAATACTGAGTATCTTATAAGCAGCACATATTTGGGTACAGTTTGTTTTAATCCATTTAGCCTTTTGATTGGCAACTTTAGTCTACTTAAATTCAAGCTCATATATTACATCCCCACTGCAGTTTCCCCCTCCTCGTCTTCATACACACCCCCATCCACCCCTCCTCCTCCATTTCCCTTCAGAAAAGGGCAGGCCTCCCAGGGATATCAGCCAGCCATGGTATATCAAGTTGCAATTAGACTAGGCACCTCTCCTCTTAACTAAGGCTGGACAAGGCAACCCAGTAGGAGGAAAAGGGTTCCAAAAGCAGGCACCAGAGTCAAAGACAGCTTCTGCTCCCATTGTTAGGAGCCCCACAAGAAGACCAAGCTACACAGCTGTAGCATATATGCAAAGGGCCTTGGTCAGGCCCATGCAGGCAGGATTCCTGGTTGTCAGTTGAGTCTCTGTGAGCTCCTATGAGCCCAGGTTAATCTGTGGGTTTTCTTTTTTTAAGATTTATTTATTATGTATATAATGTTCCTCCTACATGTATGCCTGCATGCCAGAAGAGATCTTATGCACCAGACATCTCTACATGCATCAGATCTCATTATAGATGGTTGTGAGCTAACGTGATTGCTGGGAATTGAACTCAAAACTTTTGGAAGAGCAGCCAGTGCTCTTAACCTCTGAGCTACCTCACCAGCCCTGATTCTGTGGGTTTTCTTTTATGGTGTAATTGACCCTATCAGAGGCTATTATAAGCTGATAGCAACTTTGATTGGATTATGTAACTATACTTTTATTTCATTCTCACTACATCTCAGGTTTTTGATGTCACAGCATACATTTTTACATTGCATGTTTGTTAAATTGTTGCACTATTTTCTTTAATATTTTGTCTCTTAATATTCATAGTAAAGGTATACGCTTAAAGAACTCCCTTTAGCATTTCTTAAAGGATAGGTAAGGATGACTAACTCCCTCAGCTTTTTTTTGTTTGTCTGGTGAAGTTTTATGTCTCTTCATCTGTGAAGAACAGCTTTGCTAGGTACAAGCCTCTTGATTGGGAAGGTTTGGTTTGGTTTACTTTAGCAGATTGACTAGACCCTTTCACCCCTTCCTGGCCTCTAAGATCTCTGCTAAGGAATCTGATGCCAACGTTATTGGAACTCGCTATGTGTTGCTTGCTTCTTTTTGCCACTTTCAGAATTCTTTGTTCTTGGTTTTTGATGATGAACTCTGTCTTTGTGAAGTCCTCTTTGCATTGAATCTGATTGAATCTCTTGGACTTTCCCATACTTGGATAGTTATATCTTTTGTAAAAGTCAAAGCATTTTCTAGTCTTTCTTTCAATTCTTTGTCCCTTTGTCTTTCTCTTCTCTGTCATGTACTTATGCTCTTTTGATGTCCCATAAGCTTCTTCATTTCCATTCTTTTATTCTACTATGACTATATATTCTCAAATAGAGTGCCTTTGAGTTCACAGATTGTTTCCTCTTTGGGATTCTTTTGAGGCTCTGTATTACATTTTCCACTTCAATGATTGCATTGTAATTTTTGTTTGATTTTTTTAAGAATAATTTCAGTGTCCTAGTTAATTTTTCCTTTTGGCCACTTAGTGTTGTCTTGCTAACATTGAATTATTTTCCTCTGTATTATCATTGGCTCTCAATGAGCTTTTCAATAATTATATTGAACCCTTTTTAGCCAGTCCTATATCTCTTCTTTACAGTTGTTTACTGATGCTTTCCTTGGCTCCTTTAGCACTGTTTCTCTGATTGTTCTTGATCCCTGTGCCTATGCCTTTGTGTCTGTACATTTGAAGAAGTAGGACCTTATTTCCATCTTTCCAAAGTGGCTTTTTTTTTTCTGTGGCAGCCCATCACTGGTCGGTATGTTCTATGGACAAGCTTAGTGTGGCAAAGTTTGTTCCTGATAACTGGATTACCAGTAGGTGGGCCTCATACATGGGTCTGTGTTATTAGGTCTAGAACCTTGGCTGCAACCTTGATTGAATCTGAAACAATAGGCCTAGAGCTTACGTCCATGGGTATCCTCAAGTAGTAGCTTGAGGTCTAGGTCCACAGAGTCCACTAGTTACTGAGTGAGCCTTGAGCTTGAGTCTGCAAAAGCTAGCCAGAATTTCAGATGGTGTCTGGTCTATTGGCTTTTACCTAAATCCCAAATCAGTGAGATCTGGCCTAGCACTGGGACAGTCCTGCAATCTGAACCATGGGGCTGGGGATCTAAGATTCTGGATCTATAAGATAAGACCTACAGCTTGCATCTACAGAGATTGGCCAGCTACCACTGCCTACTGGGGTAAGCATGGATCCTGTCTATGCTGGAGAAGACTTAGAATCTGAATTCCATGGAGCCTTTCAGGTTTCACCATGGGAGCTAGCTTAGATCTCGGGTAGGCCTGGTACTGGGGCAAGTATGAGGTATGTATCTGTGGGGTTCAGCCCAGCATTGAGGTCTGCTGGGATATACCTGGACCTTCATTCTGCTAGAGTAGCCTAGACTGTGGGTCTTACAGAACGTAGAGATATAGGGGCCAGCCTATCACTAGGCAGGCCTAGAACATGTGTCTGTGGTACCAGCTTGGTAACTACAGCCAAGAGTGCTGACCTTAGGTTGAGGCAGACCTGAGGCTACAAAGGCTAGCCTATTGCTAGAGTGGACCCGAAGTGTGGGACCCAGGCTCACTGGGGACAGATTGGCCATGAAGTAAGCTTACAACCTAAGCATGTGAGGTCTGGCCTGGTACTTAAACAGGTTTGATATTTTGGCCATTCTGGAGCCTGTGACCGCTTAAGTTCTAGTGTTGGGTTGCTTCTGAACCCATCAGGAAGCAGTAGCCTGAAGCCTTGGGGAATATGGTGCCAGGATGGGCCTTGTCGCTATCAGCAGGTACTGACTAGAGTCTGGAATTGCATTAGATACCCAGAATGGGACTTGACTGGAATCAGCTCAGGTCAGGTGTCCAAAACAAGACTAGTGACTGGGTTTGGGGGATGAGTGATACAGAGCTGTCTTTACTGCATGTATCTTCAATGTTTCTTCTTATTTCTCTGCTACACCAGGTTCTGTAACCTACCACCTGCTTTCTTTAGCTTGAATAATAGTATTTTCATGTAACCTTAGCTTGAATAATAGTATTTTCATGTAAGGGGAGACAAATGCTAGAAAGTCCCACTCTGCCATCTTGCTGACATCTGGATTCTCTTGATTTTGTTCTAATTTATTTTGTTTTGGTTTTGTTACTGCTGTTATATGTGACTATTTTGGGTTACTGCTATGTTATTTATTTAATTCTGGGGACTAATTCTATGGATTCTGTATTCTCTGTACTATATTATGTGACTCCTGAGTTTTCTTTAAACATTTTTTAAGTTCTTGTTTTTATTTTTAAGCCTGGATTCCTAAGGATCAGGCCTAGGTGAATACGTTTTGTAATCAGCCAATAATTGCTGAGAAAATCTTAACTATTTACCTATATATTTTTCACTTTTTGTTCTGAAGATCTGTGTATGAAAACATACCTACAGATTTCATATAGTTTACAAGACCACCTAAGTTTTCATTTTCTGTTTGCACAGGGCCTTCACAGTTAGTCAGAAGTGAGTAACTTTAGTCTTTGCCTGTTTTTCCTGTGCATACACGTGGCCTTGAGTACGTCTATAGCCCATCAAATCCTTAGTAATATGTCAGAGCTTTTCAAAGTTCTGGTTGTATCAGTCTCTAAAGCTTCCTTTTCATGTCAGGTCTGGTGGCCTTTAATCCCAGAACTCTAGAGGCAGAGACAATAAGACGAGTTTGAGGCCAGCCTGATCTACCCATTTTCTCCCTTTAAATGGTAATATACATTGTCTGGAACTTGGTCGCCTTTGGGCTAACACACCAGAGACAGGTAGCAAGTTCACAAAGGGACTAGCCACAATTACAGTGCTATAAACCCTACTGTTTCCTCGAGAATCAGTAGTCTCTTGGATGGTTTTGACTTCATTGTGTATGTGGCTAATTGCCACAGTTCTGAAATGATTTGGTTGGTTTGCTCATATTTTTAGTGTTCTGGAGGGACAAAGTGAATTCATCAAAATCCTTTCTCAGCCATTCTGTGGATTTTTCTAAAAGATTTATTTATTTATTATGTATACAGTGTTCTGCCTGCATGTATGCCTGCAGGCCAGAAGAGGGCACCAGATCTCATTACAGGTGGTTGTGAGCTACCATGTGCTTGCTGGGAATTGAACTCAGGACCTCTGGAAGATCAGTCAGTGCTCTTAACCACTGAGCTATCTCTCCAGCCCCCTCTATGGATTTTTTTAATTCTCCCATTTAAAAAAAAAAGATTTTGGAGGTGTGGGTGTATTTGTGTGTGCAGGTGGTGTGGGTATAGGTGTGAGTGTATGTGTGGGTGCTGGTGATGGAATTCAGGGCCTTATACATGATAGGTAAATGATCAGCCCTAGCTCTCAGGTGTTTTTAAAAATTATTTTTATTATATTTTCAATTACATGTGTGTATCTGTGTGTGAGTGTGTGCACAGGAGGACTGGTGCCTGTGGAATCCAAAAAAGGTATCATATTCCCTGGAGCTGGAGTTACAGGCAGTTGTGAGCCACCCCAACATAGGTGCTGGGAATCAAACTCAGATTTTCAGTAAGAGGAGTGTGCACTGTTAACAACTGAGTCATCTCTCCAGGCTATCTAGCCCTCTACTTTTTGAAACATGATCTTGAAAATATAGCCATGGTGGCCACAAACTGCTGATTTCCTACCTACAAGCTTGTACCATGCCTGGCTCAAAAAAAAATGTAAAGCACTCCATATACCATGTCCCTATGCAACTATGATTTAATCCCTTAATTGTCTTGATAGCAAAACTTTCGAAGCATTTTCATCCTCAATTTCTCTTTTCTTCTTCCATTCTTTTTGTTAATATAGAGTATATTAGATATGGGATTGAAGAGGTGGCTCAGTAGTTAAGAGCATTGCTGATCTTGCAGAGTAGAGTTCAGTTCTGAGCACCTTCATTGGGCAGCTCACAACCACCAATAACTCCAGTTCTAGGGGAGGGGCTGTCTTAGGGTTTCTATTGTTGTGATAAACAGTATAACCAAAGCAAGTTGGGGAGGAAAGGATTTTTTACATCTTAGAATTCTCAGGTTTTACTCCATCACTGAAGGAAGTCAGGGCAGGAGCCTGGAGGCAGGAGCTGATGCAGAGGCCATGGAGGAGTGCTGCTTACTGGCTTGCTCTTCATTGCTTGCTAAGCTTTCTTTGTTTGTTTGTTTGTGCTTTGGTTTTTCAAGACAGGGTTTTTCTGTGTAGCCCTGGAACTCCTTCTGTAGACCAGGCTGGCCTCAAACTCAGAGATCCACTGGCCTCAGACACAGAGATCTGCCTGCCTCTGCCTCACCAGTGCTGGGATTAAAGGCATGTGTCACCACCACCCATCTCAGCCCATTTTCTTATAGCACCCAGGACCACCAGCCCTAAGTTGACACCACCCACAGGGAGCTAGGCCCCCCAACATCAATCATTAGTCAAGAAAATTACCCCACAGGCTTGCCCATAGGCCAGTCTGGTGGGAACATTTTCTCAATTGAGATTCCCTCTTTCCAAATGACTCTAGCTTGTGTCAAGTTGACAGAAAACTAACCAAGACAGAGTCCAATGCCCTCTTCTGGCCTCTACAAACACCTATACACACATGGCATATACTCACAGACATGCACACATACACATAAGTAAAACTAAAGATAAATATTTACTTGTTTATTTATGTATATGTATGTGTTTCTGGGTGTGGGTTTGTGCTTCTGAGTACAGTGCTTGTGGAGACCAGAAGATGGCATTGGATCCCCCTGGAGCTGGAGTTATAGGCAATTGTGGAGTCCTCTAAAAGAACAGTATGAACTCTTAACTGCTGAGCCATCTCTTCAGCCCCAAAGGTAAATCTTTTAAAAATACATTTAAAATTATGTTCAATAAATGAAAAAAAGAATGTATTATAAAGATAACTTATTGAAAACTCAAGAATCCACTGCTCCATGAAAGGGTGTCATTAATGATAGCATCTATCCATGTGTCCCCTGTCCCTGCCTGTCTGCCCCATCAAAATCACCACTCCTAGCCAGGCATGGTGGTACTTGTCTTTAATCCCAGCACTGGAGAGGCAGAGATGGGTGGATCTCTGTGAGTTTCAGGCCAACCAGGGCTACATAGTGAGACCCTGTCTTAAAAACAGGTTGCTACTGGGGCTGGAGAGATGGCTCAGCAGTTAAGAGCACTGGCTGCTCTTCCAGATGACCTGGGTTCTATCCCCAGCACCCACAAGGCATTTGTGAACTCCAGTTCCAGAGGATCCAGCATCCTAACACAGACATACATGCAGGCAAAACATCAATGCACATAAAATAAAAATAAATAAATCATTAAGCCAGGTAGTGATGGGGCATGCCTTTAAAAACAAAACCAACCAAACAAACAAAAAAGCAGGTTGCCACCCCTAAATTTGTGTTTAACATTATCATACTGCTTTGGAAATGTGGAATTTTTTTTCAAATTTGTGGGACTATTTAAGCAATACATTGCTTATTTGGCTCGGTTGTAAGCTTTTGGAAAATAGTATCATAGTTGTGTGACCTTTTCCTTGGAGAGACATGAACAAATGTCTCTTTATCCCAGATAGGACACTGACAGTGGACTAAAGAAACTGTTCCACCCAAGTCTAGCTTGACCACCTGTAGTTCCTTGTCTCCTTGCCATGACAAAATACCTGAGGAAGCAACTTCAGGAAGGCATGTAGTTTGATATGTAGTTTGAGTAGAGCCTATCATTGTCTTAGTTCACTTTCAATGCTGTGGGAACCACCATGACCAAAAAGAACTTGGGGAGGGAAGGGTTTATTTCATATTACAGCTTACAGTTTATCATGAAGGGGAGTCAGGACAGAAGTCAAAGCAGGAACCTGGAAGCAGAAATCGATGCAGAGACCATGAAGGAATGCTGCTTAATGGCTTGTTCTCCATAGCTTGCTCAGCCTGCTTTTTTTGTTTGTTTGTTTGTTTCCTTTTTAACTTTTAAATTTTAATATATTTTAATTGAAACATAATTACATTATTTCCCCCTTCCTTTTCCCTTTTCTCCCTACAATCCCTCCCTTCCCCCCCACCATCTCCCCCTCAAATTGATGGCCTCTTTTTCTTTATTAATATTATATACATACATGTACAAATAGGTTAAATACAACCTGCTGAGTTTGTTTTGGCTATGTGTATGTGTGTACGTGGTTTCAGGACTGACCACTTGTATTATATAACCAGATAGGGGGCTCATCCCTGGGAGAGGCTACTTTTTCCCCTCTATCAGCAGTCATTAGTTCCCTGTAGTTCTTTGTCTAGGAGTGAGTCTATGAGGTTTTACCCCCTTCCCTGTTAGCATGTCTATTAATATGGTCATTGTTCAGGTCTTCTTTAGACAGCCATTTTGTTTGTTTGTTTTTGATTTTCGAGACAGAGTTTCTCTGTGTAACAGTTCTGGCTGACCTGGAACTCACTATGTAGACCAGGCTGGCCTTGAACTCACAGCAATCCCCCTGCCTCTGCCTCCTGAGTGCTGGGATTATAGGGAACCCAGCCACAATGAATACATCCTCAACACAACTCTTGCAACTAAGGTTCAGGGAACATTTACAGAAGAGGGGGCAAAAAGATTGGAAGAGTCAGAAGATCAGTAAATCTGCTGTGAGACTTTAAAAATGGCTGTCCAGCCTGGCAGTGGTGGCACATGCCTTTAATCCCTTGATCTCTACACTGTGTCCAGAAAAATGAAATCATGAAATTTTCAGGTAAATTGATAGAACTTGAAAAGATTATATTGAGTGAGGTGGCCCAGACCCACAAAGATAAGTGCCATATATTCTCTCTTGTCTGCCATGCCTAGCTCCAAATCTTCAGGTGTGAGTGTATGACATGGAATAACCAAAGAAACTGAGAAACTGTCAAGAAGCCATGGGGTAAGGGGGATATGTGGGTAATAGCAGGATATAGGTGAAATGAAATGGGAAATGTGGAGGGGACCCTCTAACTGGGGAGGGGGAAGAAGGTCAATACAGAAAAAGGGAAGAGAGAAATAAAACCAAGGTTATTTGATAAAGCCTTCAGAAATCATTATATATTTATATTTATATTATATAAAGGTGTGTGCCACCACTGCCTTAGGGGATGGAGATATATATATATATATATATTCCTAAACAAATTATACCTCTTTGGCTGACAATGCTCCTATGACAAGAGTCAAATAGACCTAACAAAACCCCAGTGCTAGGCATGAAAATCCTCTGTTCCAGGTGTTGGTCAGGGTAGTCCAAGTGACTCCAAAAACCGTATTGACTATTGCTGTTGCCCTTAGGTGCCTCTCAGAGGTTGAAGATAAGTTCCTATTGCTGAAGAAACCACACACTTTGAGACAAGACTTGGATTATAAAAAAATCCTCATTCCTGTGGCCTAGCTTCCATAGTACCAGAAAGTACTATGCAAGCTGTCAAGGGAGGGAAGCAGTCAATACTCCTATCCAACTGTGGTACCTATGAACCACAAAACTGACCACAATGGTAAGATATCCCTAAAGGGGTAATAGTGGTATTCATATCTTGGTGGTAATTAGACAACAGCTGTCTAATTGGACTTAAGGCCCCCTCAACAGGAGAAATATCACGACTGATTCTAGAAACCTAGCCAACTTCCTAGGGCTAGTAAGGTCATGAATCTTAGAAGAGACCCTCCAACCACCACTTTACTAGACCAGCATAATTCCTACCTGCATTCTAAATACTTATCCTTTTTACCCACAGATAAGTGTAGCTCTCAATCCTTATCAAAGAAACTCCTCTTTGCAACACATAGAGACCATAACAGAAAACACTAGACACAATGAAGAGATCAACAAGCTACTTCCTATACAACTCAGGACCAACTTCCCAGGGGTAGCACTGCCTACAGTGTACCCTAAATATCAATCACTAGTTAAGAAAATGCCCTACACATGCTTTAGTGAAACATTTCACTATTAGGATAAGAATTTGTACCTCTATTTATGTTCAAGCTATCTGTATATTATCTCTCCTGCAGTTGTACATCGAATATTTTAATAAAAAAAGAAAAGAAAAGAAAATGCCCTACAGACTTGCCTACAGCCTGATCTTATGGAGGCTTTTTCTCAGTTGAGATTCCCTCTTCCCAGATGTCCCTAGTTTGTATCAAATTGACAAACCAACCAACACAATCATGGAAAGGAAGGCACGGCAGCGAGAGCTTGGATTTATTTAGTTCAGGACCTAGCCCATTACCATAGTACCACCCATGTTTAGGGTGAGTCTTCTCACCTCAGTTATCTTAATCTAGATAATCTTGAACAGATTTGCCCAGACTTGTCTGTTTGGTGACTCCTCATCTGATCAAGTTGACAATTAATCATCACAACTCCATCCCTTGTCAACTTGACACCCAAACATCACTTTCAAACTAATTTTCCACTCCTTGTCCCTAAAGTGTTGTGGACATCTCACAATGCAAAATGTATTCAAAGTCTGCACTGTCTTTAACAGTTTCAACACTGTTAAAAAGTTCAAAGTCTAGTCAGGTGGTGGTGGCACACGCCTTTAATCCCAGTACTTGGGAGGCAGAGACAGGCGGATCTCTGTGAGTTCAAGGCCAGCCTGGGCTACCAGGTAAGTTCCAGGACAGCCAGGACTGTTATATAGAGAAACCTTGTCTTGAAAAAACAAACAAAAAAGTTCAGTCTGTATTTCATCTCAGATTCAAGACAATCTCTTAGATGTGATGTAAGTTCCTATAAAAATAAAAACCAAGTTATATATTTCTAGTACATAATGGCACAGAATAAACACTCCCATTCCAAAAGAAAAGAATGGGGGCATAGCAAGAAATGATTGGACCAAAGTAAAAACAAAATTCAGTATGGAAAACACAAACTCCTGTAGTTCTGTGTTGGGCATCTGTAACTCATGAGGGCTTGGGTATCCCTACTCCTCCATCTATGCTTCCTGCAGTGCACATAGCCTTTTGGAGTGACTCATCTCTATGCCTGCAGACCTGCCATGGTTCTATCATCTCCAGGATTTGGGGACCTCCATCACAATTTAGGCTTCACCTTCACCCCTTTACACAAAGACCTCTTGTCCCTTTCAAGGACTCAAACCCATACATTGTCTGGCCTCAGGGCAGTCTGGAACCACAGTGTAAGACTCCATGACCCTCCTCCATCCTGCATCTTTCATGCCTTCAAAACCGGTACCATGTGAATGATTCTTATCAAAGTCTGCCGCCAGCTCAGAATGGGTACTGGCCTCACTTCTCCCTATTTCTGTGTTATGACATTGCTGCAATGAAAGCAACCCATGGAAAGGTTTATTTTTGTAAAATATAGTATTTTTGTTAATTTGTTTAGGGTTTCATACATGCATACAGTGGTTAGGAGGTTGTTTCTTTCTTTTCTTGAGAGAGAGAGGATCTCATTATGTAGCCTTGGCTGGTGTGGAACTCACGAGGTAGACCAGTCTTGACTGGAACTCAGAGACCCACCTGCTGGTGCTTCCTGCATGCTGGGATTAAAAAGTGTGTGCAATCACACCTGCCCTGTGTACAGTGCATTTCAATCATTTTCACCCACCACCCTTCCTCCTAACTTTTCCCATATCCATCCCCATCCAACTCCACATCATCTAATTTTTAATATCTCACTGATTCCAATTTATACTGCCCACATACTCATAGTTATGGGGCCATCCATTAGAATATGGTCAACCTACCCAGGGGGCCACATCCTTAAAGAAAACTGTCTTTCTTCCAGAAGCCATCGACTGTCAGTAGCTCCTCCATTAGATGTGGGAGTTCTTGAGCCTTCTTCCTTCCATGCTGGAGTGTTGACTGGCTTGATCGTGTATAGGCAAGCACAGCTGCTGTGAGTTTATGAGTGCAGAAGTCCTGTGGTATCCAGAAGACATTGTTTGACCTGACCTCTGCTTCTTACAATCTTTCTGCCCCTCTTCTTCAGTAGTCAGAAGGATTTGTATTGACTCACAGTTGGAAGGGACAGTCCATCATGGTGGGAAGGTCACAGCAGCAGGAGCTTGAGGCAGTTGTCCACATCGTCTTCACAGTCAGAAGCAAACAGTGATGAATAAATGCACTCAGCTTTCTCCCTTTTACTCCATCTAGGACCCCAGTGTATAGAATTGTACTACACACATTTTGGGTGAAGCTTTCCACCCCAGTTAATCCTAATCTAGATAATCCCTCATAGACATTACCAAAGGCTCGTTCTTCAGTATTTTAGATCCTGTCAAGTTGACAGTCAATATTAACCATCACATGAACTAATGAGTGTATTAGAGTTACTTAGAGGAACATGGGAGATTGAAAACAAGCTGCATCCCTGAAATGCCCATGCCAGCATGGACGATAACTCACAAAAGCTGCATCCCTGGAGCTCTTTGCCTGTCCTGTATGAAGCTCCCACTGAGAGTCTCCACTCCTTATTAATTTCTTACTGCTTTTATAAACTTGCTAAGAGATCTTGTGAGCTTGCTAGGCCTTGGAAATCTCTTTTGCTTGAGTCTTAAACGTCTGCCTTCTCCTTTCCAGAGAATGTTTCAATTCAGAGGAAATAGCTACAGAACAATATTGTATATGGTTTTCTGTAAATTACTTTTTCATCAGTATTATATTCCTGAGAGTCACATCTTTTGCTGCATGTGGTTATAGTTCATTATCAATGATGTGTAACATTTCAGGTGATCATAAAACAAATAATCCATGCTTCTGTTGGTGGACATTTGGGTCCTTTCTAGCTTTTTGCTCTTATGAACAGCCTGTTTAAATGTTCTTGTGCATGTCTCTGCTTCCCATACACAGCTTCCCATATACCTAGGTATAAGTATATACTTAGGAATGGAGTTTCTAGCTAATAAGATATATGAAAGTTTAGCTTCACAAGAGTCTGTCAAACCATATTCTAAAAGATGATACAATTTATTCTCTTTTGCAATGAGTGAAAGGTTTTGTTGATCCATACCCTCATCTACTTGATATAATCCCATCTATTTTTGTCAATATAGTATAAAATGATATTTTAATATAGATTCAGCATTCTGGTTATCAATATAGCTGATCAGATGATCAGCTGGTTATTGATGATTCCTGGTTATTGATCATGCTTCCTCTTTTGCTAAAGAATTGTTAATATCTTTCATACATTTGAATCTTTAAAATAATTTTTGTTGATTTGTAGGATTTTTTTTTGTTTTGGATTCTCATAATATGTTGGGTTGTGTGTGTCAAATCTTTTCTCTCTGTCTTGGTTAGGGTTACTATTCCTGCAACGAAACACCATGACCAAAAGCAAGTTGGGGAGGAAAGGATTCATTTGGCTTACACTTCCACATTGCTGTCCATCAGTGAAGGAAGTCAGGACAGGAACTCAAACAGAGCAGGAACCTGGAGGCAGGAGCTGATGCAGAGGCCATGGAGGAGTGCTGCTAACTGGCTTCCTCTCCAGGGATTTCTCGGCCTGTTTTCTTATAGAACCCAGGACCACCAGCCCAGGAGTGACACCACCTATAATGGCTACACTCTCCCTGATAAATTACACATTAAGGAAATCCCCTACAGACTTGCTTGCAGCTTAAGTTTACAGAGACATTTTCTCAATCAAGGGTCCCATCTCTCAAATGACTCTAGCCTGTGACAAGTTGACATAAAACTAGCCAACATACTCTCCATTTGTGGCTTTTTGCTTTATTGTGTCTTTCCATGAGCAGATTTTTTTTCCCTGTGATGCTGAGGAGTGAAGCCAGAGCTCTATAACTTCACCAGTGTTAGGCAAGTACTCTACAGCCAGCCCCAGAGATTCTTTCTTAAAGGAGTTGAATGAATCAGTCTTTTCTCTGTTGTAGCCAGCAATTTTCTAGAGTTCCTTGGTCCATGATAATAAATATATACATATATAAATATAGATAAATCATTTTTTTCTAATAAAAGTTTGCTTTTTGTATTTAATCCAGCTGGAATTGATTTGTATGTGTGTGTGGTATAAGGTAGGGAGCTAGTGTCATCATTTCCCACATGGATAACCTAATGCCACTTCTGTCATACATCAAAGCTCATAGATTAGTTACTTTCCTCATTGCTGTGCTCAAATACATGACAGTAAGCAACTTAAGGGATGAAAGGTTTGTTTTAGCTCACAGGTTGGGGGTGCAGTCCATCATGGTAGCTGGAGGCTGTTTGCTCACATCCCAGTGGATCAGGAAACAAAAAAAGGGAATGTCAGCATTCCGCTGGCTTCTTTTTCCCTTTTTAATTAGTCTGGACCCCAGCCCATGGGCAGTGCCACTCACATTCAGGATGGATCTTCCCTTCTCAGTTAAACATCTCTAGAGTCACCCTCATAACCACAACCAAGAGATGTACCTCACTCTTATTCTAGACTAAGTATTACTTAATCTAGTAAAATTAACAATATTAGTCACATTATCTGCATAGGTCTGATTATAGACTCTCTTTGCTATTGATTAACCTTTTGTCCCTGAACCACTATCATGCTCCCTAAATTATTTTGGTTTCCTAGTAAACATTGTTATTTAATAAAGTAGAATTAATCTTCCCAGCTTGTTTTTCCCAGATATTCTTCTTACTTTATTTTTATTTTTATTTGAGACAGACTCACTATGTGGCCCTGGTTGGTCTGAAACTTACTATGTAGAGCAGGCTAGCCTCAAACTCACAGAAATCCACCTGCCTTTGCCTCCCAAGTGTTGGAATTAAAGATGCATACAACCATGCCCAACCTTCTTTAGATATTCTTTTTTTTTAAATACACTTCCATATGCACTTGTTACATTTAATAAGGTTTTGGGAATCACAGTGACTGTGTAAATCAGTTTGAAGATAAATTGATGCTTATGAAGTTGAGTTTTCTTAGCTATAAATTTGGTATGTCCTTTTATTTTAAAGAAATTCTTGCATGTCTTTTTGTCTAAGTGTTATGATTTTTTGTTTTGTTTTGTTTTCCGAGACAGGATTTCTCTGTGTAGCTTTGGCACCTTTCCTGGAACTTACTTGGTAGCCCAGGCTGGCCTTGAACTCACAAGATCCGCCTGGCTCTGCCTCCCAAGTGCTGGGATTAAAGGCGTGCGCCACCACCACCCAGCTGTGTTATGATTTTTTATAAGAATTGTATTAAGCCTACTAGCACCCAGTATTATTCCCAGGCAGTTTCCCATCCAAGTACTAACCAAGTCCAACCCTGCTTAGCTTCTGACATGAGACAAGATCAGCCTGTTCAGGGTGGTATGGCTGTAGATGTGTTAGGATTTTTTATATAAAGCTTTATGTATATTGTATGAGATATACCCCTTCATATTTTGTGGATTTGTGTGCTGTACTAGGTGGAATTTTTATTCTCATGGTATTAGGCATTAAATCCAAACTCTCATGCATGCTTTACTACCTGGCTATTCCTCTAACCTAAGAGATATTTTCACTTAGTATATTTTTATCAATTTTCTAGGTATATAAAAATGAATGGATTTCAATTGATAGTATAATCACTCACTCTATAAACTATTGTTATTGCTGCTGCCATTGTTATGGTTTTTGGAGAAAGTCTTACTATACAATCCAAGTTGGCTTAGAATTTGCTATAAAGCCCATGCTAACCCCAAACCGCTTGCCCCAACCCCCCAAGTACTAGAATTTGCAGGTATGTGTCACAATAGTCTACATGTCTACATTTTACATTTTGTAGTAATTCAAGTTGTACAGAAAAGTTAGTAAAGTTAGTAAGCAGAGAGTTCCTATAGGAACTTCCTATATCTGACCGTGGTATATTTTTTAAAACTAAGAAAGCAACATCAATATATCCCTGTTAACTAGATATAAGACTTTTACAAGAATTTGTCAGTTTTCCTACTATTGTCCAGTTCCAAATACTACCTTGTATTTAGTTGTCATATCTCCACAGTGTTCTCTGGCCTAAGGTAATTCCTCTATTGGTCTCTTTTTTTTTCAATGATTTTTTTTTTGAAATTAAAATGTAATTCCATCATTCCCCCTTCCCTTTCCTCCTAACCCCTCCCATGTTTCTCCCACTATTGTTCCTTCTCAAGTTAATGGCCTCCTTTTCTTTGTTATTGTTACCTATATAGATATGTATATGCGTAAGTACACAAAGACAACTTGCTCAGTCTATTTAGTATTACTTGTATGTAAATGATTTCAAGGCTGACCAATTGGTATCGGATAACCAATTAGGGGGCTCATCCCTGGGGAAGACTATATTCTCCAGCTCTCAGGACTTCTTAGTCTTTGTAGTCCTTTATTCAGGGATGGGGCCCTGTGTGATTTCCTCCTTCCACGTTAACATGTCTGTTGGTATTGTACTTGTTCAGGTCTTATTTAAGCAGCCTTCCATGTGATTTCTAGGTGATACAGTCTCACAGCAGATTTCCTGCTCCTTTGGCTCTTGGAATCTTTCTGACATGATGTTCCCTGAGCCATAGATGCACAAGTTGTGTTGTAGATGCATCTATTGGGGCTGGGCACTCCATGATCAGTTTTTTGGTTGTTTTTTTTTTTTCTTCCAGCATGATTTCCCTCTGTTGAGAGGGCCTTAAGTCCAATTAGACAGCTGTTATTTACCACCAAGATAATGAGTGCCACTATCGCACCTTTAGGGCTATCTTGTCATGCTGTCAGTGTTATAGTTCATAGGCATCGCAGCTAGGTAGGACTATTGATTGCTTCTCTCCCTTGGAAGCTTGCACAGTACCTTCTAGTCCTAAAGGAAACTAGTCCTTAGGAAAGTGGCTTTCAGGTCAGATCCAGCTCAGATCACACAGATCCTATGTCCAAAGCATAGGTGTCTTTAGCAATAGCGACTTAACTTCAACTTCTGGGAGGCAACCAAGGACAATTGCAATAGCCCACATGGTTTGGGGAGTCTCTTGGATAACCCTGATCTGTTGGTCCTTATTTTTATGACATTAATGGTTTTGAATACTATAGAATGCTCTTCAATTTATAGTTGTCTGAAGTTTTTGCCATGACTAGACTGAGCTTCTTTTTAGAAAGAATGCCACAGAATTTAAATGTTCTTCTCATCACACATATCAAGGAGTACATGGTATATACATGGCGTCCTATAATATAATCCTTTGGTTAAAGTAGTGTTTGCTGTGTTTCTGCATGGGAAAATTGCTGATTCTTTTCCCTTTTAATATTCTGTTCTTTGGAGAAATTAATCCACTCTCAAGGAGAGGGGGAACAATTGAGCTCCAGCCCCTAGAAGAGGATGGTATCTATGTATGTGTTTCTTAGAATTCTGTAATGATGTATGTCTTACCTTTTATTATTCTGTCACTTGTCTATGTCCGTATGAGCTTATGCATATTTCTTTAATAACGAGTTATAAATCCAATACTCTGTTCTTTGGTTTGATGCTTAAATTGTTTCACTTTTGCCCCCTAGCAATACTTTCACGTTGGCTCCTGTATCACTTTGGCATGTTCTCATTCTTACTGGCTATTTATACTTACATGTATGTCTGTGTGTCTGTGTGCATATATACCACAAGTGTAGAGTTGTCCATGGAGGCCAGAATATAGGGTGCTGGATCCCCTGGAACTGGAGTCACAGGCTGTTGTGAGCTACCTGATATGGGTGCTGGGATGTGAATTCGAGTCCTTTGCAAAAGCAGTAAGCATTCCTAACCACTGGACCAATCTCTCCAGCCCCTCAAGTTTGGTTTTTAAGGACTTGTTGCTTTCTGGTTCTACAAGATACTCCAGAGTCGTCTTGTTATTTTCCAAGGCAGTCCTTGAATCAGCTATTTCTCCAGAAAGACCTGGTTCCCTTTAAGATGTCTTCTCGTGTTTTCTATATTGATAACCTTGTCAACTATAAATAATGAAAGGGGTTTTTTTTCCTATTCAGTTTTTGTACCTTTAATATATTTTCTTGTTTTACTGAGCTGTCCAGGACATAGAAAGGTCAAAGGGGCATTCCTCCTTGATTGTGTATTTTTGAGGAAATAACATTAAGTTTTCCTTATTTAGAACAATATTTCTCATCTGGTTTCTACAGGTTTCATCAGGTTAAGCAAATTTCATCCTATTTTCTATACTAAGAAGGTTTTTTTTTGTTTTAAACCCTGAAGGGGTATTGGACTTTTTCTTTTTATCAAATACCTTTTCTGTTTCTTAGAATGAATATATTTTGTCTTCAATAGTCTGATACTGTAGCCCAATTAAATTTATAGACTTTTCTCATGCTAGAACAATTTTGCATTTTTTTTAAAGATTAATACATGGGGACTGCAGTGATGGTTCAGTGGTTAAGAGCACTGTTGCTCTTCCAGAGGACTCTGTTTCAACTCTTAGCAACCACATGGTGGCTCACAACCACCTGTAACTCCAGTTTCAGGGGACCCAACTCCTTTTTCTGGCCTCTGCAGGCACTAAGCATGCACATGGTGCATATATATACAAAGCACTAATGAACATAAAATAAAAATTAATTAATTAAAGATGTATGCATGCATGTCTGTGCACCATGTGCATACTTAGTGCCCGCAGAGGCCAGAAGTGGATGTTTGTTGGATCCTCTGGAACTGGAGTTACAGTTTATAGCTGTCATGCAGGTACTGGGAAAGGAACCCAGGTCCTCTGCAAGAGCAGCAAGTATTCTTAACAGCTAAGCTCCCCTTTTCAGTGTTTTAAATAAGAAATTTGAAGTGTGCTCTCACCGCATATTTTTTATGTAACATTTTATATTTGAAATGGGTATACACAAATACTAACCAAGACTTTATAATAATATGTCTATCAAATTCTTAACAGTCACTCACCAACAACAAAAACTTGTAATATAAGTAGGTGATAAAATACATAAAACCAGTTCTTAAATTGTTCAAAGATGTTTAACAGCTAAAATAATTCGTTTTTCTTTTGTTTCACTGACAATATATTGTTGGAATTTCTGTGATGATGTGAATAGATTTCAGATCCGTTTCGTCTCTTTTTTATTAACTATTTCAAAATAATGATGAAGCTCTTATTTGCAGAACATCCACCATTATTAGAACCATCACCCTGCAGCTAGCTTGGACATCATTAAAAGGGCTCATCAGGAGTAGCTGATATTCATGAAGACAGAGTTTCAGGGTTTCTGCCTGGAGCTACACCCTCCAGAAGCCCCTGCTTGGCTTCCCTGCACCCAACCCCATCCCAAGCACTTACAGCTTGGGCTGTGCTTGGTGTTTCTTGGCAACCGGAACATAGACTCCTCTGACTGCTCCGGCCCTTTGTCTTCAATGAGCAGAAGACCACAGAAGCTAGCTACTGAAGAAGCTGTGCAGATGGCAGAGCACCTCACTGGCCTTGCCTAGCACCTTGACAGAGCAGTCGCTGAGTACTGAATCTGGAATCTGCTCACCACCAACAGGGACTACAGAGAGAGTTGTCAGGCCCCACGTCACTAAGGGCCACCCTCTAGGGATCCCTCCAGAGAAGGCTCCACTAGAAAGAGGTGATCTTCATAGGCTCTTCACTGCCTTGAGTCCTACTCGGACACCTCTAGGGCTGCAGAGATCTGTATCATTTTACCTATCTAATCCACAGCCCGACTGGAAACCTCTGGGAACTATTTGTGTTTTTATTTTTATCCTTTTGGCGAGAAGAGTTTTAAATATTGCTTTAGTCCCTTCAATAGTTATAGTACTACTGAGAATTTATTTTTGTCTCTTTTGGATATAGTTTTAGATATAGTTTCTTAAGAATTGCTCCATTTTGTCTGTGTTTTCAAATTCACTTTCCTAAAGTTCCATTTTGAAATTCTCTGCTATATATAATCTGTAGCTATGTCTCCTTTTTCCTTGCTAATACTGGTTATTTGTGCCTTCTCCCTTTTTTTCTTGATCAATCTCACCAGAGGTTTGTCTATTTTATTAGTCTTTACAAAGAACCAACTTTTGGCTTTGTTGCTCCTCTCTATTGTGTCTTTGTTCTCTATTTCTTTAATTTCTGCTCTTATCTTTTTTGACCTCCTTCCTTCCACATTTTTTGGATTTATTCTGCTGTTGTTTTTCTGATTTCTTAAATTGCATATTGAGCTCATTCATTTTCAGTCTTTTCTTTTTTCTTTTTCTGTTTGCTTGTTTTTTTTTTAAGTTTACTGTTTTTTTTTTAAGATTTATTGATTTATTATGTATACAGAAGAGGGTACCAGATCTCATTACAGACAGTTGTGAGCCACCATATGGTTGCTGGGAATTGAACTCAGGACCTCTGGAAGAGCAGACAGTGCTCTTAACCTCTGAGCCACCTCTCCAGCCCCTGTTTGCTTGTTTTTGATGTTTTGTTTTTCTTTGAGACAGGGTCTCACTCTATAGCCCAGGCTAACCTCAAATTCATGATAATCTCCTTCCTAGCCTCCCCAGTGCAGGGATTATAGGCATGAGACACTGAGCCTAGCTCTCAGCCTTTCTTGTTTTCTAATTTATATATTTAAAAGCTACAAATTTCCTGCTAATGCTTCTTTCCTACATGATTGTATATGGTAGTAATTTCATTGTTGTTCAGTTCCAAGAACTTCAGCATATCTATTATCGTTACGTCTTTGACTCATGAATTATACAGAAGTATGTTTTTAAGTTCCCAAATGTTTGGGGGATTTTTAAGTTTGTTCTATTATTGAAATCTATCTTAATTATGTTGAGATGATGGGGTCTATGTGAACTGAAATTTATTGAGACTTGTTCTATTGCTTAGTATATGGTTGATAATTATTAATGTTTCCTATGTGCTCTATAAGAATGTGTGTCCTCTATTGACTGTAGAGAACTACATGTGTTTATTAGCAACTATCTTATTCAAGTTGTATTTAACTAAACTGTTTTTGTTACGACCTACCAATAGTTTTTAAAATGAACTCTGACACTGGAGTTATCTGTTTTCTTCTTATAGTTTCCTTTTTTAACATATATTAAGAATTGTTATACTTCTGGTAAATGTGTAATATCCCTCTCTATTCCTGAAAATAGAAGAATTCTGCTAGATTATCTTGTATTAATGTAACAGCACAAGCTTTTCTTCTTGTTAGGGTTTGTGTGGCATAATTTTCTATCTTTTTACTTTTGAGAATTTTTTACACCTTTGTGTTTTAATTATATTTCTTGAAAACAGCATGTGGCTGGACATTTTTTAAAAATCTAATCTAAGGCTGGGCATGATGGCACACGCCTTTAGTCCCAGTACTTGGGAGGTCAAGGCAGGTGGATCTCTGTGCATTTGAGGCCAGCCTGGTCTACATAGTGAGTTTCAGGCCAGACAGAGCTATACAGTGAGACCCTGTCTCAAAAAACACTTATCTAATGACCTCTGCCATTAATTGGCAAGTTTAGTTTACATTTGCTGCAGGATGTTTGGACATGTTTCTACCATCACTTTGTTACTTTGGTTTTCCACTACTTTTTGTATGTTTAATTTTCTCTTTTTTCACTTGCCTTTTTAGTTTTAAGTTTTTTCTTCCTGTTAGGATTTATTTTTCTATTCTTTGATATTATAGCATGTCTATTTAGCTTATAAAGCTTAAACAACGTTTTCAATGTATGTTGTAGAGTGTAAGAAGCTTAAAAACTAGTGATTTTAGTCATTCCTCTCCTGACCACTTGATTTTTGTTTGTAAAATTTATTCCTTGTTTTTTTGTAATCTCATGACTATATATTATCAATATTTATTCCTTGGTTTTTTGTAATCTCATAATTATATATTACCAGTATTTATTTCTTGCTTTTTTTGTAATCTCATAATTATATATTATTAGTATTATTTTATATAGACCAGCAGTATTTGTTCTGACTTACCTGCATACATTCTTGCATCTCAGATCCCCTTAATGGCATCATTTTGTTTCATTGTGAATACAGTGTTTATCCTTTTAGTTCAGATCTCTTGGTATTAGTGTGTAAAAAGCTTTATCCTTAGATGAGTTTGCTCAACCTTTGAAATACATGTATCCGTTCTCTTTGACTGTGAGACGTATGCCTTGTTGCCTTTAAAAAGTACACTATCAGTCTAATTGTGGTTTGGTTTCATTTGTTTTCTGAGTGGGAGTACTGTGCAGGGAGTACTGTGGTTTCATTCTAACATGTTTAGACTTGTTTCTTTTTTATTTATTCTACTTTTGAAATGTGTTTCAAGGCTTAGTAGAAGCATGTTTTTTATCATTTCTGGAAAATTCTCAACTATTAGATTCTTTCTGTTTTTTTCTCAGAATTCAGTTACTTGTATTTTGTGCCTCCTAATTCTGTTTTTCATAACTCATAACAGCTCTTTGATATTTTAACTCCTTGTACTTCATTTGGAGAATTTCATTGGGTATATGTTTTAGTTTATTCTCTTTTCAGTTATGTTTAATCTGCCTTTTCCTTTTTCCATGGAGTTTTTTATTTCAAAAACTGTCTTTTCCTTTGTAAAAAGACTCATTTGCTTTCTAATCTATCTAGCTATCCCCAATTAAGTCTCTTGTTCCTTGCTCATCTTTGTGATTACATCTATTTCTTTAAGTATAATTTTTTTAAATCAGTACTTGCTTTTTTGTGTGAGTATGACATTATAATATTGTTCACATCTGAACTACACAGCACACTGATTATATCATCTTTATTGCATACCTTTTTGTTTTCCTAAAAGCCAGCATTCTAGTAATTTGTTTTCTTTTCCTAGTGTTGTAGCACTGTTACTAATTCTTAGTAATTCTACAAGAATTAAAAATTCTTCTTAGAAATTATTTGTAAAATCCAAATCAGATCATGCCTCTATTCTGCTCAAAATTCTCCCGTGACACCCAGTTCCCTCAGTACAAAAGCCAGAGTCATCTCCATGGCCCACATGTTCCTACACAATCTAGTTCCCTTCACCTCCCTGATCTCATTGCTATCAATCTCACTCTTCTCTGGCTATACTGGCCTGTCTCCTATTCCTCAAGCATGCTAGCGACCTTCCATTCAGGACCTTTGTATTTGCCGTTTTCTCTACCTGGAACACCATTCCTCCCAAATCATTTGATGACTTGATCAAGTATTTTCATTATTTCAACTTTTACCTCCCTAGAGAAGTATTTCCTAATCAACATACATAAAATGGCCCTATTACTCGCCATGTTGTGTCTTATCCTATTTTATGTTATGTCCTCTACAAAGCACTGATCATTGCTTGATATGTTTTATGTTTATTCATTGTGGTTAGTGTTTGTGTCTACCAAATAGACTGTAAGCTCCTCAAAGCAGAGATTTCTGTGTTGTTTACTGCTGTATCCCCAGTATCAAGAACAGTGTGTAATAATATTCAGTGAACATTCAATAAAATATTTGTGGAATAAAGTGAATGAATGACTGAGTTTATTATTTAATATGAAAAACAGAAATACTCAGAGAAATAGGATCACCATAAGGTCTTTATTAGCACACTAGGGAGCATAAATGACATTATTTCCAAGGGTACTGGATAAAAAGACACATTGAGGACAATTCCTGGGTTATCTGGAGTAGCAAGTTCACAAGAGGCAGGATCATACAAAGCCCTGTGTTCTTTGTGATGGAGTCTGTGCTATGTGCTCCTAAAAGAAGGACTGGCTCCTTTTTAACCAACCCTCAAATTTATATTGTCATACCCTCCTGTTACTTTGTGCAAACAAAGCCCTGGCTCTCCCAGCTAGGTAGCATCCTCCTTTCTCTTGCCTTGTGAGGAACTGTTTCTTGGTTCTCAGGTCAAGCAGATCACTCCTGTTAGACTTTATGGGTGGTACTTGAGAGGAGAGGATAGTGTACAGTGGCTGGTACATAGTAAGTACCTTTCTATGGTAAACACCACAGAAGGCAGTTTTCAGATTGAAAGGATTCCCCTTCCCTATGTCAAGGTAGCAGCAGGCTAATGAAGTTTTAGTCCTCACTTTTCTCCTTACCCCCTTGGGTTCTAGGCTGACTCCAGTGTTTCTGCATGTGCATGACTCTTTGGATACTAATACTGTTGTCTAACAGCCACCAACCTTTATCCCCCTACACACATACACACTTCTGTCACCACTAACTTTATCAAAATGCTAATATACACAGCTATGTGGCATGCCATTAGAGACTACCCTCTCCAGGCCAGTATCAGTTTCAGTAACTATTAGCACACTGGGTTTAACCATCTAATTAGATGAATAGTTGTACAAAGTTTGACTGACCACCTACTACATTTTAGGCCTCCTGCTCCAAACTGACAACACCAAGATGGATAAGACATAATTAAGATATAACCCTAATTTCAGGGTAAACAGTATAGTAATAGAAATGGACACAGTAGACCAAGAATTGCTACAGAATATTTAGCCCAGCTCAGGAGACCAAGGAGGTTTCTTGAAAGAGGTGGCATATGGACTGAAGCTTTAATGATGAATAGGAGTGTTCCAGTTGGTTAATAAGGGGGAGAAGGGTGTGATTCAGGCAAAGGGCACATTGCACATTATGTGCAATGATATATAGCTAGAAAACAGTACAGTATGTCAACCGCCTCATTACACTGACCCTTCACCAGTTCTTTCTATGAGAGCATGCTAGTACACTTTGGTACATACTAAAATTTAGATATGAGTAGTTGTCTCCTCTGACATGCTAATATGATAGTTATTAAAAAGTTAATGACAAGTTTGCCTGACGTGACTGTCCATGAGTTGGTCTATATCAGCCTCTAATGTCTAAGATCTTGGAACTTATGTGATAGGCATCCTGTAGACCCAATCCTGGAGGTTACACTCTCTCCCAGCCCCATGTGTGGAACTGAACCCTTCTTGACTTCTGACACTAGCCATGGAATAGAAATTCTTTAGGGAATTGAGTTAGCCTTTCTGTCTTGTCCTCAAATATTAAGGTTCATACCCCCTTGAGACACAAACCCTCATATCAAGGCTGGACGAGGCAACTCTTAATAGGAAAAGGGTCCCAAGAGCAGGCAAAAGTCAGAGACACCCCCTACTCCCACTGTTAGGAGTCCCATAAGAACACCAAGCTAACAACTGTAACATACATGCAGAGGACCTAGCTCAGACCCATACAGGCTCCATGATTGTTGCTTTAGTCTCTGTGAGCCCTTAAAAACCCTGCTTAGTTGATTCTGTAGGCCATGTTCCCATGGTGTCCTTGACCCCTCTGGCTCCTACAGTCCTTCCTCCCCCTCTTCCATGGTGTTCCCTGAGCTCTGCCTAATGTTTAGCTGTAGATCTCTGCATCTACTCCCATCAGCTGCTGGATGAAGCCTCTCTGATGACAATTGGGCTAAGCACCAATCTATGAGTATACAGAATATCATTAGA
>LZPO01007954.1:177023-191202 GCA_001675575.1 Neotoma lepida
ACCATGGGGGGCTCCACAGATATTGGTCCACAGTTCATGCATTTCCACCAGNTTGGCTGGCTTCATGATCTCAATGTCTTTTGTTCATAGAACCTCTCCTCTCTCCCATCAGTTGAACTCCTGGAGCTCTGCCTGGCGCCCGGCCATGAATCTCACATCTGCTTCCATCTGTCTCTGGATGAAGGCCCATGGGGGCTTCTCAGCCATGGGTCCATAGTTCATGCGTCTCCACTAGTTTGAGCCAGCATTCTTAAATGCCAAGCCACTTCTCCAGCCCTATTTTTTTTTTCAGATTTATTTATGTGTACTAATGTTTTGCCTGTATGCATATGTATGTGCTTAATGTCTGTGCTGGGTGCCAGTGGAGGTCAGAAGAGGACACCAGATCCCCTGGAACTGGAACTACACACAGATAGTTGGGAGCCACCATGTGGATGCTGGGAACTGAACTCAGGTCCTGTGCAAGGACAGCAAGTGCTCTCAACCACTAAGTCATCTCTCCAGCTCCCATCTCCTTTTTATTTTTGCATTTACTTATTTTCGTTTTGTTTTTTGAGACAGGGTCTCACTGTGTAGCCCTTCCTGGCCTAGAACTTGCTATGTAAACCAGGCTGGCCTCAAAGTCGTAGATCCACCTGCCTCTGCCTCCTGAGTGCTAGGATTGAAGGCGTGCACCACCAGGCCCTGCATGCCCTTAACTTTTGTCCTATGTAGACCAGCCTGGCTTCTAATTTGAGATCATATTGTTTCTTCTTCTTGAGTACTGGGATTAGTCATATACTGCCATGCCCAATTTTTTTGTCCATTTTTAAAATGTATTGTCTTTTTGCTGATGTTTGTTTTATAGTCTGAACACTAAATTCTTAGCAGATATATGAATTAAAAACTAAATTTGAGGGGCTGGAGAGATGATTCAGCAGTTAAGAGCCCACACTTGGTGCTCTTGTGTAGGACTGAAGTTCAGTTCCCAGCACCCACATGGCGTGGTTCATAGCTGACTGTGACTCCTGCTCCAGGGAGATCAGATGGCCTCTTCTGGCATCCAAGAGCACCTGCACAGGTGCAGAATTAAAAATAAAACTTTAAAATCACACACACGCACACACACACACACGCACGCGTGCTCGTGATCCTATCTATAAGTTTTTTCACTTCTTTAATAATGTCCTTTGATATAGAACCAAATGCTGATGAAGTACAATGCATCTGATGTTGTTCATGCTTTTAGAGTTATATTTTAGAATCCATTGCCGGCTGGGCTTTGTGGCACATGCCTTTAATCCTAACACTTGGGAGGAAGAGGCAGGTACATAGATCTCTGTGAGTTTGAGGCCAGACTAGTCTACATAGTAAACACTCTGGCTCAAAACAGAAACAAACAAAAATCCATTGCCAAATTTAAGGTCATGACCAACTACATTTCCTCCTAAAGAAATTTTTGGTTTTATCTCAAATTAACATAATTGATCCATTTTGAATATATGATATATGGTGAGAGTTAGGGGATCCAATTTCATTATTTTGCATGTGGAAATTCCCAGCATCATATGTGAGGGAAACTATTCCTTACTGTATTGTGTACTTGGTCAGAAACTGGCTGGCTGGGAGAATTTAGATGAGTTCAATCTCCAGCATCATTTGCTCTTTTTCAAGATTATTTTGGCTATTTATTGTATTGGTCCCTTGTAAATCTATGTGAGTTTGAGGACTGGGTTTTCTATTTTTTTTTTTTTTTAAAAAAGCTGTTTGAATTTTCATAGGGACTACGTTGAATTTGTGGCTCACTTTGGCTAGTATTACATCTTCACATTGTCTTCCAATCCATGAATATGAGTATCTTCATTTCTTTAGGTCTTTTAATTTATCTCAGCAACTTATTTTTCAGAAAATGTTTTAGTATTTTATGAGTGTTCTGTCTGCATGTTTGCCTGTGCACTTGCATGCTTGGCGCCCTTGGAGGCCAGAAGAGGGCATTAGATCCCCAAAACTGTGGAGTTACAGACAGCTGTGAATTGCCTTGTGGGTGCAGAAGCTGGGTCCTCTGGGAAGAGCAGCCAGAGCTCTTAACCACCGAGTCATCACTCCAGCCCTTAAATTTTTTTCAATGTGTCTTTCTCCTCCATAAATAAGTGTACTCCTAGGTATTTATTCTTTGAGATGCTACTGTAAATGAAATTGCTTTAAATTTCATTTTGGATCATTATTAATGTGTAAAAACTGATTTGCATGTATTACTCTTACATCCTGCAACTTTTTGGAATGTATTAGCTTTATATCTTTCCTGCATCTGAAATGTATTTTCTGGATGAACTGAGGTGCTCATGCTTTTCCCTTTTGTTCTATTAATTCATTTTCTTACAGTGCATCACTATTGCATTTCTAGAACAAATCTTACTTGTCATGGCTGCTGGATATGACTAAAGATTTTGTTTATAATAATTAAAGATGTTCTGTAACCATCTTTTCTTGTGATATCTTTATACTTTTGATACCTTTGCAATATGGAGAATAGACATTAGCAATCCTATGTACTTTTTTTTTGTTTTTTGTTTTGTTTTTCGAGACAGGGTTTCTCTGTATAGCTTTACGCCTTTCCTGGAACTCACTTGGTAGCCCAGGCTGGCCTCGAACTCACAGATCCCGAGTGCTGGGATTAAAGGCGTGCGCCACCACCGCCTGGCACGAAGTGTACTTTATTAGTTGAAGCAGCTATGAGTATTTCTTGTTTCTTGGGTTGTTGTTTTTTTGAGACAAGTCTCAATATGTATCTTGCTATCCTGGAATTCACTATGTAGATCAGGCTGGCCTCTGCCTCCTGAGTGCTGGGATTAAAGGTATGTGCTACCATGCTCGGCGCTATGAGTATTTCTAAAAGTTGTTTTATTGGTTATCCAAAACTTACGCTCAACAATAGTTTGTTAATGAGTCATTTTATTGGCCCAGGAGATTTTTCCAGTTTCTGGATACATTATTTAAATATATACAATATACATGGCATAAAAGAAGAGAAGGGTCCTACTGGGGGGGTCATTTTTCCTTTGGGGGTACGGCCACTTGTTGGTTGCCCTGTTGGCCCCACACCCATGCACATCCAGGCAGCACTAATTACACTCAACTGGTTGTTTTCAAAAAGATAGGGTTGGAGAGAGAGCTCAGTGGTTAATAGCACTTATTGCTCTTGCAGAGGATCTGGATTCATTTCCCAGCACCCATATGACAGCTTACAATTGTCCAACTGTCTGTAACAATAAGTTTGTAAAATGAAGTTAAGATGCCAGAACTTCTGTGGGACAATGTAGACAGAGAAACACAAATGTTTAAGGCAAAAGAATCTTAAAGAGTTGATTAACCATAGTAAACCATTCAACTTACTCACTATATATTAACATTCCTTTTGCAAGAACTGTGAAAAATACATTATAAAGTGTAGCTGAGACTGGCCTGGTAGTCATTAAGTCATTTTCCTCTCCTTCCTGAGGATAAACTCAGACTACATTTTAGTGTCCCCTGCAATTGGATATGCCCAGTGTCTGACTTCCTAAAAACCTCTCCTGTGGTCATTTCCACTTTGAATGACTAGGATGTAGATGATAAAGACTATGACAATGCCATGTTTTGGAGATTTCAGTGGAGACTATAGGATCACCTCCAGAGACAGGTTGAGTTTGGTTTCTACAATGGATAGCAGAACCATGGCAGTAACCAGAATTTATTAACCTGTGTAGATCTGTAGTAATGGTTAATTTAGTTTGGTTTTCTTAGCACCAAACTGACAGCAGCCTAACACAGTCAGTCCTACTTGTACTAATCTCTGCTGACCCACCAGTTAAGAGTGGGCTCAAATTATAGAAGTTTTATCCTGAGTCATTTTATTGGCCCAGGAGATTTTTCCACCCTGCTAGGGGAGGAAGAGTCATTTTTTGGTATGGTCACTTGTACGAAGCTCATGTCCCAATGGTTGGGGCCTACACCCATGCACATATAGGCAGCACTAATTGCACTCAACATGTTTTGTTGTTGTTTTTTAAAGATAGGGCTTGAGAGATGGCTCAGCAGTTAAGAGCACTTACTACTCTTGCAGGGGACCTGGGTTCGATTCTCAGCATTCACACTGTGGCTCACAACCATCTGTAGCTCCAGTTCCAGAGGAACAGATGGCTTTTCTGACTTCCAAGGGCTCCTGCACACATGTGCTGTACATACATACACTAAAGCACACACATACACATAAAATAAAAAAAGACGTGAAGCTTGGAGGTGGAAATATTGGGGGAAGTTTGAGGGGTAATAGAGGGGGATATAATCAAAATATATTGCATACATTTATGAAATTCTCAAAGAATAAATAAAAATACTATATTTAAAAAAACAAATACAAGGGACATGGAAGAACAACAATTAGTGAGTTGAAAGGTCAGACTAAGAACTTCTGGAAATAAACAGAAAATAAAGAGCTACATTTGAAAAATGATTTTTATTACATCTATTTATGTGTGTGTGCACACACGGAGATCAGGACAACTTGCATGAGTTGATTCTCTCCTATCATGTTGATCCCTGGGATTGAAATCAGGTCACCAGGGTTAAGAAGCAAGCGCTTTTACCCACCGGGCCATCTCACTGGTCCAAGATACAACATATTTATAAGACAAAACAAACAAAAATGGAGGATAAAACTGCAAGTGGCAAGATCTCAAAAGCAAACAAAAATAAAAATCGAAAAGTAGACCTATTTTTTCGAATGAACATCTGAGCGTTATGACAGCAAACAGTAATCTGTGTTAACTGTTCCACCAGGCCCACTACAGTATGTGCAGTTCTGCAAGCTCACACCTGCTACATTGTCATCCTTTTCTCACCTCAAAAAAGGTCATCCAAATCCTTTTAGGGGTTCCTCGAGGCCAGACAACTAAGGGATACAACATTCAAGCTTGGCTTAGAGATGTTCTGCATGGCATGCTGGCATGTGCTGGAAGTGACTAGTTTCAGAGTTACAGCTCCACTTTGGGTTGACTCTGAAGAAGAGTGAGAAGGAAATCCTTCCAGTAGGAAAAATACCATCACATAAATGGTCAAAATCAGAGACAGCTGTCGGCTGATTCATGTCTGCTTATACAGTCAAGGATTTGAAAAGAACAAGACTGAAATACTGAAGACATCTGAGGAAAAAGGCCTATGTGGATGGCTGTCCATCTTGGAATGAGCACACCATGTGAGAATTTTCATGAGCCACATAAACAAGCACCACTACTGAGGAAGACCTCAAAAGAGGTCTTCCATTCTGCGGATGTGGCCAATTTCTATCCTTACCAACAGGTTCCTGAACAAAGTGTCCATGATGGCAGGCATGAACTCTAAGTAAGGGCTGTCCTGAAGGCCAATCTGGTTATAGTTACTGCTGAAATGTACAACATGCCAAAAGAATTCTAAGCCCTTTGTCTCGAATGGTAATTGACTACACAGACACTACAAGAAGCCACTAGTCCTCCAAAATTCTGGCAGCAAACAGTAGAAAAAAATTCTCTGTTGCAAACATGTGCTACCTCTCATGAGAAAGGAAGCACAGAAGGTAGGACCAAGAGCCCAGAAAGCAGAGCCAGGAGGATGAAAAATCATCTCCAGGTCTTGGAATCAAGTCAAGGAACTTCATTTGCCCTGCTGGATTTGACTCGTTAAGGTACACACATAACTGAAATGCCTGTACATGCCTTTCCCACCATTATATATTAGGAAGTGTTAGGGATAGGGAACTTGTGTTTATAAGTTTCACAGTTCTACCCATAGAGAAAAAAGGTACTTGAGTTGTATGTAGGGATTATACTCAAGGCAATTCATTCATATTTAGCACCTTAGGGGTGATGTTGTAATGGAATGTGACTTAAGAGAACTTAAGGAATGCCACTCTCTAGCATTTACAGTCTTAACTCTTTCCTTCTGAATATAGTCTAGAACTTCTCCCCCGTTCTCCCTCCTAATGGCTTCTAATGAATATTGTCAATTGCACAATCAATGGAATGTCATTTCTGAGAGTATAAAGAGTTCTGAGATTAGATTATAAAGACTCATTTCTGTCTCTTACCCATCTTAATTGATCTTATGAAGCAAGCTGCCATGTTGTGAGCTGTCCTGTGAAAAGATCCACAGCAGAACTAAGTGAACCCTGTCCAACAGCCAGTAAAAAATTGAACCCTGCTAACAGCCAATGACAGAACTTCTAAGTAGATCCTTCCCCAAGTAAGCCTGGAGATGACTGCAGTGCTGACACGTTGATTGATGCCTGTGAACAACCCTAAGAAACTCAGCTAAATTGTACCCAGATTTCTAACCCAAGGATATATGAGCTAAACGTTGCTTTATGATAGTTAGGGCTTTTTGCTTTTGAGACAGGGTCCCACTGTATAACTCAGCCTAGCTTCAAACTTGGAATCTTCCTGCTCCTACCTCCAAAGGTTTGGTTTTAGAGGTATGTATCAGCCAAGCTATTGCCTTATAGCAATACATACCTAACACAGACAGGCACAGGAATGATTATTCCAAACCTTAGCCACATATGGGCTTCTACCTATCAATCCAGCAATGCTGAGCTCCCAGTTTACTAAGTAAAGTTCCACTATGAACAATATCCTGTGGTACACCAATTACTTAGACCTCTTGTGATGTGAAGCATAGAGCTTCAGATTTACAGATTAAGAATCACAACCCTAGTCAGGTAGTGGTGGCACATGCCTTTAATCCCAGCACTTGGGAGGAAGAGGCAAGCGGATCTCCGTGAGTTTGAGGCTAGCCTAGTCTACAAAGTGAGTTCCAGGACAGCCAACACTGTTAATACAATGAAACCCTATCTCAAAAAACCAAAAGGCGTAAAATAAAAAAAGAAATTACAACCCTGTTGGGTTTTGCCTAGGCCCAGCCTGTTATCCCTTATGTGCTTACTAAGAACTTTGCCAAATATCTTACATGGAGCTTGGCATCCAGGATTTAAGTGCCCCAGGGGCAAGGACTCTCTCTACTTTGCTTCTCTTGTCATTGTAATTTCTGGTCTTCTAGGACACGTTAATGTTTCTCTTTCAGGGCTCTGATGACCATGGCCCAGACGCAGGCCACACTTCCAGAGTGTCATCCTGGATCAGTGGACTTCATACAGCGCAGAAGGAACAGAATTCACATGCAGTGTAGGGTTGCAACTGCTACTTGTAGCTGTCTCTTTCTGAATTGACTATGCAAGACTCCCACCCCCACCCCCAGCCCCAAAGCAGCACAGGACTCAGGCCTGGATCTTGCTGCTGTCCTCCAGGAACTCTCAGTATAGGAAATTTCAGGGAGGAGTGGAGAGACTCATTAAACCTAGTGTTTTGGCCATGATTTAAGGCACAGTGGAGGTACTGAAAAGCTAGAGGCAGGAATTAATGGACAGTTAGGACAAGAGAGGAATTTAGATGCTGGATGTGGTGCACACCTTTAATCCAAGCACTCAGGAGGCAGAGGCAGGCAGATCTCTGTGAATTTGAGGCCAGACTGATCTACATAACAAGTTCTAGGACAGTCAGGGCTTCACAGAGAAACCCCGTCTCAAAGAGAGAGGAGGAAAGGTAGGAAAGGGGGGAGGGAGAGAGGAATCTGTCTTTAGTAGAAGCAGTATCTCTTTCTATCCCCTGCATACTCAGGTGCTATCTTGACAGGAGTGGAACTGTTTGCTAGGATGTAGCAGCAAGGTGGTATCTGTAAACTAAATGATTCTGAGGTAAAACATTCTCACTCATTTTGTGCTCTCTTGAGGGAGGATGGAAACCTCAATTGAGAAAATGCTCCCATCAGATCGGCCTTTAGGCAAGCCCATGGTGCATTTCCTTGATTGATGACTGATATTGGAGGGCCCAGCTCACTGTGGGCTGTACCACCCTTGGGCTGGTGGTCCTGGGTGCTATATGAAAGCAGGCTGATCAAGCCATGATGAGCAAGCCAGTAAGTAGCACTCCTCTATGGCTTCTGTGGAAGTTCCTGCCTACTTCCCTGGATGATGGACTACAAGCTGTAAGATGAAATAAACCCTTTCTTCCCCAAGCTGCTTTTGGTCGAGGTGTTTTATCACAGCAATAGAAACCATAAGACAGTTTTGCATCAATGATGGCTACATGTACACTGTTAAAGGGGCAAAAAGTATATGAAAGGGATAATGCAGAAAGTGCCAAGCTCAGAAAGGCTGTATGAAAATTGGCAAGGGATAGGTCCATACCACAAAGGACCCCTACCTTGGCCTGAGTGGTTCACTAGCCTAGGAGCTGCTGTGGGTTGTAGGCACCATCTTTTCCTCTCTTCTAGTGCCTGGCTGCTTGGAGTAGAGTGGTAGGAAAATGTCAAGATCGAGCTCCTTTGGGTACTTGTCCTAGTGTCTCTTCTACTACCTCCAACTCTCATTGGAAACCATGATTAATTCCAATAGGTGGGCAAAGGCCAGCCTTTTCCCCTTGTTTGCAACTTAGGATCAAAATGGACCCAGGGCAGGGATATTTACTGTTCACTGGTGTTTACCTTTCAACATAGACTAAAAGAATGAGTGAGGCAGGTCTAAGCCATGCTCCCACCAGAGAGCCACCATAAGAGGGTGAGATATCTCATAACACTACATTTTTAGCAACTGGAAATCCTAGAAAGGGGAGAAATGGAGCAAAATGATCCTTCTGAACATATAAACGAGGAAGGGCAAAGAGTGCTGGTGTGCTGAGTTCCTGAGCTAGGGATCAAGACTTGACTTTAGCCTCTAACACCTTATACAACCTTGAGAAGAGGAAAAGCCTTGGAGAAGTCAGAGATGCCTAGAAGCTAGCTAGTGAAGCAGGGCCTCCAAGCTTTTGCTTCCTCCTCTATTCCCTAGGTAAACTCTGAACAGAGAACACTCAGAACTACAAAGAATGCTTCTTAGTCTTTGGGAGGGTTATGGTCCCTTTATAAATATGATGCAACCTGGTGGGTCTTATCTGGGGTGGGGGGGAATGCATACAGATACCCACAAAAAAAACATGTATAAACATACTTCAGGAAGGCAGTCCCTAATCAAGCAGTCCCTTCATCTTTCAGGTTCAGAAAGGTGAAAATCTAACTACTGTAGGACTATTAATAGGCTTGAATCTACTATGCCAAGTCAAAGAAGCCAGACACAAAAGGATCATATATTGTATAATTTCATTTATATAAAATGTCCAGAAGAGACAAATGGGAGTGGGGAGGGAACACCTAGGGAATGTGGGGTTTCTTCTAAGGGTCATAAAAACATTCTAAAATTTTTTTGCAATGAAGGTTCATTCAATGACCGAAATATACTAAAAGCCACTGAATTATATACTGAATTGGATGAACTGTATGGTACGCAAATTTCATCTCAATGGAGCAGTTTAACAGTGACACAGAAATTACAAATTAACCACATATTCATTAGGGGCAGAAAGAAACTAACAGAGAAACATCAAGGATGGTCTGACTCACCAAATTACATATTTAAAACAGCTCAACTTTATAGCATGGAAACTATACTTCAATAAAGCCATGAAGAAAAAGTCCCCCAGAGAACAGGAAAATAAGAGCACAAAGCTAGGGAAAGCTGTTGTGCAAATTCCCAAGAGGGACCAGTGCCCACCAGTCTGAAGACAGGGAAATGGCTTGGGGGAGGAGCAGGATATCTTTTCCGAGGTTAGAGAGAAGCTGGGAAGGTTCAGATTCAGAGCCCTGATTCCCTGGCCTTGGCCCTGGCACTACCACTAGCACTGTAGTTGCTCCAGTAACAGGCGAGGAAGGTTCTGCTCTCCTTTTGAAGAGAAATGCACTTCAGAAACATGTTTCCAAAAAACATTCCTAAGGGTTTTATTTCTAACGAAGAAAATAATAAAATAAAATTAAAATAGGCTTTAGTTGGAACAAGTTTCTTGGTTTGCTTTTTTTTTTCTCCCTTTGAACAAATTAATTACACACCAACAATCTTCTTTTATTACAGCATGAACCCCAGGAGGAGGAGACAGAGGAGGATGGGCAGGAAGGGTTGAGGTGGGTGTGTGGACAAGCACCAAAAACCTTCAGACCATAGGCAGCCCTGGTCAATCTCAACAAAATTCATTTCAAATAAAAAAGTGAGGACAGCCATGGGAAGTTTCCTCCTCCTGGGTGGAACAGTAAGGGGAAGGGAAGAGATGAAGGGGAGAGGAAGGAAGTAAAAAGGAGGCGGGAGGCAAAAGTATGTGGAGGAGGGGGGAAGAAAGGTTAGTGTAGCACTGCCTGACCCAGGGCCAGATTGGGGGAAGGGAGAGGTCCCCCAGTTTGCATGTGCCCTGCATTTGTCTCTGGAATGGTGCTGGCCTAGCCCCAGTTGACCCCCTGCCCACCTGTCTATCTGCCTCTGGTGTCTGGGAATGCTGGTTACAGGTTACCAGGGACGCAGGACTCCAGGGGCCGGCCCCCAGGAGCTGAGGTCTGAACAATACCTTGGAGTCAGAATATAAAAGTCACGGTCTTGGGGATGGTGGTGAGGGGGGAATCTCTCCACCTACCCGCCCACCTCCAAGAAGCAGGCTTGATGGTCAGAAAGGATCCTTGAGGCCAAGGAAGGATCTTTGTTGGGGTCTGTGCTAGGCTCAGCCACTGTCACAATTGTTGCCGAGATGGCTGCTGTGAGCAGGACATCAACAGCCGGGAAGTCAGAGTAGAGAAAGGGGCTGAGGTGTCTGAACCAGCCTCTAAGACTGGTTCTAAGCCATCCTGGTCCTCCTGGGTGCTGGGGCTGCCATTGGTGGGGAAGGGTACAGGAGGGACCTCACCCCCAGTCTCCTCCTCCAGCTCCTCTTCCTCCTGGGCTTCCTCGGCTTCTGGTTCTGAGCTCCGTACCCTCTTTGGCTCTAGCTCCTCTCGGGTTGGATCATCAGCCTCCCCACCCCGATCCACCTTCCTCCGCCGCCTCCTCTCTAGTGCTCGGCCTCGTGTCCGACTCCCATGGCGCTCTGCCTTCTCCAGCTGTGAACACAAAAGACAAAAAGACAGGTTTTTAAAGTGATGCCTGGTGGTGCATGCTTGTAATTCCAGCATTTACATGGCTAAGGCAGGAAGACCGCCATGAGTTCAAGGCCAGCCTGGACTATATAGCAAGTTACCAGACCAGTTAGGGCTACATAACAAGATCCTATCCACTCTCCCCCTCCCAAAAGACAAGCACAGGCAAGTAGTCAGGGCCTGAGAGCTCCCTGCCTACTTGGCCTGACCTGACCATGTCAATGACTCCTCTCCTTACCTCCAGAAGTGTGTGGACCCTCTCCAAGTCTGGAGGCTGCCCAGCCTGCAGCAGCTGCCAGATGCTATGATTCTCATCTAGGGTCACCTCAAGCAGATCCCCCTCCATCATAAGTTCCTCCAATGGGGCTCGGGTTGCCTCAGGCAGTTCCAACACAGGGCCAGTCAACTGTGGTAAGAGTGAGGATAGCAGCTCCAGATCTGGAAGTTGTGGGGATAGGCTGAATTAGAGGCTGTCCTTGTTCTTATCCTATACCACTATAACAGAGCTGAGGACATCAGGGGCCACACTGGTAATATCCATTCAACATCCCACTCACACTACAGCTAGACCTACCTCTCTTACCTGAGCCCTCCTCTGTGGCTACCTTTTCAGGACTGGTCACACTGTCCCCATTCTCCAACAGCCCCTGGACCTATCAAATATCAAGATCAGGAAAAGGCAGGGGGTAACTGAACTGAAGAGCCAGGCCCTACTCTTCCTTCACCCACACCAAACCTGAAAGACTCTACCTACTGGAGGAAGGGCAAACATGGGGTGCCTGCAGAGAGCAGGGTCTAGGAGTGTGAACAGATAAAGGATAGAACAAAAAGGCTGGGCCAAAGGAGAGTTAAAACTGGAGCACAGGGACAAAGCTGGAGCCTATGTATAGGCTAGGGGACAGAAATTTGAGGTTAAGAGCTGGGCCAAGAAGCTCACCTTAGGTATATTGCCAGAGCCCTCTCCAGCATCTGAAGAGTAAGCAAGGGATTCCTCAGGCTTGGATTCAGCCTGTAGCCGTTGGCGGAGTTCAGCCAGCCGTCCCAACAGAGCAGTCACTTCCTCAGAGGCCAAAACCTGTCTGGCGCGGCCTTGCCAGCTGATAGCTCTCTCTGTGAGACACTGTAGAGCCTCACCCTCAGGCAGCCGCACAGGCAGTCTCTGTAGGGCTACCAGCAGTGCCAGGATGGTTTCCAAGCGTGGGCGCCGTGATCGCATACACAGAGGGCACAAGAATTTGGTGTCCCATTCCCACCAGGCCAGCAGTGGGGATGAGGTAAGACTGGGCCTCTGGGAGCTGAGGAGGCGGGGTACTGTCACACACCGCCCATGGAACCAGTCCTGACACAGGTCACACTGCAGAGCTCCCACCCCAGCTGGCACTTGCCCACACACGCAGATAGAGGCTGTAGAGGAGGCTGTGGTCAATGATGCCAGTGGACTTGGTTTGGCTGAGTTGGTGCGACGAAGCTGCAGGATCCCTTCCTTCTCCTTCTGCTCCCCCTCTTTGAAGGCCACGATCTGCCGTGCCCAGAAAGGAGAAGAACGTAAACAATCTGATTCCTTCATTCTCTGGCCTCAACACCCCACTCCCAAACCAGGAAAACTGAGCTCAGGGAGCAAGTGGTCTGCCCATGGTCACAAGGTTCAGACAATCATCACCAGGCTCTTTACCCATCTGTATCTAAGCTTCTTACCACAGAGCCTGGGTCCCTGAGGTCCTGCGCAGACAGCCCCAACAGCTCTGTGTCAGATTTGTACAACCCCAGCTCCTTCTCCATCCACCGGCTGCGTTTGGTGCTGTCTGAGCCGGCGTCTGCACACGGGCAGAGCACCTGAGGCAGGCAGACAGAGGCAAATGACCATGCTTCCCTACCTCCCGTATCTTCTCCTCTCCCTGCCCTCCCCATTCCCCGTCAAAAACTCTTATTCTCATATAAACTACCTTGAAACAGCCAGTCCAGGCAAAAAGAGGATATAGGTAAAAGTACTAGGCCTCACCTCCAATAATGTGTAGCAGGAGTTCTTCTTGAGAAAGGTCTTGGAGGCCTTCTCTCTCCAGGAGTGTGCTGTCAGTACCTGCAGCTCTAGCTGTCTCAGTTCCTCCAGCCCCACAGGGAGGTCCCGACCCACAGCTACCAGGCCCTCCAAGTCATCCAAGCAAGGGTAGTGGTCACCATTCTAAGCATAGGCGAGAGAGAAAGGGAAGATGAACTTGCAGTTATCGACTAATTCTCCATGTCTGGCCTGAGCTGGGAAGATGGTCTGTTCCTCATAGTCTCAAAGCAGAAACACCTGACACTGTCCTCAGGAATACCCTCTACCACCTGCATCTACTCACTGGCTCAGTCAAACCAGCTAGTCAGTTTTCAGGGATACAGGACTAGCTATGCTTTTGTGGTCTTCCTTTTCTACTTACTGCCAGGTAGGTACCTGTCCTTTTCTACTCTCATGTTCTTTCATCCTCACCCTGACCATAACCCCACTTCCTTCAGGCCAGCCTCAAAAGTCCCTCTCTCAAGAACATTGCTCTGTAAACACATTTTGCCTCCTCACAATATGTGGTACCTCATTCCTCTCTAGCCATGCAAACACAGCACAACCCTGTATATCATCTCTTCCAGCTACATGGAAGGTCTAGGTGTGGATGGGGAGGTCCTTACTTGGATCTCATCCACATCAGCAATCCACGCCCGGGCCTTAGCAAGAGCCTCCTTGAGAGACTGGATATTGGGCAGGTGAACAGGGATGTTTTCTGCTTCATGGATTATGGCCTCAAGTGTGGCTGGTGGATGCTTCTGCCTAAAAACAAAAGAAGGGGCGGGGGAGCAGGCCAGTTTGGCATAGCCTGTGGATCAGAGCCCAGCCTGATCGGTAGCTATATACAGCTGGGCTCTTGTTGCCTCTTGTTACACTTCTGTGATTTTATGTTGGTAAAGATGGTTGCCAGGCTGTGCTTTCTTCAGATTGCGTGTACCCATATATCCTCCACCATAGCTCTTGTACCTATGTTTACCACTCTGTCAGCCTGCTAGAAGCTCACATACTAACCACTTGCATATCCCATGTGTGTAGTATCTTTTTACCTATATCCACTCATCCACTTGTTTCCTGTGCTTCTGAGTACGTAAACATGCTGGCCTATTGGTA
>LZPO01007954.1:208864-219037 GCA_001675575.1 Neotoma lepida
GTTTAAAAAAAAAAATCCAACAAAAAAAAGCAGATGACCAGATTTTAAAACAGACGATGGATATAAACAGTTATCAACAACTGAAAGATTCAATAATTGTTAAAATGATGACATACAAGCAGCAAAGCAAGTATATGAAAAATGCTCTATCATTAATCGTCAAAGGAACACAAGCCAAACCCGCAGTGAGATATCACCTGGCTTCAGTAACATGACTCTTACCATAATCACAGTTCTGTGTGACAATTTTCATTGTAACTTTTTTATAATAAAGTTTTAGTAAATAAAAAAAGATCAATAGACAAGGGATGAAAACAGGTGGCAGAGTATTTGCCTAGCATGCATAAAAGCCCTCTGTTCAATCTCCAGTATAACAAAATAATAATTAACACTAGCAGTGATGTAGAGCAAAGGGAAGCCCTGAATATTATAGTAAAAACATAAATCAGTACATTCATGGTGGAAAACAGTATGGAAGTTCTTAAAAAAAAATTGAAAATAAAACTATCATATAATGTAGCAATTCCATTACAGGTACACAATCAAGAGAAACAAAATCAGTATGTTGCAAAGGTATCTGCACTCCCATGTTACTATAACATGGGAGTTTGTTTTTTGTTTTTGTTTACTTGTTTGTTTTACAAAACAGCCAAGAAAAGGAAACCAGCCTAAGTTGTCTATCAACCAAAAAAAAAAAGTAATATATAATATACATATTGGAATACTATTCAGCCATTAAAAAGGATGAAATCCTGTTATTTGTGGCAGCACAGATGGAACTGGTGATCACTACATTCCAGGCACAGGAAGGCAAATCTCACTCTAATATGGAATATAAAAAAAATTGATTGCTTAGATACTGAAAGTAAAAAGCTGGTTCTTAGAGACAGGGTAGTACAAGGGGAGGGAGAGATACACAGAAAGATTAATGAATACTAAGTTAAAGTTAGAAGTAGTTAATTCTAATATGTTACTGCACAGTGGGATTACTAGAAACAATAATTATATACTCTATATTTCAAAAAGCTTTCTGAAAGGATTGTAAATGTCTTTATAATAAAGAAATAAAAATGTTTTAGAAGATATGCACCGATTACACAATGTACACGTTTTAGAAACATCACATGGCACTCCATAAAAACAATTAATTTTTTTGAGCTTAATTTTTATTTTATTTATTTATTTATTTATTTATTGTTTTCCCATTTATTTATTTATTTTTGGTTTTTCCAGACATGGTTTCTCATGTAACAGTCCTGACTGTCCTGGAACTCGCTCTGTAGACCAGGCTAGACTCAAGCTCATAGAGATCCACCTGCGTCTGCCTCCCAAGTGCTGGGATTGAAAGTGTGTGCCACCCTTATAACCATCTGTAATGAGATCTGGTGCCCTCTTCTGGCCTGTAAGCATATATGCAGGCAAAACACTGTATACATAATAAATAAATAAATCTTAAAAAAAAAAGCATGTGCTACCACCACCCGGCAAGATTTTTATTTTTAAGTAACTGTATGCATGTGTACCGCCTAAGTACCCATGGAGACCAGAAAAGAATGTTGGATCCCCTGGAGCTCGAGGTACAGGCAGTTGTGAGCTGCCTTGTGGGCACTAGGATCGAATTTGGATCTTCTGCAAAGTAACAAGTACTCTTAATCACTGAGCCATCTCTCCAGCCTCAATATTTTAATATTTATATTCTTAGTATTTTTATGAACCAATTTTTCAAGTTTAAATTAAAACCTAACAAGCCAAAAACAAAACAAAACAAAACAAACCCAGAAACACCAAAACAAAGAAAAAAACCAAAACAACAAAAACAAACCCCTCCCCTTCCCAACCCAAATACATTCTCCCCTCAGTCAAGCCTGAACTTTCAATTCTATCTGTGCACACAAATCCTACTTACTGAACACATATGAAAGGGCCAAGTACTCCTTAGGTCACTTTACCTACTTCTCACATAATTCTTGTAACAAATTTGCACAGTAGGTATACTCCCATATTATAAATTAGGAAATGGGGCTCAGAGGCGGCGGGGAGGGGGGGGAGAGGAGAAGCATCTTAGACATGCATATTTCAGATACTACTTAGGCTGTGTTCTTTACATATAGCACTTCATCTAAATCTCAAAGCAACTACCTGAGGTAGGCATAATTATCCCCGAAAGACTCAGGTCTTTCAGACACTAAATTACTTGCCCAAGCTCATACAGCTGACATATACAACCATGATAATCACCCACTCACCTCCTCCTCGGGGGTTAGATGTCGTTTACTGTCACTGACAGGGAAACCACTGCCAAATTCTTTGGAATGAATGTCAGCCCCATACTCAACAGTCACGTCTTCTTCAATGCTATTCACCAGCCGCCAGAACTCCTTCTCTACAAGTTCTGTGGGTACCATCTAGGGCAACAAAGATAGTAGATGATCAGAGGCCATTTTATCCTGTCCACATTAACTCAGGGGAAGTACAGTACCAGTGCCCATGAAACTAGCCCCAGCACTACCCTAGCCCTCCATCACCTACGTGCACAGGCATGTTGAAGTAGTCAGCTTTAAAGGAGTCAGCCATCTCCCCAAAGCTCTGCAGAGTATATTCTCGGGTAGCCTGCTCAAAGCCAAAGGCTTCGGGGGGCCGCTTACACTCCTAAAACCCAAAGGAGAGAGAACAAGTCATAAAAATGGAGGCAAAGAGAGAATCATCTCAAGTGGAATGGAAATATGGGATAGGAGTAGAGAGGGAGAACAGCCCTAGGTCCGCCTGCAAGGCTCCTAGGGCAAGCGTTACTTTACAGCTCTACCCTTTCCTTCTTACCACCTCAACTTATCACTCTACTACTCATGCCACACAAGCATTTGTATCATACTTCTGCTCATTGTTAGGGTTTGGATATGAAGTGTCCTCCCACAAAAGTTCATGTATTAAAGACTTGGTCCCAAGATGGTGGTGCTACTTCAGAAAGCTCTACAGACTTTAGGAGACAGGACCTAGCCGGATGAGGTAGGTCAGGAGTAGGTTTCTTGGAGGCAGTATCTTTCCCTAGTCCAATACTGTCTTTCTCTCTGTTTTCTAGCTGTCATAATGTGAGTTGTACCATAAGCACTTCCCCACCACGATGGACTGAAATGTCTACAAATGTAAGCCAAAATCTTTCTTCCTTTAAACTGTTCCTCTTGGGGTCTGGAGAGATGGCTCAGCAGTTAAAGAGTACTTGCTGCTCTTGCAGAAGATCCAGATTCAGTTCCCAACAGCCACATGGTGCTCACAACCATCTGCAACTCTAGGTCTAGGGGATCCACAATCCACAATCCTCTTCTGACCTCTGCGGGCACCAGGCATGCACACAGAGCAAGGTATACACAGGCAAAACATTCATACATATATATAAACTAAACTAAACATAACTAAATAAATAGTAAACTGTTTCTCTTTATAGCAATGGGAAAGTTACTAACATATTCATGGAGTTCATTCTCCATGGGAATGTCTTCTAATATTGTTTCTGTTTCTTTTTTGGGTTTGAACCCAGAGCCTTATATATGTTAATCAGGCATGCTACCACTGAGCTATACTCTTAGCCCCTTTCCTCCTTACTTTTACTGCTTTCAAAACACAACTTTAGAACACTTGCCCAGATTGTATGAAACTCTTGGATCATTCCTCAACACTAAAGCACACACCCAAACTCCAAGCCAAGTACAATTGTATAAGCCTATAATCCTAGCTGCTCAGACCCTGAGGCAAAAGGATCACTTGAGGCCCACAAACCCAGAGGGAAATGTAGATGAGCATGGAGAGTATGGATGGAGGTAGGAAAGCCATGAAATGACTCTGTCAGACATCTTGGGTACTTGGCCGGCACTGCTGCTTTTGTGGCTCCTCCTTACCACACTACATCTACCTGCCCTAGGCACTTTCTCTCCTGAATATCTCTTTTCCTGCAAAATACTGTTTCCCTACCTGGAACACCAATGGACCTCTTCTACAGCCTTGATCACTGAAAACCAAATCTAAATACCCTAACAGGAGGAAAGCAAGTAATCATTATACCCATTTGATGAAAATTTCCTATCTTTAATTCATTTAATACAGAAAAGGTATGAAGTTACAAAAGTCTTTATCAAGTACAGAACAAGATTTTAAGTGTCTTAGAGATAATTATATATATAATGGAAAAAAGAAAATACTTGGGAATCAAAAGGACATTAATTTTTTTTTTCTTTTTAATTTCTAGCCAGGACTGATGGTGCAAACCCACAATTCCAGTTACTTGGGAGGATGAAGGAGGAGTTTAAGGCCTGCCTGGGCCACAAAGTGAGTTCAAAACAAAAATAAAAAATAAGACACAGGCTGGAGCTACAGTTCGGTGGTAGAGAGTACTTCCTTAACATGCTCAAAGCCCTAGGTTCAATAAATAGCTATATGGTCTATCTATAGATAAATAGTTAATCCTGTTATTTAAACATTCTTAACAGCTTCCCTAATCACTACTCTTAATTTTCTTGACCTGGGCATGGTGGCTCCTACCCATAATCCCAGGCTCTGGGAGGCTGAGGAAGGACTGAAATGAGTTTGAGGCCAGTCTGTGCTATAGAGTGAGATGCTATCTCAACCAAACAAACAACAAACCAACCAGCCAAAGAAACAAACAAAAACCTACCTTTCCTATATGGTCAACTACTACCACTGAGGGTTTCTGTTTTTTTCTCTTTCTTTTTTTTTTTCAAGACAAGGTTTCTCTGTGTAGCTTTGGTGCCTTTCCTGGAACTCAATCGGTAGCCCAGGCTGGCCTTGAACTCACAGAGATCCACCTGCCTCTGCCTCCCGAGTGCTGGGATTAAAGGCGTGCGCCACCACCGCCCGGCACCTGTCTCTTATACACATCTAGATGTGTATAAGAGACAGGGCATGCTTTGTGCCCTCAGAGGTCAGAAGAGGGCATTGATCCTCTGGAACTGGAATTACAGATGGTTGTGAGCCACCATGTGGTTGCTGGGAATTGAACTTCGGACCTCTGGAAGAACAGCCAGTGCTCTTAACCGCTGAGCCATCTCTCCAGCTCCCTCTAACATCAGTTTTAACATCTGCTTACATATCAATACACATAGTTCTTCACCACACACAGCCCATCTAATTGTAATACCCCATAGGTAGCCTGGGAGCTCCCACAGGACAGGAACATAAATTACATTTTCTCTTCCTCTTTCTCACAAAGCTCTGCAAAGCCTAACCTCACTCTGAAGTCCCAAATCATAATACTATAGCTGAAGTAGGAGGCTCCCTTTAGACTATACAAAGGAAAGCAAGATATCCCATGTGGACTGGGACTGGGGAGGCCTTACCGCCATAACACACTTTGGACACCTCCAGACACCTTTCGGGATCTCAGGCAAAGGAGGCAGCAGGCAAAAGATGTGGTAATTGTCATCACAACCATCACACAACAAAAGTTTGTCATCTTCGTCTCCTCGGGAACACATTCGGCACACATATGACTCAATCTGCCAGAGAGAAGCAAAAGGTTATCAATATAGGCCCTGTCTAGTCTTCAAACACCAGGCCCCTCCAGATAATATTCTATTCCAGAGAGTTTCTATTGGAAGCCAGAGGTGTTTGCTGGCTTGGTTGTTCATGGCCCTATACAAGCTAGTCATTCAAGGCCTGGAGTTCAGCTGCATGCATGTACTACCTCCCCCAAACAAGTAGAGATGAGAGAGCAGAGCAGTCTTTTTTTGTTTTGTTTTTGGAGACAGGGTTTCTCTGTGTCGCCTTGGCTGTCCTGGAACTCACTCTGTAGACCAGGCTGGCCTTGAACTCATAGAGATCTTCCTGTCTCTGCCTCTCGAGTGCTGGGATTAAAGGCATGCGCCACCACCGTCCTGCAAGAGCTGTCTTATTAGTCTTCAATCTTCTTATTTTATTCATTCAATAAGCATTGCATTCTATGTCACAGAGATGAGGAAGATCTGGTATCTGCCTTCAAAAGGCACACAGTACTCTAGAATGTTCATAAAAATTGAAGACTGCCATAGCAGCCAATAAGAAATACTGTGAGAACCTAGAGAAGGAAGCAGTACTCTATTACTTAGAGATGAGGGAGGACTTCATTCTGAAGGGGACATTTGAAGCTAACTGAAACTTGAAAGGAAGCTAGTGCTTGGCAACTGGAGCAGAGCACAAAGAAAAATTCTCTAAGGCAAAAGAAACCATATGTGCAAGGAATGCAGGACTGCAAAAGAAATAAAGGCTCATCTCTTGAAGAAAAAAATATGAATATACCTACAAGTAGTTCAGAACAGCTATAGAAGAGAAGTGAGGTAGGCAGTGCTGGACAATGAAGTTAGAGGTCAGCAGGGACTGGATCATGCATGATAATGAAGATAATGAAGATTTTAGCCTTTATCCTGAAGCACTGGACAATAGGAGTCTTCACTGGACCCTTCTAGCACTTTATATGGACAGTAGCTGTTTACTCTTTCATGTTCTTTGTTCCAAATTAGCTGGCCCTGTTTTCCCCAATTAAGTAAGCTACTTGCAGGCAGGGCCCTCTAGACCCACTTTTCTACTTAATGCAACCTAGTCCAGTGCCATGCTGGAGAAATGCTCACTGAAGGGATGAGAAGCAGAGCTCTAGGAAGTCAGGGCTGGGTCCTTACAAACTGGGCATTGCTGTGGTTCCTTCGCAGCCTCATGGTCATCTTGGTGCAGGGCTCAGGGCTGTGACTCAGTTCCTCCTTGCCTTCTAGGAAGGTCTTGGGCGAGGCTGATTCCATCTTCACATCTCCACCTAATTCCTCCTTTACCACCACAGTGGGGGGACACTCAAGCCCTTCTTTATCTGTAGGAGAGAAAAGTGGTTCTATATTTAAATCTGAGCCATTTATGGTCCTGTCTCCTCCCTCCATATGAAGCCATCCCCAGTATCTTAGACCTTACCTTTTTTCCGAAGAGTTTTATCCTTGGCCATAAGGCCCAGGCCCATCATCTTGGGGCCTGCTCCATATATCTGTAGCTTCTTCAGTTCTGGATTTTTCTCAATGTCTTCCTCTGTGGGTTCCGGCTACAGAGAAAGCAGGAAATGAAATGAGTCAAGAATACTATCTGGAGCAGGCTGCCCAACCCTAAAAGAAAAGCTCAGACTATATCTACCTGTATCTACACACACACACACACACACACCCCACCAAGTTTGTGCCAAGAACTCATGCACAGATGGGCCAGGGCAAGAATTCAGAATTACTTTTTGAAGACTAGGGATAAGTCCTAAGTCTTATCTTGAAAGGGCCAGCAAGATGACTCAGCAGGTTAAGGTGCTTGCTTGTCATCAAGCCTGACAACCTGAGTTGAATCTCTGGGACCAGGTGGTAGAAGGGAAGAACCAGCTCCAGTAAACTGTCCTCTAGTACATGCTTGCCAAAGCAGAAACACAGATACGCACATGCACAAATACACACACACACACCAAATCTAACAATAATAATAAAAAAAAATTTTAGGGATTCATGAGGTCCCATCTCTAGCTGAGGATCTATTAGTAGTTGACAGCTAGCTGCCAGGAAAAGAAGAGAGGCAACTGGTAGGTTCCTTATGCCCTGGTGGATGACCACACACCATGTACAAATGAGCAATACAAACTGAACTCAGTAGATTAAAAACATTAATTAATTAAAAAGTATAAAAGGAAGACATGAAGTTGGGAGATAAGAGTATACTAGAGGAAGTGGAGGGGGCAGGGGGATTGAGAGGTGCATATGGTCAAGATACACTGTATACATACATGAAATTTTCAAATAAATAAATATAAAAATTTCAAGAGCTAGAGAAATGGCTGAGTGGTTAAGAGCACCCATGTAGGCAGCTCACAATTAATCCCCTGTAACTCTAGCTCCAAAGAATCAGACTCCTCCTTCTGGCCTCTGTGGGCAATTGCACTCAAATGCTCGTACGCCTCCACAAAAACACATGTGCATACACATAATTAAAAAAACAAATCTAAGCCAGGCAGTGGTGGCACATGTTTTAATCCTAGCACTCAGGAGGCAGAGGCAGGTGGATCTCTGTGAGTTCGAGGCCAGCCTGGTCTATAGAGTGAGTTCCAGGACAGCCAGGGCTACACAGAAAAACCCTGTTTCAAAAAAACAAAACAAAACAAAATACAACAGAAAAGACTGCATAAACAAGACCAGAACAATGGCAATACCAATGGATATATTAACATGGAGGGAGGGGGTGTCTAGGATGGTGTCCTATCCCTAGAGAAAGAACTACAGGCAAATATTGATTGTTAGGAGAAGAAGAAATAGCTTCTCCCAGGGATCAGCCCATTTATTTGGTTGTTCAATGCAGAGTGATCAGTTTTGAAAACATATACTTATATGTATATTTGTTGCATATATGCACATATGTACACAAAAAATATAATCACTGAAAAAGAGGCTATCAACTTAAGAGGGGACATGGTTTGAAGGAGGATAACTGGGAGGGGGTAGAGGGAGAAAAGGGAGGGAAGAAATGATGTAATTAAGTCAATTCCAACTTAAAAAAAAATCTTTCTAATTAAATAAATAAAGAGTAACATTATTGCTGGGTGTGGGAGGTGCATGCCTTTAACCCAGCACTTGGGTGGCAGAGACAAGTAGATCTCTGAGAATTTGAAGACATCCTGGTCTAGGCCAGTCAAAGCTACAAGGTGAGCCCTTGTCTCAAAAAAAAAGAAAACAATGTTTGACATTACTAATATGGCCTGCTAAATTAATATTCTTCAATGAGTGTATATGTATATATGTTGTTCTTTGTCTCCTCCATGCTAAAAAGAAAATGTATGGCATATAATCCTCTCTGCCTGAAGGTAGGGTACAGAAATAAGATGCCTTCTACTCTGAGCAGACGGACTGAAGAAAAGGAATAAACCAGGCACAAAGGGCATACATATAAAAAGTACAGTACAAACAGATTTCCAATTGAGTAGAGAAATGATCACTAATGAAGCCAGAGAGGCATGCTAATGCTTAAGAACACAAAAGAAAGTGCAACAGTGTACACAGCTTCAGTCAGCAAAGCCCCTATAGTGGCAAGAAGAAAAGTACTCACATCAGGCTGTAGCCTCTTTGCCCGTCGTCCATAACTGTTGAATTTGGAAGGCTGCACAGACTGTCGAAGGGGGATGCTGTGGGGTTTATATTCCTTGTCTTTCTCCTCATTATCAAATGGACGTGTGTTACACTGCTAGGGATAAGTAAAGAGTAAGGCATAGGGCATGGAATTTCAGCCCCCAAAGTAATATCTTCCTTTCACCTTCATCCAATGGCCAAAGTTGTGGTCTATACCCCTAATCAACACCAATAGCCCCAATTCAACTGGTCATTATCACTAACACCTTACATACTTTGGGAATTCCTTATTTTTTTTTTTTAACGTTTACTTATTTGTGTCTATGTTATGTGTGTGGCATTCAGGCCACAGTGAGCATGCGAATGTCAGAGGACAACTCCTGGGAGTCAGTTCTCTCCTTCCACCATGTATATTCCAGGTGGAACTCAGGCCACCAGGCTTAGAAGCAAGCACCTTAACCCAATGAGCCATCTTCCTACCACTGACAAGGCTTTTTCTTTTCTTTTCCCCCCTCTGGTGGGACTGAACCCAGGGCTTCTACAGATAACTAACTATAGGACTCTTTGACAATAGACACTATAAGAAAACAAAAAAGTACCACTAGGAAAGGGTAAGATCTAGTTTCGTAGTCTCTAATCCATGGAACCAGTTCTATTAAGAGTACTAGTATATGGTGGTACACATTGGTAATCCTAGCACTTGAGTGGCTGAGAAAAAGAGTATCAAGAGTTCAAGGCCAAGGGGCCAGCGAGATGGCTCAGTAGGTACCTGCTGTCAAGCCTGAGAATCTCAGTTCAATCCCATGGGCCCACATGATAGAAGAAGAGAATGAAGTCCTGAAAATGATCCTCTGACCTCCACATGCATTGCATGCACACACCATAAATGCAATTTATAAAGTTCAAGTTATTGATCTGGGGACACAGCTCAGTTGATAAAGTATTTACGTAACATGGACATAGCCAGAGTCTGATCCCCCAATATTGTTTAAACTCAGCATGGTGGTGCATGCCTATAATCTCAGTGACCTGGAAGGTGGAAGCAGGGGGATCAAGAGTT
>LZPO01007954.1:240541-260981 GCA_001675575.1 Neotoma lepida
ATCTCCCCAGCCAGGGCAGGGGCCCAGAACACTTACCTGCATCAGAGAGATCTCGCAGGGAACTACTGAGTGCACCCCGCTTGAGCCCATCGCCTGCCCCATAAGTGTCCTCCAGACTACTGCGGGCCAGAGTCCCATTGACCGAGTCCTTGGATCCTCCAGGCTGTGAGGCATTAGGCCGCATCATACCTTTCTGCTTCTCCAGCTCCGCTGGGTAGCAGTGGAGAAAATGGGAAAAGGTCAGGAATAACATTAAGAACCCGCCTGACTGACTAGCAGCCTACCTCTGTTTTCCTCCTACCTTCTGCTCCCTTGTCCCACCCCCACCCCCCAGTAGTACTTTTTCCCCCTAAACTGCAACTCTTATCTTCAAAGCTCCTTAGATGCCCAGCCCATCCTATGCCACCTACCCCTTCTTTCTCTTTCCTCCCTGTAAGTAGAAATGCCCACTCTTCCTGCTCCCTTTCCCTCTTCTTATCCTTCATTTCTTTACCCTGTTGTAGACAGGCCTCCCTAAATACCCCTGCCCTTTAAACAAGAGCTTTGCAACAGATGGCTCACAGTAAGGATGGGAAGGCCCTTCTAGCCTATGGTGAAAGACAGTCCTTTCAAAGTTCACTCAGTTCTCAGATGCCTTGCTTCACAGCAGAGGGGCTCTTGGAAGAGCAAGGGCATGAAACTGATGGGAGTCAAACCCTCTGTTGTGTGCCAGGCAGTATGCTGGGGACGGCACATACTTGACCCCTCTCACTCCACATTATGAGCATCATCGACATTGTGCAGAAGAACCCAAGAACTTGAGAAGTCATAGAGTTTGCTCAGGGTTGTACAGTTGAAATCAGTGAAGCCAACATTCTAGAAGCAGGTCTATCCTGCTCTCCTGGCCCCCCTCTACCTTCTAATGAGGTCAGGGAAACTCTGATCTAGTGGGCCTCTCCTTGTCTTGATATGGCTAATCTCTTGCCTTACATCTCCCCAGGGGGTCCAGGACTCTATTGAACTGATACTCTGCTTTGCTGAAAGCCTGTCAAGGAACTGGCTACTGCTTCTGTTTCTCTCTGCCCTCTTCCTCCTTAATGCCATGTTACTTAACTGTGACTGCTCAGTTTAGAGAAGAGAAAACCTGGAGGGCATCAAGAAGAATGAGATCTAATCACTATTTTCCATTGCCTATGACCAAAATAACTTGGTGTAGGCCCTGGGTATTGAGCTGGACCTCAGCTCAGGAACTGATATTGAGGAAAGGAGATAGGAAATGGTACTGTTGAACACCATGGAACACTGGTCTCTTCTCTCTTCTCTCCTTCATCTTCAACTTCTCCCTCTCCTCTCCTCTTTCTCTTCCTCTCCCTTCCTTCTCTTTGTGACAGAGACTCAATACATAGCCATGGAATTTGCAATCTTCCTGCCTCAGCCTCCCCAGTACTGAGATTACAGGCGTGCAACCACTATGCCTGGCTCCTTGTCAAACTCTGTGAAGATTTCTTTATCCCTGTTTGATCTGAACAAAGGGTTCAGAGGGCCTTGGAATTCACCCAAATTTGCCTAGCTAACAAATAGCAGACATGAAGTATGAAGTCACAGTCCTATCTCCTATGTCCTGAATCTTCTCCCTGATGATACCATTCAATAGAAGGAAGAGTTGGCTTATGATCAGAGGATGGGTGTGGAGGCCACAGCATAGACTCTCAATAACTGGAATAATAATCTGAGGATAGGAAGTAATGACCCTCTTGTCTCTGAAAGCATTGAGGCAGAAGCTGAAGGGTTCCTAGAATGAGGGTAGGAAGGTTGGGCATGCTAGCCCTCAACTCTACGGTTCTCAGAAGACAGGATTCTTGGTGTCTGCAGGGCAGTATATCATGACAGGGGGAAGGAGTCACAGCTATAGCTACTCACATTCCACGCGATACTTCTCCATCTCCTGCACCTCAGCAATGGACTCCCGCAGGTCAGAGGTAAAGCGCAGCCTGTCTTGGAGGCTAGGAGCATTGAAGATGATGAGGACTTTTCGTTCCCCTCCAGGTACCGCAGACAGTAACTTGATTCCAAACTGATAATCTGCGCCAATGAGAGGGGACAGGAGAAGCTGGGTATTTCTGTCAGGTGTGAAGCAAAGTGACTAAGACAAGAAACTGAGAAATGATACAACCCACTGCTGCCAACCGTCTCTGAGACAGGCTCATGCTATTTGGCTAGTCTCAAACTCCTGGGCTCAAGTAACTTGTTTGCTCTGCCTCTCAAATACTGTCCTACAGACACACATCACTCTGTCCATCTTGGAAATTATTTCTGTTACATCCAACTCTGAAGTGCCTCTTCTGTGCTCAAGCATCTTCAGTGGTTTCCCTTTGTCCCCAAATTCCTGGTAGCCTTGGCAACCTTATACCAGACTCCAGGATGTAAAGGCAAACAGAATTCTGAACTGCTTTTTAGAAACCTTTTCCTTTGTCCCTCTGCCTCTCACAGTGACTCTGTTCTCTTGAATGGCACTCAATCATGTTCTTCTTGGTTCAGTACTTCAAAGCACAGTGTGCCTGCCACATCTGCTCACTAAGGAACACATAAAACATTGCTGTTCCATGTTCTCCAGGGGCCACACCCAAATCATACTCCATTCTAGTCTTCCTTTCATCCTTGGACAAGGAGAAACTTTGGAGACTTTAACCCAATTGTAGAAGACTTCAAAGGCTGGAAGCTAGTGTAGATGAAGGATAAGGATGCACTCTGATAAACCCTGAGATACAGGCTAGGGTTCAAGAGGGGACTCACATGAATTCTGGAAGAGCTGCATGTGCATTTCCACCAGGGGAAAGGACTGACGGAAGCTGTATGTCACCAAGATCTTCTTCTTCTGGAAAATTTTGGTGACCTTTGGCAAACAAGGGTGGGAAAAAGATAAGAGGCTGGGTTTAGGGTGGGGAATTTCCAAGTGATACCCATTTCTAGTAACTACCTTCCCCACCTATTCCCAGTAACAGACATATACATATGAGCACATATACCCCCACAAGAGAGAACTGAAACTTGAAGAACAGAGAGGTGGGAGAAAATGCAAGTTCATGACATCATGAGCATACACAAGCATCTACAACTTTTAAAGGAACTAAATGAGTGCTGGTCCCTCGTCCTAATACCTCACATAGACTTCTGTTTCCATCTTAAGAGCTTCCAGGTTGCCAGCTCTATACCTTTTCCCTTGTCAGACTCTGTGGTAGTTCCGAACATGTGATCGCTCCCTGCTGGCCTAGAGGGCAGGGGTCTCATTTTCAGGTTCTCTCACCTACCCCAACCTCCACCATCCAGAGCTAGCTTATAACGGAGACTTCCGCCTAGCCTGTGAACAGGATTAATGGCCTCTCGACAACCCAAAGTCTTCATCAAGTATTTAGGCATTCTGGATTCTACACTAACATAAGCTCAGACAATCTGAAAGTGGCTGTTTTATTTCATTTATTTTGTATGCTGGGGATGAATCCTGGAATCAGACAAGTACTCTTATCACTAAACTACAGCCTCATCCTCTACAAATGACTCTTAAAACAATCGTTTGATTTTATGTTGGTTACAGACCACCATGGTGTCAAACACTTTTTGGCAGGGATGTGGTGTGGTGGTTGAAACAAGACCTCCATCATGTAGCCCAGTCTGACCTTAGCTTCCTGTTCCTTTTGCCTCCACCTCCCAAATGGTTAGGTTACAGGGGTTTATCACCACACCATGTTGCAAAACACATTTTAGGTCCTTTGTATTGTGAGCCCCTGAGAACAGGACTGAGTCTGATTTATCTCCATGTACTCAGTGGCTAGCATAGAGCTGTATACACAGAGGGTGTCCATGCATGAAGGGTGTCTAACAGTGATCAGCACCAGTGTGGGCCAGGCACACCTGGTTTGAGGTGTGATTATCTCTTCCCCTTCTTCTCTTTTGTGGTGCTGGGAATGGAACCCAGATCCTTGCATATGCTAAGCAAGCACTCTACTACGGAACTGAATTGCCAGGCACTGACTTCTTATTTCATCTTCTTGACAGCTCTAGAAGGTAAGGGTTAGCACTATTTCATGAAGCAAGCAACTAAGGTTTGGAGAGGATGTTGGTGGCATTTTCTCTAACGTGGTGATTCTCAACTGGAGATGCTTTTGACTCCTGCTTCCACAGGATACAGAACCATGCCCGGAGAAGACATTGCTTTCTTTTCTTTTGTTCCCTCCACCCTTTCTTCCCTGAAGAAGATGTTCTCTCCCTCTCCCACCCCTCTTTCTCTTTTTTGCTTTTCTCTGGAGAACACATTTTTTTGGTTGAAGGTTTGCTGTTGGCTTCTAGTTGGTATCCCAGTGCCACTAAAATACTACAAAGCACAAGACAGGCCCCTGCAAGAAAGAATTGTCTGTCTCAAAATATTAACAGTGCCAAGACTGAGAAACCTTATGTGAAGAAGAGAAGACCAAGGAAGGAACAGAATTGCTGTTCTCAAATCCCTAGAGTACAGTCTCAGAACAGAGGGGGAATACTTATTCTTTGTAATCCTAAGAAACAGTAGAGAACATAGAGTAGGAGGCGAACTGCATTAGGAGGCAGATTCTAGCCAAATGTGGCAGTGCATGCCTTTAATCCTAGCATTCCAGAGGCAGAGGCAGGTGGATTTCTGTGAGTTTGAAGCTAGCCTTGTCTACATAGTGCATTCCAGGACAGCCAGAGCTATACAGTGATACCTTGTATTAGAAAAACAAAACAAAATAAAAAACCAACACCCCCCCCAAAAAAAAAAACCCACAACAGATTCTAGCAGTCAGGGCTAAGCCATCTTGAAGAGTGGGTCTTGCCCAGGAAATCCTGCAAATCCCTTCTGATCCACAGAATCCAACAAATCCCATCACTGAAAGATGTGTATCTCTGTACCAGTGATGTGCTTTGTTTTAATCACTTCCAACATCAAGACAACTGAAAGGTTCACGGGGCCACAGATTCACAACCCTCTGTGCTACTGTGGTGGACAGGAACATTTCCTACCACTTCCCAGGTTATAGGTCTTTCATTTTCCCCTGACCCTCACATTGTCTACCCTTGTGTGGCTGTCACTACATGAAAATGAAGGAAAAGGAGGGGCAGAGAAGGGTTATGCCTTACTGGAGACCATGCAGATGGCATGCAGGAGCACTGTCCCAACCACACTCCACATACCATGGTTTGCACTAGAGCCCGCAGCTGTGCTATCTCCCTCCCATTTCCTTCTGCCCAGTGCCCATACCACAAGGAGGTCATTGAAGAGGAAAACCTCCCGCTGATGCAGCCCCAGCCTCTGGGGGCGGTTTGGATCTGGCACCTCATAGAGCTGGCAGCAGCAAACCAGTCGACGGTGAGGAAGAGACAGGACCTGGATAGATGTGGAAAACTAGGCATCAGCAAGGTCATCCCATCAGTTTCAGGCTTCTGGTACCTTAACAAGGCAAAATGTACACCTGATACATATCTGTCACCCTGACACAAAAAGTATAAACAACTAAGTCCCTTAAGCTTTTCTGTCACCTTGTCCTTGTCCCAATAGCAACCTGTCTGAAATGCCTTTCCTACCCAGCTCTGCATGGCTGTATTTTGCTCCTCTTTCAAATTGCAATTCCAAAGTTATTTTCCAAGAAGTCTTTCTGACTTCCCTTGGCTTAAAATGGCCTCTCCATGATTTCTGTTCCTCTGAATTAGACCACAAAGCCAAAGTATTATTTGTGTCTTTGCCTTGGAACCTCACTAATCTCTGAGTGCCCCTAAAGACAGAAATTGTGTCTGGTTCACATCTATGCGTCTGGATTCCAGGAAAATGCTGGGATCAGGGGTAAGGCATCCATAAATGTTTGTTAGCCAAAATATATCTGTTTCATAGACAATATTAGCTTGACTCTCCTTACTTGGGTTGGGCAGACAAAACCATAGATGACCAAGAAAATATTTATACAGCACCTACTATGAACTTTACAATATACTAGATGCATTTACATGGAGAATCTCCCATAATCTGCACCATGATCCCTAAAGAATACAATATTTTCCACTTCATTTTACAGATAAGGGTAATCTGGGGCTGGGGGAGGGGAGTGACTTACCACACAATAGTGCCCCCTTCCCAGGCACTCACCGGTTTCTTGCCAACAATCATGCGCTCCACAGCCTGCACCTGGGACACGTGATCATCATTGGTCCGCAGTTCACGACCTTGGATGCGCTGGTAGATGCCTACCAGGAGGTCTCGGGGGATGTCTTCACCATTGTCAACCCCTACATGGAAAATGTAACACAGGAATATGTCACGTCAATATGGAGGGTAGGCCGTAGGAGGAATCTCCATAACATCCCACGCCCAGCATAGACCTTAGCAAATAAAAAAAAAGTGACTATTCTTGTTCTTTTAGTTATGAATGGGACAGGGAAGGTGCCTTTCAACAAAACAGCCAATTACTTTTTTAGCCAGGGTAGGGCTTTTGTCTAAACAACTTATAACACACTGTAAGTAAGACAATCAGGTACTACTTTTTTCCTTCCATGATTTGTTGTTTTGTTTTAGGACTTATTTATTTGTTTGTTTTTACATATATGAGTGTTTTGTCTGCATGTATGTTTGTGTACCATGTTGTTGACCTGCTGTCTTCAGAGGTCAGCAAAGGGCATCAGATCCCTGCAACTGGAGTTACAGACAGTTGTAAGCCACCATGTGGGGGTTGGGAATTGAACCAGGATCCTCTGGAAGAGCAGCCAGTGCTTTTAGCTGCTGAGCCATCTCTCCAGCCATCCCTCATGACTTACATACTTCCTTCCTTCCTTCCTTCCTTCCTTCCTTCCTTCCTTCCTTCCTTCCTTCCTTTCTTTCCTTCCTTCCTTCCTTCCTTCTCTTTCTTGCTTTCTTTCTTATTCCATCTGCCTCCACTTCCTAAGTGCTACAATTAAAGAAGTGTGCCACCACACTTGGCTATCTTTTGCTCTCTTAACTAGGAATATTACTTGAAAATAATATCCAGAGTTAGTAAGAATCTGAGGGATTTGGCATGTATACTGATGTAACAGTTTCAGAAACTAATCTGGCAAGAGCCTAAATATTCAAACCCATCAATTCCTTTCCAAAGAATCTATTCTAAGGAATGTATGTGAGATTGATGTCAAAGAATGTTCACCAAGTGCTATTTATGGAGAAATTCTGAAGCAGCTTAATTTCTAACAATAGAGAAATAGCTAAGTAAAGGATAGTCTATCTATAAATTTGATGTTTACCAAAATATTTCAATAATGTGAGACAATCCTTGTAGCAAGTTAAGTGAAAAGAGTAAGATAATAAACTACATGAGGGCCAGAGAGATGTCTGAGCAGGTAAGGGTGCCTGCTGCTAAGTTTGACAGCTTGAGTTCCATCCTCAGAACCTACATGGTGGAAGAAGAGAACCAAATCCTGCAAGTTGTCCTCTGACCTCCACATGAACACTGTGGCATGTGTACATCCACACATAACACACATATACACACACACAAACACACCACACACACACACACACCAATAAACAAATAAATGTATAAATGTAAGAAAAAATAATTTTTGGTAGTGCTGAGCATTAAACCCAGGGGCCTCATGAATATTAAGTACAGTCTGTTGCTGAAATATAGCCTCATGCCCTACATTCCTAAAATTAACATGTATCGTTTGTTTGCTTATTCATTCAATTACTGAAGGAAATATATAGTTTTACACACACACACACCCTTCCGTATCCATAGGAGATGGGTTCCAAGATCTTCCATCAATACTCAAATCCAAAGATGCTCACGTCTCATATATAAAATAGGACAGTCAAGTACAGTTGCCAAATGGTAAGGTGTTGGTCTCATAAAATGTGGTAGGATTTTCATATCACCTCCATACATTCTCTTGTTACTTTAAATAATCTGTATATTACTTACAATATCTACTGCAATGTTAATGCTATGTAAACAGTGGTTTTACTGTATTATTTAGGGATAATGACAAGAAAATGTTTGTACGTGTTCAGAACAGACACAAGTTTTTTTTTCCAGATGTTTCAATCTACAGTTGGTTGAATTCATGGATGAAGAACCCACAGGTATGGAGGACGGACTGTATATACGGTGAGCATATGTGTATGGATGAATGAATTACGGGAAACAGTAAATCTACCATCTTTCTCCACTCTTGACTGTGTGCTGAGTGAAAACCTTACTCTTCTCTTTAAAGCCTCTGCTAGGAAAAAAATGACTTCTTCTTTGGAAATACCGTACTTCTTCCTTGCACAAGTGCTAAAAGTACATTCTTCTCCCCACTGCCTTTTTAACCTTAGCTGCCAGACAGCTTAAAGCCTTCAACTACGGAAATGATGACAGTCAGCAACTTTGTCTTGTTCTCCCCATCTTATTTCCCTACTTTCATTTCTTTTGAAATAATCATAATATCTGTGCCATTTTAGTAGGCTGCTCTTTGGTGAGATCTAGGGCTTGATATCGTTACAATAAACCAAAAGAAAAGATCAAAATGACATCATTTATCTGGCATTGGAGGACCTCAGATAGTGGATCCATCTGACCTTCGCAAGTGTTCATCTACCCCATCTCAGTTGTTCTCTAAACAACTTCACATTTTCTTCCATCTGGGCCTTTGTTATTCTTCCTGCTAGGTAAGCCCTCCGTTATTTTTAGTCTGTCATCTTCGAGTCCTCTGAGAAGTCAGTAGGAGATAAGATCTCCTTCCTTAGAGCCCCAGTTATCTGTTGGCCTCTTTGACATCACTGTTCACTTTCTATCTTATCGTGGTTATCTAGGCACTACATGTCAATCTCTCCCTCAAGCTGGAAGAGCTCTAAGAACAGAGACGATAGCAGACTCCCTGCCATTGTCCTTGGTGCTCATTTTACTTGGTATACATTAAGCATCCAATAAGTGTCAACTGGCTGAGTGGTTGGTTGGCTGAATGAATAAATGAATGAAGGGAAAGGTATCTAAAGTAATCAAATGAGTTTTTATGGGTATAAATAGGAAAGACAAGGAGAGCGATAACAAGGAATGGATAAAGGAAAAACTGAGTGAGTGAAATAGTTTAAGAGCCAGGCTATTTCTGTTTTGTTTTCTTAGACAAGAGTCATATTCTACAACCTGAGTCAATACTTAGTAAATAGCTGGTCTGAGAGTGAGTACATGGATAAACAACTGGTTTTTCTTGCAGTTCTGGAAATCAAACTCAGAGCCTTGCACATGCTAGGTAAGCACTCAGCTACTGAGCTACCCACACAGCCTGGCAAATAACTATCTGAGTGAATTAATAAGTGAATGCCCTGGGGACATCCAGCCATGAGATAAAGTGACAACATCAAAGGGTAATTTATAAGGACATCTGGGATCTCTCTCACCCCACTCCCATCCCCACCCTTGTTTCTTTTCTCTGATGATGGGCAGGAAAAACAGATGGGAAGTTCTGGTCACCTCTCAGATTCTTAATGAAGTCATCCAGTTTCATCTTGCGTTCAGCCTTGACACTGGGGCTGTACATGTCGGTATTGAGGAGGATGATGGCAAAAGCAAGTATGAAGATGGTGTCTGGGTTCCGGAACTGGCGTACAAGGGCAGGGTTACAGACACAGTACCGCTGGCTGCGAGACAACAAGGGTCAAGTCTAGACTCAGGTGCCAACAATCTCCACCTACCCACCATTTGCTCAGGTTGCCATCATAAACCCTTTCCTTCAAGAAACACTCCTTTAGTATTCGGAGTCTGTCTTCTTCGATTTCCCCAATACTACCATGAAAAATCATAATCACTACCTTCTTGGAACTTTTCCAGGAGACTTATGTACATTGTTTCATGCAGTTGATGACAAATAGCATGATTGCTATTTCCCCTTTCTTGGGTATGTAGTGGTGGGGATTGAACCTTGGGCCTTGAGCATGCTAAGCATATGCTCTGTCACTAAACCACACTTCCAACTCCTAAGCAGACCTATTTTACACAGGATATAATGAAGGCTCAAAGTGGTAAGGTGACTTGCCCAGGCAATAGAGCTGGTGAATAGGTAAAGTTGGGATTAACATAGATCATCTGGCTGCAAAGCAAATCTTTCTCCCATAATGGGAAATGAGTTCTCAGCAATTCCTTCATCTCTCCTGTGAATGCTCCAAAGGGGTGGAGCAAGATTTAGACCCAGTTCTGTTTGATCTTCAAAGCATTTAGAGCTGAGCACAGATATCATGGCATTAGATACACTCAAGTTCAAATCCTGGTTCAGCTAACTTACTCTAATGTCCCTGAACTTCAGATTTGTCATCTACAAAATGGAAATACCAATAGAAGCATCTACCTCATAAAATGGTAGCCTTTTTTTTTTCCATTACTGGGCACAGAAACCAAAGACTCATAATCATGCAACAGGCAAATGCTCTATCACTGATTTACACAGCCAGATCCATGAGTGTTACCATTTACTACTGATGTTGTCACTTAATATGCCTGTATCTCAGTTGATAGGCTAGATACTTTATATTTACTACCTCTGAACCTTACAAATGCCTCTCAAGATGGGATTTACTATTTCTGGATTGTTGTTTGTTTGGTTAGTTTTTGTTTTGTTTTGTTTCTTTGAGACAGGGTCTCTCAATGTAGCCCTGGCCCTGGCTACGTTGTAGTCCTGGAACTCACTATGTAGCCCAGGCTAGCCTCAGAGATCCTCCTGGTTCTTCCCTCAGCACACCTGACCTTCATTTCTGTTTCATGGTGAGAAAATTAAAATGCTCAGAGAAGTGCCTTGTGGAAACAGGGCCCCAAAGTAGAAAGGGACATCTTTGGGAGTGGGAAGCAGGCACACCTGAAAGCTTCAATGAGTCGCTCCACTTTCTGGGCCTCACCCTGAACGCGAATATGGGATTGGAACTTCCTGAGCGCATCATCCAAATCCATAGAGGAGAAGTCCATCTCATCCACCACACAGCTGGAAAGTAAAGAAGCAGGGTGGGTGGTAGCCCTCTTCAGTTCTCTACACAAACCACTGAGCCACCCACTTGCACAAGCAGCCCAACACTCCCACTGACATGCTTCCAAACTTTGGACCTAGAACACCTGAGAATAGAACGTTTGAAGTTTAAGTAAGAAAACTGAAGGCACATGGTCACTAAGAGTGCTTTCCACTAATCTACTCATTTCAGTGATGGGAAACTGAGGCCCAAAGCAAATTATTAGGTAAGCACGCCCTTCGGGGAACCACTCTTAGAAGACTTTAGGAATGGGGTCAAGAGAGCTAAGGGAACAGGTAAATCTATCCATCTTGTTTTGAAAAGGTTTATCTGAGCACCAAAGACGGACTGCCCCCTTCCTCCCTCCTGCCTTCCTTTTCCAGGAATCCCTAGCCCGCCTGCCCCATGTTGGGGTCCTCACTCCAACACATCTCTGTTGAACTGCTTCTGCCGGTTCCCCAGGAATTCCCCTATCATCTGCCGGCTCAGGCCTTTCCGCTCCAAGATGAAGTGAGCCACCCCCACAGGAGTGTCTGACAGGAAACCTCGCTCAATCAAATACTGGATACCCTTCTCTGGCTTCCTGCAAAAAGAGAAGAGGTAGGTGAGATAGTTGTTCCTCTAGAACTGTGCCTGGTCCCATTTTTAGAACTGATTTGGGGCCTGACTAACCAAGGCTTCAGAGAGCTGAGGATCTATAATGTGGTCTAATGCCTTTAGGGTACAGATAAAAACACCACAGCACAAGAAGAAACTACTTTCCCATTTCACAGAGTTTCATAATTCCTCACACTAATTTTCTCTTTTATTGGAGGCATACCATAGTTGGAAAAAAATAAGTATCAAAATGAGAGCCTACTCTCTGCCAGGATAGTCCCAGAAACCCTCAGAGTCTTGAGAAAAGGCCTGAGCTCTAGACCAGACTGCTTCTCAGGACCCTCAAGATAGGGAAGAAGTGACTAGGTTACTTTGTTCCATGTCCTACATCCTACCCTGCCTCTGTGGCTTTCTACAGATGAGGTGCCTCCAGTGTTTTCAGAGAGTGGGGCCAAAAAATCTGGATTGGAATTATCTCCTGTGCAGAACTTGAATGCCTTAGGACCCCCATGAAACCAAAATTTGGAAGTTTGGACTTTGATGTCCTAGGGGTCTTTGAGCAATCACTTTCTAACTGTATGGCTTTGGACAGCCTCTTTTACTTCTCCAGGTCTCAGTTCCTTATCTCTAAAATAAGAACATTACTATCAGCCTTGCTGAGTTATTGTGAAACTTAAATATAGGTGGCAGTGTTTAACAGACTATAAAGATGTGAGGTATTACATCAAATGCCTTCCACTATTCTAATGTTTTCTAATTACATCTTATGTTTTCTAATTATTTTCTAATCAAATGCCACACTCTCACCCCCATTACTAAGCACCTGGCACAGGACCAGGCACTTAGAAAGAGCTTAGTCACCATTAGTCACACCAGCCTGCCGCCAAATACACAACCCTCCTTACAGAAAGATGAAAAACCTGAAGCCCAAAGAAGGAACCCAAGCTGCCTAAGGCTAGACAATGAGTGAACAAAGGCAGATTAGGGGTCCTAGTCTAGGGTTCTTTATATTCTAGATTGCCTCCCCTCTGAAAAGGGGGTATAGGGATGACAACACCTGGAAGCCATTTTGGGGGAACATCTTGCCATCTTGCTCAAGATCAGACAAGCAGATACTGAAAGCACTAGGACCCAAACTCAGGCATGTTGGGGGCTTCTCTATTCGGCAACCCTGTTTTTCCCCTTTGTTTCTTATTTTCATGAATTGTCTTTTGCTCACAACAGAGCCTAGGCTATCTTCTAACTTGTGACAATCCCTTTGACTAAAGTCTACTGAGTGCTAAGATTTCCAAGCATGAACTACTGCATCCACCTTCTGCCACCTTTCTAGTAGTCCTCATCCCTGGACATCTGGGGAGAAATACCATTTCACCAAATGACAGGATGGTAGAACCAAGGTCACTGCTTGGAGTTAAGTCCTAAAACAAGGTGCCCATGCAGGATGGGAAGAGGTAAGGAGGCTAGAACTGAGAGCACATACTTATTGAAGAGGTTGAGGCCAATTCTGTAATGCCGCCTCTGTACCACATCATTGTTGAAGGCTGGTGAGTCCCAGCTGTGCCGCGTTTCCCTCTGGTAAGTCTGCTTGCACAGGCCAGTGGCTGGAGGTTCCCTCAGGCTATCCCGAGAAGAGGAGCCAGAGCTGCAGTTGATGGTCTCATTAGAGTTGCTGGAGCTCTCAAGGCTCTCATTGTCTCCACCATCAGAGTTCTCACCTGCTGCCTCACACTTCCCCAACCTCCGACCTCCAGCCACACCACTGGGCCCAGTGCCACTATTGGGGGCTGCTGGCAGGGGCCCTGGTGGGGCTGGAGCTGGACCCTCAGGGGCAGGGTAGTGGCGGTGTGGGATTGGGGCCCTGCCTGGTGGCCCCTTGTGCTTCAGGGTCCCATGGGGGCTGCAGCCATCAGCCTCATACACCAGCTGGCGGTGGACAGAGCCGCGATCTGAGCGGTCACTCAGGTCTACAGAACTGTCACTGGGAGGCTCAATGGTAAGGAGGGGAAGGTGTGCAGCCCGGAGCCGGAAATCCCGGCACTCCAAGCACCCAGGACCCCTGCGAGTGCCTTCCTCACGGCTACCATCTTCCCGGGTCCCTGGTGGCATTGGTGGAGGAACTGGTGGGAGGGGAGCTGGTGCCCAGAATTCAGGGCGGCCCTGGGGTGGGGGTTCTGTGCTGGGCAGTCGCTCAGGTGATGGAGGAGGAACTGGGTCATCCAAGTAGAGGGGAAGGTCACTGAAGGATGTGGCTGAGCTGTCCTCTTGATGTTCCTTTGATTCCCGCTTCTCCAGCTGGGCAGACCCTGGCTCCTCAGACATAGGCCCTGATGGGTGGCAGTTCAGAGCCTCATCGATGGATTCAGCCAGAGACTTAACCTGTACACAGAGAAAGGTGAAAAGGGAAAGGGAGGAATGATGAAGGGAGGAATGGTACAAGGCTCAGAAGGAGAGAAGGGAAGGAAAGGCAAGGAAAGCTTCCTGATGGGTCAGCCAAGAAAGCAGGTGTCTGTGTCGCCTCCCCCCACCCATAGGTTCTTTATTTTAAACTTTTAAAATATTTATGTATTTACTTAGTGTGTATGGGTGTTTTGCCTACGTGTTATGTCTGTATAGGACATGTGTGTCTGGTGTCGGTGGAGACCAGAAAAGGATATCAAATCCCCTGAAACTGGAGTTATAGAGAGGGTCAATGATCCACCATGTGGGTGCTGGGAATCAAACCTGCCACCTCTCCAGCCCCTTATTACCCCTTTATATGTATGTATATTTTAATTGAAAATAAATTTATTTTCACATAATATATTCTGATCAGTTTCTCCTTCCCATCGCCTCCCAGATCCTCCCTACCCACCCAACACCATGTCTTCTTTCTCTCTTTAGAAAACAAACAAAAAAATCAAACAAACCAGAAAAATAATTAAAAAAAATAACAAAGAAAAAGCACAAGAAACACACACATACATATCCAATAAAAACACAAAATCAGAAACCATAATATACAAGCAAAAGATCAGTTACACTAAAAAATGCCCAAACAAAGCAATATGAGACAAGAAGTCTACAAAAATCCCATTGAGTTCACTGTGTGTTGTCCAGCCCTTTATTTTACAAAGAAGCCCACAGGTTCTTAATAATTTACAAAAATGACTCCCAGGTAGTCAATGAGTCCACAGAGGCTAGGACTAACAATGACAAGATGCCTTCGCTCCTTCAGACACTCCAGTACGTCGATCTCCATATCAACCCAAGTCAAATAGTACCTCCTCCCTCATTCAAGCCACTCTTACCTGTCATACCATCTCAACTCCCATCCAGGGAAAACCCCAAATCTCAGCTTCCTCCCAGAGCTCTCTGTGTGAATATCTCTTAGGAAATCCATAATATTTACTCTTGATGATCTGAACTACACTCAGTAACTCTGCCTCCCTGCATATCTAGCTTCCAAACTGGGCCCTAATGACTTCTTCCTCCTGGTATTCATAATCTTAGATACCACACTACACTAGAGTTGGTCTGTGTGGCCCACAACACATGATAGAAGTGAAGGTATATCATTTCTGGAATGAGACTGTCAAATACTGCAAATTCTGTCTTGTATGCTCCCTTTGACTTGTACTCCTTCAGACCCCTTGCCTAAGGGAAGCCACACAGTGAACAGTCCTAAGGGAGAGGAACTGCCATCAAAGGAGTTAACCTGCCAGCTCCAGCCCAGCCTTCTGAGACTGTGTCCTACACAGCTTGACAGCAGCCTCCTGAGAGACCCGGAAGCAGAATCATCCAGCCATGCCCCTCATAGCTTCCTGGCTCTCAGAAACTGCATAATAAATGTTTGTTGTTGTTGTGTGTGGTGCACACCTGTAATTATAGCACTCCAGAGGCTAAGCCAGGAGGACCTCAAGTTTGAGGCCAGCCTAGGCTATACAGTGCGACTCTGTTCAGAAGAAAAATAAAGAAAAAGATAGTTTGTTGCTTAAGCTCAGTTCTAATGTCAGAGTTTTTTATTTGTTTTACAATTTATTATGACTGTGTCTGTGAGCACATGATGTGTAAGTGTAGGTACATAAGCCACAGCATGTGTGTAAAGGTCAGAGGACAACTTGGTGGCACTGGCTTCTCTCTTTCCACCTTTACATAGGTTCCAGGGATTTAATTCAGATCACCATGCTCGCACAGCAAGTGCCTTTATTCACTGAGCCATCTCACTGGCCCCTAAGGTCAGTTTTAAGTTACTAAATTTTAGGGTAGTTTGCTGTACAGAAATAGGAAGTAATACATTTCCCCCACATCTAACTTAGATAGCACGGAGTGCTAGGATCACGCCTGGTTCTTCTAGCTCTTCTATCAGATGGTATTCTATTCTCTACTCTTCCCTTGAGGAATAGGTGCAAGCTCAGTTTCTATTTTAGATCACCTACTGCTTGACACAGAAAAGATGCTTAATTATCATATAAATGAATGGATGCATGATACAGATCTTCCCTTCATTACTTCTTTCCTTCCCTCCATCTTTTTACTAGCCTCAGAGAAGCATGGATAGACCAATGATAGGGTCAGATAACAGAGTTCAGATCACAGTGATTTCTTCTTTTATAAAGCTTCATTCATTTAACAATTTCTACCAAGTACCTCCTTAGTTTTAGGAGAAAAAAAAAAACTAACTTAGCAGTTACCACATACCAGGTGCTTTCATGCATGTTATCTAGTTGAATGCATCTTCCCAACAGCTTTAAAACAGCACTAAAAAGAAAGCTTTGTCTCCCTTTTGCTGATCAAAAGGTGAAACTGTTTGCCTGAGGTCATATGGCTAGGAAAAGGCACAACTGGGATTTTCACCCAGGGAGCCCTGCTAAAATATCCTCAGCTTAAAATGACTTCCCATTCCACTCACTGCCATGTCCATTCCCATCATTCCATATTTTTGCTGATTCAATCAATGCCTGAGCAAACAACGCCCTCTTCAACATCTGTAACTAGCTACAGCTTTTCAGTCCTGTAAGGCCTAGTTACAATGCTGTTTTCTCCAAGAAACTTCTCTGATCCTCCCTGAATCCCTTCTGGTTTTGAACACATTCTGTTTTAGGAGATGACCATGCACCTACATGTCTTCTATTGTCTACCAGACTGGGAGATCCTGGAGAATACAGACCAGAGCACAAGCCTTAGCCTCAGTCTCTTCCTTTATGAAATGGGGAAAATAATCTCTACCTTACAGATCTGTTGTGAAGCATACAGAGTACCTGGCATCCAGCAGGTGCTCATTATCTGTTAGTAAAGCCTTTATTTGCTATTATATCAAGTTTAAAACAGTGAGGACTTTTTGTTTTCTTATCTGTTCTATATATTCATATTTTATTGCTGTATTGCATTTATTGTGCGTGTGCACTCACATGTATGTCACAGTGCATATGCGAAGATGAGAGGAAAACTTTCAAGAATCATTTCTCAAGGCTGGAGAGTTGGCTCATCTGTTGTTACTTTTCTAGCCCAAAGTTTCAAAGTCCTTCCACAACATGGTCAGGTCTGTCACAGCAATATCCCATGAACCTTGTACCAACTTCTATTTTAGTTACAGTTTCTATTGCTGTGATAAAACTATGACCAAAAGTAACTTGTGGAGGACAGGGTTTGTTCCATCTTACACTGTGTGGTCCACCATCCAGGGAAGTCAGGCCAGAAGCTCAGGGCAGGAACCTGGAGGCAGGCTGGCTCAGCCTGCTTTCTTTCCTTCTTTTTGATTGGTTTGGTTTGGTTTTGGTTTTTCAAGACAGGATTTCCCTGTGTAGCCCTGGCTGTCCTGGAACTCACGGAGATCCGCCTGCCTCTGCCTCACCAGTGCTGGGATTAAAGGCATGAGCCATCACTGCCTGGCTCAACCTGCTTTCATATAGCACCCAGGACCACCAGCCTAGGTGTGGCACTGCCCACAGTGAGCTGGACCCTCCACATCAATCATCAACCAAGAAAATGCACCATAGGCTTACCCATGGGCCAATCTGATATGGGCATTTTTTTTCAACTAAGGTTTCCTCTTCTAAAATGACTCATCTGTCAAGTTGACATAAAACTAGCAGCATAATGGTTAAGAACACTTGTTACTCTTTCACAGGACCCAAGTTCGATTCCCAGTGCCCATGGGTGGCTCACAATCATTCATAATTCCAGTTTCATGGGATCAGACATCCTCTTTTGAATGTAACAGGCATCAGGTGTGCACATGGTACACATACATATATGTAGGCAAAACACCCAAACATATAAAATAAATAAATCTTTTTATAAATCACTTTTTGTGGACTGGAGAGATGGCTCAGTGGTTAAGAATATATACTGCTCTTGCAGAACATTGGAGTTTGGTTCCCAGCACCCAGCACCATACCTCATAACCGCCTTTAACTCTAGGGTACCTGACATCCTTTTCTAGCCTCCTGTACACACCTAGCATACACGCACAGATATACAAATATAAAAATAAAGTAATTAAAATAATTTATCTGTTCTCTCCTTCCATAGTGTGGGTTCTGGATATCAAACTTAGGTCATCAAGCTTGTCAGCAACTGCCTTCACCCACTGAGCCATCTTACTGGCCCTATGCACCCATATTCTAACATGCTTGTTTTAGCAATGTAGTTTTATTTTTTTTTCCCCTAACAGTATTGGAGATCAAACACAGGACCTGGTACATTCTAGGCAAGTGCTCTACTACTGAGCTACATTCCTGCCTTAGGGTTTTTTGTTTGTTTTTGGATGTGTTTTTTTTTTAACATAGGTATTCCTAATCCTCCTGTCTCAGTCCCGCCAGTGCTTCAATTACAGGTATACACTCAGCTGTAATTTTTTTCTCATGTTAACAATTCTCTCTCATCACTCTCAAAGTCCCAATTAAAATCGCTGTTATTTGTTGCTATTAAGTGCTCAGTAGTGCAAATTCTTGCAGTTTGGAAAATAGATAAAATGCAGTAGAAGCAGCCAGAGCCTGGGAATGGAGAAGAAAAGCCCCTTTCAGGGCTCCTGACCTGTTTGGAGAAGGAGTCCTCGAGCTCTGTGATGTCATTAGAAAACTCTCCAGATGTGGTGACTGAACTTCCACCACCATCGATGCCCCCACCACAGGAGCCTCCATAAGGGAGACCCCGGTCAAGCCGGTGGCTCCGGGCACCAGCCATGGCACCCTCATCCAGTGAGGCAGGCTTGCCCTCGAAGTATGCAGGGTTCTGTGCTTTTTCGTACTCCTCAAAAGAGAACTGCATCCGCATGTTGGACAAGATGATGCGGCGGGACATGCGGCTCTCTGAAGCTGAGCTGCGCAGCCGCTCAAAGTTCTTATTCATACGATATTGGCGAAAGGCTGTCTGGATGGTCCTGGCAGCCCTGCGGCTCAGGAAGGAGCCCCCATACTTCCTCTCCAGCATTTCCACCTGTCAGAGGAACAAGTTCAGAAAGTTGCCAGAGCCTCATGGCCTTGGTCCTCAACCATACCCCACTCAAGTTACAACTAACTGCTGGAAGTCATGACAAGCTCTGTGCCCAGTGTTTTCTCACTTATAATCCCAGGATGTATATAATCACAAGAAAAAAGGAAACATTAAAATCAGAAAAAGCTTAGAGAAACCAAAAAATGAAAGAAAGGAAACAGAAAATGAAGAGTAGGAAGTTGAAGGAAGAAAAAGCGAATCAGAGTAAGAGAAAAGCAGGAAGAAAAGAAAGACGGGAGGGGGGGTGAGGGAGGATTCACCTGCAGTCCAAACATCTAGGCATAGCCATAATTAACGTGTTGATAACTGCCCTTCCGGCTCTATTTTCCTCCCTTCCCTCCCTCCCTTTTCTCCCCTCCCCAGCCCCTCCAGACAGTGCATTGCATCATACTGTGAAATTGTCAAGTTATGTGTGTGCCTCCCCCCTTAGACTGCATGTCTTTGAAGGCTGGATGCAGGTCTCATTCATCTTTTGGACCCCATTATTGGAGTGCAATAATGTCTGCTGAGTGACTAGAAGACTCCGTGCATGTGCAGTGAATGTGCGTCACCTGTACAATGACAGGTCCTCGAGCCAGTCTTCTCCAGTTCCAGCCTTACTGTCCCTCCCTGAATACCACCCTCAAGTACCACACCCCAACCTCCCTCCTTTGGCTCTCTCTGTATCCCACTCCCATTTTCAACCAGAGCATCTCTTCTGCACCTTCTTGTCCTGCAGGTCTGTGGAGAGTTCATAGCTGTCTGACAGGGCCTTGGAGCGCTTTATCTCCTCCTCCTCCTGCTTCCTCAGGGCGACACTGGCCGGCTGGAGGCGTGCCCTCTGAGCCCAAGGAAGGCCCACCCCAGCAGGGGGGCCCCCCATGTGGCTGCTGGTTGGGGGCAGCTGGCTCAGCCGGTAGGGGGGTTGGCTCCCAGGACTATCAACCGCTGTGCTCAGGTCACTGCCTGGGGCATCACCCTCCACACTGTGGGGATGAGATAAAATGAGCTAGGATGTGGCAAGGAGAGAGGCTTGCTAGGCCCAACTGAGTGAGTACACTAGATCCTGCCCCCAACCCCATCTTCTCCCATTTCCTCAGATACCTAGGGACCCCAACATTTAAGAGAACTTCAATCTGTTTCCTCACTGCCTGCACCGTTGCTTCCCTCAAGTATCCTTGTTTATCTTCATTCTCTTTCAGTTCCTTCCCTTTGGAGCCCCATCTCCATAACTTCATTCTGAGACACGTTCCCTCAGGGGTATTTTCTCAGTTTTGTCCTCAGTCCTACCCACTGCTCCTCACAATTTGGTCCAGTCAAAACCCTATCCCTAGTCTCTTCCCACTCCTGTCCCTAGCAGCTCCAACCTCAAATCTTCCTTACCCCGATGGCCTCGTTGCTCCCTCC
>LZPO01007954.1:264997-278167 GCA_001675575.1 Neotoma lepida
GAGAGATTAAGTATAACATCACAGACGCATCCATAGCCACACGGAAGTAAACATGAATACATGTAGACACAAACACACACTGCCTGCTGGACTATTCTTTAGGGGGAAATGAGAGCATCCTTTGCAGAGGGGGAGAATAAGCCGTGCTACACAAATAACCACAGAACAAAGTGGAAAGTTATCAGGGCTGGGGAATACAGGAAGTGATGGGGGAGTAAAGGAGAGAGATTCCTTCTGCTTGGGGGTGGCTGAGCAGAATAAAAATAAACTGGCACTTAACTATGCACCTACCCTGTGTCAGGCATTTTCCACACATTATTTAATCTGCATGGCAAATACAAGGGGAGAATTAGGATTCCTGTTTTACAGAGGAAGAAAACAACTCTAAGAAGGAAACTGACTGACAAAGGTCACAGAGCTAGTAATTGGCAGGATGGGGATTCAGACCCAAAGCCTGTGCTGGCCCTCCTGCTGTCTTGAAGTCTTCCTGGGAGAGGAAGCTCATGGACTGTGCTTTGCCTAAGAGGAGCTAGGAGAGATGAGAGTAGGGGACTCTTGTAAGCCAAGGCTCTAAGATAGGGAGAAGCAGGATAGGATGCCTTCTAGGGACTTGAGGCTGGCCTGACCATGACAAAGGGTGGGGCACTGACCCTTCCCAGATGCTACTCTTGTTTAGTGCGGGGATGTCTTCTCTCCCTCCTTCTCTTTATTGGTACTGCCCAGAGCCAGGAATTCAGCAGGGAATGGGATCAGAATGCAGTTGCCATGGAAATGAATGGAGACTGTTGCTATGGATACCATAAGATGAGGGCAAGAGGAAAGCAAGGTTGCTGAAAACTGTCCCCATGACAACTTAGGTTGGAAAGGGAAGGGACTGGAAGTGAGATACAAGAAAACAAGAAGGTGAGGGTATGGAGATGGAACCAATAGCTTTAGGCTCTAGAGGGAAAAGACTGAGCAAGTAGGTTGGAGCTGACAGAGAATAGCAGGGGATACTAAGGAAAAACAGCCACTGCCTCTGACAGCTCTTCTGCAAGATGCTTTTGCTGTCCAATCCAGTACCACAGAGAATCCAATCACAAATTCATTCTGGATTAACTAACTGCTAACCTGAGGGCTGACCAGGTAAACAGTGGGGAAGCAGATTCTGGGAGCCCAAAGACCTGGGTTGGAATCCTGAATCTGCTCATTTGAAGCCCTAGAAAAGTATTAGTTGTAACTTATTTATTCTTTTCACTAGGCCTACCAACTGTGCAAAGTCTGAGTTTTCTCCCTGAAGAAGATATAACATAGATGGGAATCTGAGATACAGAGAGATGAACTCAGTTGCAAAGTCTCCTCTAAGTAGTGGAGGAGCCAAGACTCAAAAGAAAACGTATCTGAGCACATGAGGCTGGTAGTATGGCTAAGTGGCAGAGCATTTGCCTAGCATCTCCGGGTTTTGGGTTCAATCCCCACCCACCTCCACATACAGAAAACAACAAATCTGCACACAAAGCTCATGTTCTTCCTGTCCCCTTCCACAGTATAGTCCCTGCACGATTCATCTCCATTTCTTCCATAGTGGCACACAAGGGACTAGACACGGGGTAAATATTTGTGGAGTTTTGGTAAGCGAGGAAGCAGGAAAGCCTGAAGTTAGATGGGAAAAGCTCCCGCATTTAAGAACAATGACTCATGGATTTGTACATGAGATCCACAGAGCTGGAGTGAACTTTACAAGTTTTAAGAACCATCCAATCCCACAGATCTAGGTGAAACCCAGACAGTAAAAGTGACCTCTCTTGAAAACTTCCCTATCTCCTAGGCAAAAGTTGCACTTTGAGCTACAAAGATCCACGCCACCCCCACCTCAGCACTTCCTGTTACCTCTTACTCTGCCCTGTATGCTCCAAACAGGGAACAATAGGCTACTTGCAATTCCTCTATAGCAAGCTCATCCATCATCTTTCTGGGCTTTCACTCACACACTTGCTTTATTTTTCCTGTCCAAAATGTCTTTTCTTCCTTTCACCTTTGGACTTAACTGGCCTAGATGAGCTCATCTTCATTTTGTGTACCCTGAGCAGGCAGATCTTCCAGCCAAGTCAGTTCTGACTCACTCTCATCCTCCGAGAACCCAACAAGATCAGGTACTGTCTCCTCTGTGTCTCGTGCTCACCCATCTCCTGGCGGCCCTTACCACCAGCTAACGTGATTCTCTCTTGAAGTATGCATCGCCCACTCTTGATCCCCATATCTGTTTCCAAGAGTAGTGGCCTGGCATAATTCACTTTCATGGAGCTACCATGCCCAGGTCAGGGCCTAGCATACAGCTGTTGCTCAGCCACCTTGTTCCCTAAATCCGCAGGTAACATATGTCTGTACATGTGTAACCATCTGCCTGATAACTATTACCCTAAGAGCAACAGTCCCATGTTTAAAAGCCAACCATAGCTCACCCTTGTGACTACGTTCACTGGGCACATACATAGAGACTTCCAGGTATAGAAAGCCAGAACCTCACACAGAAACCTCATGTTCTCAGAATTCCTCATGCTGTCTCACATAATCACATTTCCTTAGATATACAACAGATCACACAGTCTCTCACTACTGTGAGAACTGTGCAGCCTCACACATGTACACATAGATACACAGACACATGGAGGTATATTTTTCTCACAATGGATATAAGCCTGCTCCCTTCCCACAGCACAGAGCCTGTTTGATCCAGCCAATTCAGTTGCCTGAATAGGAGTTACCACTCTTACAGTTCCCAGGATGCCCCGCCTGCCTTTGACTTGCCCGCTTCCTCTATTTCCACTCAAATCAAGCATAGATGATCTCCTTCTCCCAGTCACAGGTCACCTAGACTCACATACCCTGGAGAGACATTTGAACACAGTAATTACTCACCATTCCCCAACTTGACTCTGGAACACCCCTGTGCGTATTTTTTTCCCATATGGTCCCTATTCCCTGTAATGTCTTCTCACTTCTTGCCACCTAATCAAATCTTTCCCAATACTTGAGACCCAATTCTTACCTGTCTTCCTCCAACAAACCCTCCTGGATCCTACCATTCCCCACTCACCTTTCCACTTTCCTAAAATAAACACATCATGGAAGGGGGAGCACAAATCCATAAAGACCACTGTCTTCTCTCCCCATAGCACCCTTTAAAGCAGTGGTTCTCAACCTTTCTAATGCTGTGACCATTTAATACAGCTTCTCATGTGTGGTGATCCCCAACCGTAAGATCATTTTCTTTGTTACTTCATAACTGTAACTTTGCTATTGTTATGAATCATAATGTATCTGTGTTTTCCAATGGTCTTAGGTGATCCACAGGTTGCAAACCAATGCTTTAAAGAGCCAGGTAAAGGAAATGTTTACATTCACATTGGGGAAATGGCTTCTTCTCAGAGATCCTAAAGTTACAGTATCAGAACCAAGGAATCCCGAATATTAAAATCATATCATCAGAATTTTTAAATGGTAGAATTATGAAATCTAAAATCATAGGATTGGACAATCCAAGTATCATAACACTGTAGAAAGAGAAATCACAGAATTGTATGAAATATGTCCCCGCATCATCGTATTTTCAAAGCTCATAATTACAGCTTCTTAAAATGGTAGCATCTCAGATTCAGAATGTCAAAGCTGGAAGAACTCTGGTGACCCTGGTCAAACCACCCTCCCCATTTTCCACACGGGTAAACTATATGTATTGCAGAAGTCAAGGGTCATGTCCAAGATTAGCCGTTTTGAAGATGCCTCTGCCTAGTGCACTGAAGACAGTAACAGGTCTGCTCATGCTGGGAGACATTCACACATTTATTTATTGAATGACTTTTAGGTGTTGACAATGCCACAAATCAAATCCTACTCTGTCTTCCAGCCCATTACCAGCCCTGGATAGGAAAGAAGGCAAAGTTCTGGTGGGAATGGAGACAGGGAGATGGGGTGGGGTGGAACATACATCAGACAGAGAGAAGAGATCAGCTTTTATTGATGGAAATTTCTTTATACATAGCAACACACATGCTGAAAGGCCTTTTCCTCCTAATGTTTACAGAGCGCTATGGGAGTGATAGGGGTTGGGGAGAGGGTATGAGGTGAGGCCTTCAAGCAGTGGAGTAAATGGCAGCTATGGCCACAGCAAGGGGATGAGTGACGGGGAACTAGGCAGGCTGGATTCCTGCTCCCGTCTGGTCCTCTGAGCCCTAGGCACCCTGCATCTCTGTTTGTGCTCACAGAGGACAGAGGTAGGTCCTTGGGGTGTCATTTGGAGACCTCTCCAGTAGTAACAGGCTCCAGGGTGCCTGGGAAGTGGGGGTATGGGTGCAAGAGGGTCCAGGTTCCAAGCTTCAAGCTCCAAGCTCTGCTTCTCCCACATTTTAGTAAAATCTAGGACTCCAGCTCTTTAATTCAAGGGCTAGAGCCTAGGGGAGACAGCAGGGGTGGGGAGGAATTCCAAGAAGGAGGTTGGGGAAGAAAGAGCATGATGCTTGCCCATCTGGTTCCTGAAGCAGGGGACAGGGTCCCATGAGGGATCCACAGAGGCAGGGGGCTGGGGGCTGGGGGCTGGTTAAGGCTTTTGCTTCTGCATAGAAAATGGCCCTTGTCCTCTCAGTTACCGAGAGGAGGGACTACTGCATTCGGAGGCCGGACAGCAGAACTGGTGAGCGTCTTCCTCTTCCTCTTCCTCAGTTTCCTCCTCCTCCTCCTCTTCCCTGGGGCCAGGAAGGGCAGGGTAGAGGCCACAGGCAGGGGTGACAGAGAGAGGCAGAGATATTAGTTTGCAGAGAAGGGGAGATACATGAAGGGCCAGAACTGGGAGGTTGGGCTAGGATGGGGGTCCAAATGGGGAAGCCAGTGTGACACGTTATCCAGGGTCACATCCAACTCAGTCTCCAAGGAGCCTATGGGTGGTCCCCTTGTGGAATAGCCCTCCCCAACCCAGCCTTAATCTTAGGGTCACCTTCACAGTATAGAAACACAATTTTTGACTCTGACAGGTGCCCAGCCTTCATTTTCCTAGAAATAATAGCAACCTGTTTTCTGCTAAAACTTTGTATACATCATCTCATCTAACCCCTGTAACAACTCTGCAGAAGCAGCATTTTAGAAATGAACTTAGATAAGTTCATGAAGTTAGATAAACTGACTGAGGTCACACAACTGGGTATAAAATATAGTCAGGATCTGAATCAGGAGTTCTTAGAGTTTCAGGTCTCAGACTCAGACCTTTCTAGGTTTTGTGCTAGAAATCCATTCTGTCCTTATAGGACAAAGATTTATATTTCTTTAAGAATCAAGGTTAGCAAGAATGATGCTTAGAAATCAAGCATGAAAGTGCACAGTGTTAGAAGCAAAAAGACCTGGGTTCATGGGTTAGGGATGTGGCCCAACGGTGGAGCACTTGCCTGTCACAAGCAAGGCCCTGGGTTCCACTCCTAGAACCACAAAAAAAGGAAGAGGAAAGAAAGAAAGATAAGGAAGAAAGAAGAGGAGAGGAGACGGGAGGGGAGGGGAGGAGAGGGGAGGGGAGGAGAGAGGAGGGGAGGGGAGGGAGACCTGGGCCTAAACCCAGGCTCTACACGTGCTTCTATGTTATGTGCCCTTGGGCATTGTATTGCCCTACTTGGGAGTTTTTAACCTCATCTGTAAAAAGGGGCTCATGCTGCCAACTCCCAGGACTGCCAACTCCCAGGACTGTTACAAGGTCTAGAACATATATTAAATGCCTAGCAAACAATCAAAATGGAAACAAGAGCAATGGGGATTTTGTTACCTGTTTCTACACCTCATTTCTAAGGGGCCAGACTGCATATGACAGTCACTGGAGTGGGGCTACAGTGTTATGGAGTGTATGGATAGACAGTAGGGCTGGGAGGGCATCAGATGTTTCAGAAATGAAAAGGTGGGTTTTCTGGGGATAGCCAAGGAAATGGCAACATCCCATTCCCAGACTCCTCAGTTTGGAGAATGTAAGAAGGTATGGAATCCAGGAACAAAAAGGATCAGGAAGAGATGAGGAGGAAAGATGACAAGCAGGGGGAGGCACTGTGGTCCACCTGGCAGACAAGCACATGCATGAATACACACACACATACGTGAACACACCCTTCTCCAACTTGGAGATCCCTCTGACACACTATTCCACACACACACTGAATCAGCAAAATCATATGAACCAGGTCTCAAGCCCTGAGCCTTAGCTTCCCATTCTTCATCTCTACAACGTGATAAAAATGTCACAACTCTTATGGTTATCATGAGGAAAACGTGACAGTCCAGTCTCACTGTTCATTCCCCTCTTACCAAGGCCAGGCTCCTGCTGTTTCTCCCTCTGACAACCCCCTTCTCTTTCCTTTTAGCCTCCCTAAAGTTCATCTTTCGGCACCAACCTCTTCTGCTCATCTCGGCTCCTCATTGTCTGCTGGATAAAGTTAAGACTCCAAGTTGGCATTGAAGGCTCCCTCATCATATTAGCTCAGCTGGCTTTTCTGGACAGATGGACTCAAACAGGCCTGAGTTTCAATACCAGCCCCACCACCTACCAGCTTGTTGGGCTGGGATCCATTTCTTCACCACTGGGACTCATTTTCCTTATCTGCAAAACGGGGAAATATCCATCCCATAGGATATGGTCAGATTAAATGAATCCACAAGTGCTAAAGCATCTACCGCAGGAGAGGTTTGGTGCTTAAGACATGGTAACATTATTATGGCTGCCATTGCCAGTGGTATCCATATTGTTATAGTCACTCCTACCCAACCATCATCAAACTAGTTCATTATTACATCTGCATGCCCAGTCTTTTCACTCCTCTATGTCTTTGCTGATTTTATTCATGCTTGATTTCATGCTCCTGATCAAATGCTGCTTCCTGAGAGGTGTCCTCCCTAACTCCCAGCCACAAGTATTCTTTGCTTCTAGCTGGCTCCAGCATTTACGTGCTTTGTCAGGTTTGTTGATTTCTTTGAACTTCCCTGAAGCATTCCTTTAACCAATCTCAATGCACCTATATGCCCATCACTATCACTACTTTTCCTCTCTGGCACAAATCGGGGCCCCTATACTATTTAAAGCCAGGCTCCACCTGAGATCTGGGGTCTAGCCTTGCTCTCTCCTGCATAACCACTATTCCTTCTATCTCCCATACTCTTAACTGTTCTCTCTTTGTTGCCTCCTTCCTGTCCCCATTTATAGAAGCTCAAGTCTTTCCCATCTGGGAATCAAAACCCTCTACCTGCCTCCACATCTCCCTCTGTCCCTCTTTCTTCTTCACAGCTAAGCTTCTTGAGAAATTTGTCTACACTGGCCATCTCCACTTCAGTACCTCCTACGAGTTCTTCAACCCACTGCAATCTGCCTCTTGCACTCATTGCTGCATGGAAAATGTTTTTTAGGAAGGTTGCCCAGGACTTCCTGATGGTTAAAGCAATATATTCACTTCTGCCCTGGACTTAACTCTTCCTGTCCACAAAATTAAACACTCTTAGCAAGGCCACTTCCTTGCTTGGTGAGCTTGGTTTTCCTTCTCTGGCCCATCCCTCCACCTCTTCTTGGGCCCATTCTGCAGGTTGGTACCTCTTCCCCAGTTCTCTCATATTCTCTTTCATCTCATTCTCCTTCAGTGACATCATTCCATTTCATAACTTCAGGTGTGGCTCTATCTAGCACAGATCTTTTTGCTGGTCTAGGCCCATCAAGGATAGCCTGTACAGCCCTCAGATGTCAGAGGGCCCTCTCCCACAACCTTATCAGTGCAAGCCTTGCCTCTAGCATTTCCCACCTGAGTGAAAGCTACTGCCATACACCTAGTCACTTGTGCCCAAGACACACTTTGGAGACCCTAACAGGCGAGTCCAATCTTTTGACATTTTGACACTATGACATCTACACAATTTGTACTTAAAAATCATGCAGTCACATTACAAGAAAAAATGCAAAAGGTCTCACAATGTTTTTAAGTAAGTTTAAGAATTTGTGCTAGACCAAATTCATAGCTATTATTGGCCAAATGTGGCCTAAAGATTGCAGATGGGGCACACATACTTGATTCTTCAGTCACTAAAACTTGCTCATTCTACCTCCTAAATAGCTCTACCATTCTGCATGTGGCACCTTATCTTTCCTCCTTTTGCCCCTCATTCAACCTTTCTCAAATCACATTGTCCTTTCTACTGTTCTTCAAACACATGCACCTTCTGTCTGGAGTATCATCTCCTAAATTTGTGCATGGCTTGCTGCCTGACTTCCTCCAGGCCTCTGATCAGCAATTCACCATTATAAACTGAACTCTTCAAAAGGCACCTATTCACCACATACATCCTTTTGTTTATTATTTGTCTTGTCTACAGTAAGATCCACCAGGGCAGGCATCTGTCTTGTTCAGTGCTACATTTCCCATGCCCAGAACAGTGCTTTAGTAAATATTCATGCAATAGATGAATCCATTGCCAAGCCTGAAGACTCCAACCTACTGTGAACTACATTCTCAATCATATCCACTCTTCCTCCATCTTTCCTTATGCACCAAGTCTCTGACTCTGGTTCTTTCTTTTGTCCAATCATTTCTCAGTCCATCTCCTCTGCTCTATGCTTACTGTCACTTTCTTAGTTTCTCTTCTCTTGGATGACTGCATCAGCCTCTTCCCAAATCTTCCTTCCTTCTAAAATGTTAATTTGATAATGATAATGATACTTTGATATTCAAGAACTGCTCAAAGCTCCCCAGCTGGCTACCCCCTTGAAAAACATAACAAGCCTATACTCCACAGACAACTGCTTGAGACATGTCTAACCTCTGCCCCCCTCTAATATTTCTTTTTGCTCTTTCTTACCTCCAAACTCTGTGCAGACCCTCAGAACATCCTCCATTATCTATTTTTAACTCTTAACATCACTATGGATCTTAAGTAACTAGCTTAGATGTTACTTTCTTTCTTTGGGAAACTGTCTGACTCACAACTTAGAAGTAATATACCTCTCTCTCCCTCTCCCCCCTTCTCTAATCCACAGGAAAATAAGTGTCTCTGGTGTTACTTGGGATCTCTAAAAACAAGGAATAGGTTGGAAGTTAGTAATTATGTATGAGATCAGGGACTTTGGATGATGAATGAGCACTGATGGAGGTTCTTGTTTCTTATACTATTACCCTGGACTGGGCTCTGGCATTCTGTTAATGTCTACTCATTTCTGCCCTCCTATCCCTCAGCTTCACGATCTATAACCATTTATATCACCCAACAATTGAATTGAAGCTATCTTATTAACAACTCTCAAGGATTTGGATTCCAAACTTTGAAATTAAAATGCCTCTAAATGAACGGTGCCCACCAGAGTCATGAAATATACTAAGTGTAACTAGCCCGGCCTGACTCTACTTTTTCTACGCCAATCCCAAGTTAGACCTCACTCGGCCTCTGTGTACACAATCCACTTTTTGCAGACAAGGTTTTCTATATCCCTGGTTGAACTTCAACTCTTCATATAGTCAAAGATGGCCTCCTGATCGTCCTGCCTCCACCTCCCAAGTGCTAAGATTATAGGCATGTCCCACCCTGTCCAACTACAATGATTTTTCATACTGACTGGTAATGTGACAGTTCTAAAACATAAATTTTATCAAATTATACTCCCAATTCAGATTCTTTCACATGCTACTTTGTTACCAACAATTTTGGCTCTCAACCTTTCTGAGGGGATACAAATCCCTTTATACATTTAATGAAAGCCATGAACTATGTTGCTCATAAAATTATGTGCATAGTTATACACATGTAGCATTTTGATCCAATTTCAGGAGGTTCGTGGGCCTCATGAAACCTATCACAGAGCCATACACTCCACTCTCTTGCTCTATCTAAAAACATCCAGTTCTTTTGCATATGTTATCCCTTCTGCCTAGAATGTTCTTCAGTACTTTACCCATCTGGCTAATCCTTACTTATTCTTTAAGACCCAGAACTCAGGGTGAGTTCACCTGTGCCAGCCCCAGACAGGGCTTGAGCCTTTCCTTTGAGTTCCTATTCTCAACTCGACTGTGTTCTTTTCTGTCACAGGCCTTCACAGTTTTTCCCCAGCTAACTGGGGATTCACGGAGGACAACAATAACCTTGCAGAGGCAGTACTCAGAGTCTACTGAAATAAGTACCAATAACAACAACTCTACAGAGTACCCTTTGTGTTCCAGATACTTAGTGATATGAATTCTGAACGACTTCATTTGAATGGCTTAGCCAATAAAATCCATGATGCTGTTGGCAGTATTCTGTCCTTTTCAACAGAGAATAAAGGGGATTAAAAGACGTGTGAAGTAAGTTGTTCAAGTGACAGAATTTGGTCAGAGATTGCCACAGTTGTCATGGCAAACAGTGTTATACCATGTCTTACTGCTCTGGACTGTGTGGTTACAAGAGAGCATCAGCAAAAGAAAAGGATTGAGAACTAGGCCCAGAGCTTGAATTCCCATATATGTCATGCCAAGGCCAGGCACCTGGTGCTCTCCTTATTATGCATCCTCCACCATCCTCATGTACTATGTCTACCCTCCTCTTTCCCCAAATCCTGCCTGCTATGGTCAGGGCCAGCCTTTATTTCAGAACCATCTTCACACATGTATTGTGTTACACACTTTGTCAGTAGAAAAACAAGATCTGAGTACTCTTTCCTCTTCTATAGTTGACAGTCACCTGCAGTTTCACATGACCATCCCCAATCCTAAAAACAGCCTTGAGAGGTAAGCAGGCATTAGCCTCACGACTAGATTGAGGAAACAGAGGCCGAGAAGCTACGTGATTTGCCCAAAGTCACAGAGAGTGGAAAATCTTGAGCTTAAACTGACTCAACTATTTTTCCCCAATGAAGTCACCATGTTTGGAAGAGTGAAAAAGAAGATATGGCCATTCTTCATAAAGGAGGAGGATGAAAGAAAGTTATTTTTTTCAACTCATTAAAAATGTCACCTCCTATAGGAAGCCTTCCCTAGATGCCAGATGGAGTTACATGCCTCTATTCTGGCAGCCAGCTCAGCCTAATTCAGTCCCATTCCAAAGTACACTATGCTTCTTTTCTCCCTGCTAGACTAGAACTCCCTGAAAGTAGGACCAGACATACTCCATTCCAAAAGAGCAGCACGTGCACGTAACCACTGACTCATCATCTCTCCAGTCCCAAGAATACATATTTTATTTAAAGTGTAGATAAAAGTTATTTCCATCACTTTAACAAGTGTATAGACTAGCTAAAGGTAAAAGTTATTCATAAATCCTGCCTTTAATTAAGAGAAGCATACATCATCTAATCTTTTAATTAAGAGGTGATCAAAGGGCTGGAAAGATGGTTCCATGGTTAAGAGCATTGCCTGATCTTCCAGAGGACCTGGGTTCCATTCCCAGAACCCGTATCATCTATAACTCTAGTTGCAAGGCATCTGATACCCTCTTCTGGCCTCTATAGGTACCAGACATGTATGTGGTGCTCAGACATACAAGCAAACAAAACACCCACGCACACAAACAAATTAATAAAAAAAAACTTTAGAAGACTTGGTAAAGAGTGGTAGTTGAGGCTGCAGAGACTGCTCATCCATAAGAGCATACTCTTGCAGAGGACCTGAGTTCGACTCCTAGCACCCACGTCAGAAGCTCATAACCTCCTAGATCTCCATCTAATGCATCTGGCCTCTAAAGACACCTGCAAGCAGCCTAGTCTACATAGTGAGTTCCAGGACAGCCAGAGCTATATAGTGAGACCCTGTCTCAAAAATAAACAAACGACAACAACAAAAACACCTGCACTCATGTGCATGCATACACACATACACACACACACACACACACACACACACACACACACACCCCACAGCTAAAATTAAAATGAATGTTTTTTTAAAGGAGTGATATTTTACAGGGGTATTTTAAGGAATTGCACAACAGACATTATGTTTGCAATTTGGATTGGGTGTTTTAGAAAAGGTTTCTGCCTGGCTAAGCTGGGCTTTCTCTGTCAGTAAATCCTCAGAAAAAATCTTGCTCTGAGGCATGGTTCTCAGCTTGGAGGAATGTACACATTCACGATTCTCATGCTTATGATATCCAGCATCACAGGCCTGTGATGTCAGCACTCAGGAGTATGAAGCAGGAGAATTAAGAGTTAGTGCTAATAGCAAGTGCTAATAGCAAGCTAGTGCTAATAGCAAGACCCCGTCTCATAAATCCAAAAAGGAAAAGAGAAATTCTCCTGGCAACTGACAAAGTGGCCCTATAAAACAAACAAAAACTTGTATTAACCTGTACTCCAATCAATGTATATAAGAGGTTCTGTTTTGATACATTCCTTCTGATCTTTTTAAATGTTTATACTTAAAAATGGTGCTTTGTTATGGTTTCACCTACAGTTTATTAACGAGTAGTAAGCTAAGTGCCTATTCATAGTTATTATGTAATTATCTATTTCATTGTTGAATCATCAAATGGTGTTATTTAAACATTTTATTTAGCTGGGCTGTGGTGACGCACGCTTTTAATCCCAGCACTCGGGAGGCAGAGGCAGGTGGATCTCTGTGAGTTCGAGGCCAGCCTGGGCTACCAAGTGAGTTCCAGGAAAGGCACCAAAGCTACACAGAGAAACCCTGTCTCGAAAAAACAAAAAAAAATTATTTTACTTTATTTGAGACAAGATCTCGCTCTATATAGTGTAGGCTGTCCTTGAACTCACTATGTAGCACAGGTGGGTTTCAAACTCATACAGTTCCTCTTGTCTCAGTTTCCTGAACGGTAGGATTATAGGTAAAATTCTACTATGTTCAATCTAATTCTCCATTTTAAATGTGTTCTGTATCTTTTTCTTACTGACTTCCAGGACACAATCTAGATTTAGACAGAGATAGCCACATTTTACCTGATATCTATGTAGTAAACTTTCTACTGCCGTTATTTATGTCTTAACTTTGTATACAATATCTTTCTCCACACAGTTTTAAATGCTAATGAAGAAAAAATATCACTCTATTTTATTGCTTCTGGGTTTTGTTGTTGTTTGAGAAGGGATCTGGGATCTCACTATGTTGCTCCTGCTAGCCTTGAACTCCTGACTTAAAGCGATCCTTCTGCTTCAGCTTCCTGAGTATCTGGGGCTACTGGCATGCACCATCACAGCTGGCTTGGCTT
>LZPO01007954.1:282698-303600 GCA_001675575.1 Neotoma lepida
GAAGGAAGGAAGGAAGGAAGGAAGGAAGGAAGGAAGGAAGGAAGGAAGGAAGGAAGGAAGGAAGGAAAAAGAAAAAAACCACAAAGTCAAGAAAGAGAGGACAGCACTCAACCACAAACAGAACACAATGACAACAGGGGGCAGTAGAGACAAGAGCCAGGCTTGGGCCTCCTGTGTTCCAGGTGACTCCGAGGGGACCTGGGTCACTGAGAGACGCTGGGACACCACATCAGGGAAAGGGAAAAGGAGCCCTCCTCACAGCAGACACCACAGGGGAAGGGAGGAAGGAAAGCAGGGGGGAGATGAAAGAGAAGGGAACGATGTGTAGGCAATGCAAGGGCTCCCCTTAGAGAAAACCCTTCACACGAAGGGAGGGGAGGAGAGGGGAGGGCAGGGTGGAGCACTGAAGGAGCAGAGGAAAAGACAGAGAGAAATCGAAAGAGACAGAAAAGGAGAAAGAGGAAGGGCTAGACAAAAGACACAGAGAGAAGACAGGGAGAGCCAGAGAATGCCAGAGCAGAGGGGGCTGAGGGCAGAGAAGGCTGACAGAATCTCAGTGGTCTTGGTTGACAGGATGGGACTCAGAGCTTGGGGCAGAAGGGAAGGCAAGGTAGAGGACAGGGTGCTTCGAAGGCAGTTACTGTCCCCCATACATCCCAAGGCTTGGCCCACACTCCACCCCTCTGCTGCACCCCACCCCCACTGCCAGTGCACAGTCTAAAGGCCCCTCTGGCACCTGCTTGATGTGATTAAAGTCCAAAGAATGGCAAGAGGGAAGAGGAGCGACAGTAAGTAGGGGGGCTAAGGGCCTTGTCCCTGCTCTGTCCAACACAGTGTGGTCGCTGGAGGTCATACCAAGTGGCCACAGCCAGGATAAGTTGAAAGTGGAGCCTGCCCCTCCAGGTCAGCCAGCCCCTGTCTCCACAAGTCCCTAAAGGTAGATGGTCAGTACTGGCCACTCAAGAGCTAAAGTAAAAGTCAGAAATGGGGCTGCAGTCCAGCCCAGCTGCCCATTTTCTAATGTTGTAGAAGTCAGAAGATGCCCAAATTTTTACAGAGAATCTTTGAATGTGAGAGTTCTTCTCTGAAGCTCTAAATAGCCGTCATCATCATCTTCAGAGTGGCTGTTTCTCAAGTACCCTCTATATGCCAGTCACTGACTCGTCATCTCACTTCATCTGAGCCTCAGACACCCTCAGGCTGCTGGAATGTTGGCATCAGAATGTCAGTGGCTGGAGCATGCAGGCTGCTGGGTGTGCTAGGCTAACACCAGGGCAGTCACAGAGGTCACCTCTCACAGGCTATGGGCTGTATTGCTTGGGGCTCTAAGGTCCTTACCAAGCTGGCTTTCAGATGCCCACAGACTCACACACTCAAGTCGGCTCCCTCTCCTAAACCAAAGGCCTTCAAGAGTACAAAAAAGGGAGCCAGAAACCAGGAAGCCAGAAGGCAGCTGAATCATCAGGCCAGGCAGTGGGTCTAGGTCTGAGCAGGAAGGAAGGGGGATCAGGCTAAGTGGGCCAGGTTCCTACCTGCTGCTCCTCCAGGGGGGTTCCATGAGTCTGGACCTGTCCCAGGGGCAGCCCCCTCCCTACTCCCTGCCAGTGCCACCCAGTCGCTATTCCCACCTCCTCTTCCTCAGTCCTTCCCCAGAAGGAGGAGCCAAGGAGGAGGGGCCAGGCCCTCTGGGCTGCAGGCCAGGCTGCAATTGGAAACTTTGCTCTTGCCTTGCTCTCCAAGGGTTGAGAATTCCTCACAAAAGGAAGCAGTTTAGAGAGCTCTCTTATTCCTCACGGCCAAACTTGGGGCTGGGCCCCCTATATGTATCTCCTCTGCTATCCCCACAAGCAACTTGTCTCAGTCTGAAAGGGTTCTGTCATGAGACCTATTTGAATACCTTCAGTAGAAAATTGAGATACAAAGCTTGGTAGTAGTGGCAGAATCTCAAGATTAGGGCTTAATTTGGCTATTCCAAAACGGGGAATCTGTAACCTCAGTTCTATTACTACTTTGTGCATCTTTTAGCAGAGGTTTCTCACAAACATCTTCAATTCAGCACATTTACAGACATATGTAGACTATCCTAGACAGTCATATCAAGTAAAATTCAAATCGCCAGGTTTCAGATATGATGATGTGGCCCTGAATACTATTCTTTATGACTATAAATAAGCTCTCAAAAAAAAAGAGAAAAGCACAACCATACACAGGCTATTTTTTAATCCAGAGGTTGTGCATACACACGCCAGTTATAATCCAGAGGTTGCTTCTCCAGGAAGACTGTACAGCCTCATTCTACAGGTCCAACAACTGAAATCCAGAGAGGAGTATAATCTCAGCAAAGTTAATACAACAGGACACAAGTGGGTGTCTGGCACCTGCCGACCCACCATGCACTCTACTCTACACATGGGTAGCACCAGAGAAAACAGAATTTGGGGAGTCGGAAAGATGGGCATGTTGCTAAAAAAGGGATAACAGGTCCAGCTCAGAGCATCCTAGCCTTTCATGGCCCCAGAGCCCAGGCTCCTGGCTGTTCTGAGCAGAAGGCTCCTGGGGAGGGCCAGGGTGGTCAGTGATCTAGAAGAAATAGGAGCTGACAGGCCACAAGCCAACCTTCCTGCCTCCCTACCAGGACAACTGGCTCATCTGAAGAAAGCCAAGGCTGCTAGGAAGAGAGAGGCCCTCGGAACCACTACAAACCTGGCATCTGTGGGACTTCTGAGGCCTCCTTTCTCTCTGTCCATCTCCTATGACTGGGTACTGAAGCCCTCACCTCAATCTCTGCTCTGTTCACCTTTCTTGGACAACTCTCCAAGCTCCTGCAGCTGCTTCACCTCTGGCCCAGACCTTCCTCTAGGCCTGACAGGGGTTGAGGACAGAAACTGTAGTCCTGACTGTAAGGCTGATAATATATGACCTCAAGTAAGCCTCTTCTACTCTCTACAGAGTCCAAAAGCCTACACTGTGGATCCTCATAGAGTTCAATGTAACCATTTATCTGGGCATATCCCATGAGACTCAGTTTGGTTCTCTATAGAAGAGCAATGACAATTTCCTACTCCATAGGTTTGGTTTGTTTTGTTTGAAACAGAGTCTTGCTATATAGGCCAGGTTTGTCTCAAATTCATAATTCTGCTTTAGTCTCTCCAGTACTGGGATTACCGGTACGTGCCACCCTGCCATGCTCTGCTTACCTCACAGGGTTGTTTGTTCATTTGTCATTTTTGAAATGGGGTCTTGCTACATAGCCTTTGGCTGGCCTGCTACTCATTATGTAGCCCAGACTGACCTCAGACTCACAGCAATCGTCCTGTTTCAGCTTGCTGAGTGCTGGAATTATAGGCATGTGCCACTACACCCGGCTTACCTCACAGGTTCTTGTCAAGATTCCATAGGCTCAAGTATGCACATGATGATGGAAGAGTCTCTGTTTGAGTAATAGAGTCTGACCCCGGGCGTGGTGGAGCACAACTTTAATCCCAGCACTCAGGAGGAAGAGGCAGGCGGATCTCTGTGTGTTTGAGGCTAGCCTGGTCTACAAAGTGAACTCCAGGACAGGCTCCAAAGCTACACAGAGAAACCCTGTCTCAAAAACTAAAAAAAGAGTCTGACCCATCTCCCAGTGGACATGCGGGGACTTGCAAGAAGCCCTTTGCTTCAGAAATGAGGAAAAATTCTAGGAAAATACCTGTCAATGAACTTGGGCCTTTGTGTAACTCAGACCTAGCTAAGCATGTTATATAAATTTATATGATGACTCACCAGGGGCTGAACGAATTTAGAGTGAAAAGCTTAATCCAGCCACAGGGCACTGGTGAGTCCTTCATTCGACAGACACTGTGGACTAAGCACGGTGCTGGGTTCTAAAGGTACAGTATGTCCTGTCTTCAGGAAGCTTATGTCTAACTGAGAGGAGAGAGACATTCTGTTCGTGTGGAGACAGGAAGCAGAAAGAATTCTGTTCAGAAGAAAGGACCTGAGATGCTGCTTAAAGGAGCTTCCAAGAGGTCAATGTGGCTGAATGAAAACTTCACTGAGAGACACACATGAGGCCGGAGATGCAGGAAGGTTCAATCTTACAAATCCCTGGAGGCCATGATAGGGGTTTCTTACTTATACTAGGGTTACTTCAGAAGTCTGTGGTTCTTGGATAGGCACGGGAGGGAGTATCTCTAAAGCCCCTGGAGTTGGATGAGAAGTATTCTCTGGGAAATATTACTTTCTAGCTTTCGTCAGCTAACTCAGATGGGCATGTGACTCCAAAGGGTGAAGAAGTTTTTGATGTGATCCCATGCTTTAAATACCTAGTAAATGAGCTAGTAGCGGGTCCCGTAGATCCTTCAGTGACCTAGCCCCTATCTCCCACCCTCAGCTAATGTGGCTCTTCTTCCATGTTTTTTGGATAGGGTTTTGCCTTGTAGCCCAGCCTGGCCTTAAACTCGAGCTCCTGCTGCCTGCACCTTCTCAGTACTACAGTTACAGATATGTACCACATTCCCCCACATCTGCACCTCACCCAGACAGAATTACCTCTACTTCTCAGGCATATGTAGCTGCTCCATGCCTCACCTTAGCTAGTACTCTCCCTCTGGGCCCCCACAACCACCTCCCCACCTAAATAGCACCTTGTTCTTCAAAAGTCAGCTAGAAGCTGTGTCTTCTGGGAACCTGCCCTGATCCCACCTAGGCAGGGTGGATCGCCTCCCTAGTGTCCTTCCACCCTGTTTTTCTCTCAGCCAGCTTCTCACAATACTGTTCACGATTTCATCTACTTAATTGAGAAATCTGTAAGAATAGGTGTCTCATTGAGCCATGTCTTCAGCACCTATCACAGGTCCACCTGGTTATATATGTTGGTGGGAGACAATGTATACAGCATGCAAGATGGGCCAGTGGACACTAGAGGGCACTGAAACCACTGCAATTCAGTGGGTACAACTGACCAGGGCCCCAGTTCCAGCCTTCTAACGTAAACTCTTCTCATTTCCAATCCTTTCTCAGAACAATCCACTCCCACTGCACATGCAGCTTTAGTTCCTCATAAAGGGGTGCCCATCACCCCTCCCACATGTCTGTCCATTTCATCTCACACCATCCTTCCTCAGAAAAGTTTTACTCATCCTCCAAGTCTCAGTTTGGATGTCAGCTTGAGTATCTTCCCTGACCCTCAGGATGGGTTAGACATACTTCCCTGATGCTCTTACAACACACCACACTTCTCTTATAATTGTGGGAAATTTTATTTTGTTTTATGTTTAGGAAATTTATGTTTCCTAACTAGACAGTGGGGTCCAGCACAAGGCCCATCACTCTATTATGCAGCATCCTATTAGTCAACTGGTATCAGTTGGTACTAGATAAATCATCCTTGAATAAAGGACAAAAATGCATGAATGGTTAGATTAATGATTTGGGTAAGTCATTTTACCTCCTCTAGATACATGCTTCCCACCCTTAAATCATCCCTACTTGACAGAATGGCCACGAAAATTAAAGATAATGTGTGTCAAGTGTTCCCTAACATTACCTGAAATTCAACAGATATTTTCAGGACCAAAGCAATAATTAATATTTGGAACAATAAAAACAAAGGAAGAAGAGGAGTTCAAAGAGACTGCCTGAGCCTTAGATAATCTCTGTCACTTAGACTTAACATTGATAACAGAATGGTCATACTTATTAGAATAACAGCAGCATCTCTTATGTGCTGGAACAGAACCAGAAGGCCCCAGATGAGGTGGCAGGAAGACTCTAGTTTCAACCAGAGGATGCTAGGTCAGGGCCAAGTCCAGAGCTGTGGGCACTGCCCTCACATCTGAAGACCAGTCATTACTGGCACAGCTGGTTCCTAACTCTTTACTAATAGGTGAAAACTTGTCTAAGGGGTCATTAATTCCCTCTGTAATTAGTGTAAAAACTGCAGGGTTTGTATTAATGGAAAAGTAAGCTCAAGCGTCACGCTGGTAATATTGATAATGTGTGTCTGTAATTATATACTACAAATAACTATAAATTTAGTCACTGAACTAATAAAACAGAAAAATCCCTAAAGCAACCACGAACTTGGTAGCAACTGTACCATTAGTAACATTATGCCAGTTGTTCTGAGGCTATGAAAATCACCACAAACTGGTGGCAATGGTAATTTGCTCCATGCATTTAAAAGATGTTTGGGGGTGGACATGGTGGCACATGCCTTTAATCACGGCACTCAGGAGTGCTCTCAATCTGAGTTCAAGACCAGCCTGGTCTACACAGAGAGTTCTAGGCTAGCCAGAGATACATAGTGGAAATCTGTCTCAAGAAACAACTTTAAAAGGTGTTTTGACTTAAAATAAAGAAACAGGGTAGCTCCGGAATACAGCATATGCCTAGCATACATGAGGTCCTGGGTTCAATATAAACATCACAAGAAAAGGTGAAAAATGGTTTTAGATAAAATGGTGTGTTTTGATATAAGAACATGGAACTTGAAAACAGAGAACAAAGGTCACCTGGAAATAAGTAGGAACCAAAAACTGGGTGGATGGGCAATCTTAACATCATAGGTGCCTGCATGGACTATCTCCAGGCTCTGATCTCGAATTTTTTTATTGTTTTTCTGTTTATTTGCTTGCTTGTTTTTACAGACAGAGTTTCTCTTTGTAGCTCTACTGACTCTGTAGACCAGGCTGGCCTCGAACTCAGAGATCCTCCTGCCTCTGCCACCCAAGTGCTGGGATTAGAAGTGTGCACCACCATGCCCAGCTCCTGACTTCACTTTTGTGCACATAAAAACTCTGCTGAGTACAGAAGAAACACCGAGCTCTAAGTACTTTACCTCTCTACTCTCATCCTTTTCCAAGAGAACACAAACCCACCTTGCTGTCTTGTATTACCAGAGGAGGGACAGGATCTCTGCAGTTAGATGATAGAGACCCTAAGTCACATAGCTTCCAGGTTTGTGACCATGGTAGGGTGCACAGCAGCAGAGGAAGCCACAGAAAAGAATCAGCAAAAAAGAGATGAGAGGGGTCAGGCAAGCTATGAAGAATAATCTTGGTTCTTGACTTCTGGTCTTAATTTTGGTTGGTGAAAAGCGTGGCTATCGTTCATTTACTATTCTTAATTTTGTGAGACATAACCTCATCATAGCCCTCCCATCTCTATTTTTGAGCTAGCACAGGTAAGCATCTGTTCCCTGCAACAAAATGTACCCAAACTAAGACAAGTGAAATTTGGGGATACAAGCGCAGGGCTTGTATAAGGGAAAACATAAGAACGCTTATGTCAGGAGAAGTGACTACACTTACGGCATTTGTGTTTGTTTGCCCAAAAGCTCTCTCCCTCATTTCCTGACACTTGCTACCACAGCCACACAGTACAGGCAGACATTCACACACACACAGACATTCAGTCACACACAGAGACAAATGCAGCAACCACCAGATACGCTTACGTGCAGACACCCTGACATGCATGGCCTTGAAGCAGCATGCAAAGTTGCCCCTACGCTCATCTCAGCAGCAATGACGCAGAGCCTCCCTGACATGCAGCAATACACACCCACACATATGAACACAGTGGTGCTGCCTGTAAGGCTCAGGGCAAGAGTCGAAGCTTAACTGGGCTCTGCATAGCTTCCCTCCCCAGCTGCCAAGTGACTCATCCCTAGGGCTGCTAATTAAAGCCAGGACAGAGGGGACAGAGGCAAGGGGAGGGGAAGAGAGGGAAGGCAAGTTTATTTTGGTGCCAACCAGGCACTCAGCCAGCTTAGGGGTCACCCACTTCCGGGGGCTGGGCCAAGCGGAGGCAGGAGAACCCAGAGAGAAATGGGAGAAGAGGAACCATTTGCCCTATCTCATCTCTCTGGAGCTTCTAGAAAAAGTTCCTCCTTTGGGAAAATTACCCAGCTCCCCTTGGTCCTACCTTCTGTCTTGTTATCAGAAGCCAGATGAATCCCTCCAGACTTTTGTTCTTATACACTGGCCGTCCAGCTCGTGTATCACATTTATCACATAAAGCTAGCTTATCTTTGTCTGTAGAAACCCCATGGGCAGGGGTCCCCGATGACCTCCTTCTGTGTCACCCTCCTCCCAAACAGATTGTCCAACACAGGCCTGCCACTTAGGGGATGAATTGTTATTCACGCTTCAGGAAAGCAATCAAGTTAAACCCACAACACTGTGGTCATTACAAATCTGATGATCTAGATTCCCACCTTAATTTTTACCATGGGGCAAATTATCTTAGCTTTCTAAGCCTTAGCATCTTTGTTTGTAAAATAACAATATATAGCCTTTAAGATTATAGTGAAGACAAAATGAGAGACTACATGTAAAGTGCCCAGCCATCACTTGGTAGGGCTGCTGCTGCTCAAAATGAAAAAATCATACCTGCACCCCAGGCTAGGGGTAGAAGGAATGGTACAGAGGCAAGTTCTAAACCTAGATCTATCAGAAGGACCTCAGACAAATCCCAGGAGCTTACTGAATACAGTCTTATGTAAAGTGGGGAATCACAATATGTCACCATAAATGTACCCGCCAAGTATCATGTGGAGAGCCCAGCTCTTAGAAGTAGCTCAATAAATTGCAGCACTGATCACAAAGGATAGCTAGCAAGAGGGGCCCAGACCTTCGACGCCTGGGAAGCCTAGGATGGATGAAGCAGTCTGGGTGGATGAAGGCCAGGCTTCTCACAGTGGACAGGACGGGAATTGCTTCCCCCTCCCAGCCAGCGAGCGTGTTGCAGGCAGTAAGTAACAAGTTTGGAGGCACAGGAAGCAGTAGGAACAGAGAGTTGGGCAGGGTAGGCAGCCAGGCAGAGCTCAACAGGAAGCATATGGGAGGGAAGAACTGGACGCAGCTGAGGCTGCTCTGGGGATTGGTAGTATCTCAGATATGTGAATGGGGGAGCCAAGGAACGATTGTAAGTTCTTACTCATCCTAGGAGGTCAAAACAAGGAAGAATCTTCAAAATTACCTAAACCAAATTCTCAGTGGGACAGATAGGGACACTGAGGCCCAGAGTGGGAGGCCTCCTCTGGGAACAGAGCCAGCCATTGCTCCTCCTCCCACTTCTCCAGACATCAGTGGCTTCGGTTGCCATGGGAATGTCCCTGGCTCAGAGGGTGTCAGTGGCTCCCCTACCCCCTCCCTCTTTCCCTAGCAACAGGCCACCTCCTCTTGCTCTTATCATTTCATGCCTAGCAACCTCAGCCTAGTCCTTGGGCCATGGAGTTCCAGCCTGACCTCTTACAGCCATGATTGCCTCTGGGACAGCTGGGACGCCCTCATCTTCTGCTGATGAGAACAATCTAGCCCTTCCTGCCTGTCTGTTTTTAAGTTCTACACTTGGCCACATTTTGCAGCATGGCTCTAAATCATACAGCTACAGTCAGTCTAAGAGAAGCTGTGGAGCACAACTGGTTGAGCCGCTATTTGACGTTGAGCATAGCTTTACTTGAACTTCCCCCAACTCAGAGAAATCAGAACCACTGTTTCCATTTTATAAAAGAGAAACAAAGGACCAGAGAATTTAAGTGATGGCAAAAATCAGACAGCTAGGAAACAGGCTGTGCTGACAGCTTTGTGATCTTTAGCTACGGCCAGTCTCACTCTGGACTTCAGGTTAAGGTACCTTTAGGTCCGACAAACTCTGTTGGATATACAGGAAACCCAGACATCCATCTTTGCCCCTTGCCCCATCACTGGCTGTTCAGCTTTAATTATACTCTTGTACTCAATACTGAGGGGTCCTAAAGCCTGGGCCCTAACATGGGTGGTCTGCGGTCTACCTACTCTACTCACTCCTTGCTATTCAGTTTTCACACTAGCTGAGGCCTAGTTTTCTTCTTGGCATTTCTTCCACTCACCTAACTCTTTTCCAGCCACACATGCACCCATATATGTACACACTCATGAATGCAGGTGCTTCCTGGATGAGGAAACTGGGGTTCTACAAGAGACAAACAGATATGCCCAGTCAAATAACTGGAAAGTAACTGAGCCCAAAATGGAGCCCTTAGCCTGGATCCAAAGTTTCTATCCCCCTTTTATGCCACAGAGCTTTTCTTAGTTCCTGATTACTCAGGTGTGTACAACCTGTAGCCCAGAGGCTGTCTACACCTCAGGATAGCTATAAATGGTGCCAACACAAAATTATGAATTTATTTAAAACAGTATGAGATTGGTTGTGTATATGTTTGTAGATATATGTGCGTATGGGTACACAAGGACATGTGTGTGTGCACGTGTGTGTGCATGTGTGCGTGTGCGTGTGTGTGTGTGTGTGTGCGTGTGTGTATGTGTGTGTGTGAAGGCCAGAGGCTGATAATAGATGTCTTCTTCAATTGCTCTTCTCTATTTGAGACAGGGCCATTCACTGATTTGTTAGGATGGCTGGCCAGTGAGCTCCAGGGATCTCTGTCTCCCTACCAGTGTGATTACCAGAGCATGGCACCACACTCAGATTTTTATATGGCTTCTAGGCATCAGCCTGAGGCCCTCACACTTACATAGCACATACTTTAGCAAATAAGCCATCTCCCTAGCTGCTATGACAAGACTTTTTGCATTGTTTTGCAAACATCAGTTTACATGGTTCTTGTGTGTGAACTTTGTAGATGACAACACCATGTCATAAAATCAAAAGGCTGGACATGCCTGAAGAGATCTGTGACACATCCTTGACCCAATCTGGGTTCTGACCTTTAGAAGTTGTTCTTTCCTGCCCACATCTGTTTTAGTCCAGCTGACTGGTCCCTGACTTTAAACACATCCCTTGCTTTCCTACTCCTGCTGATTCTACATCCAGGGACTCTCCTTATGTGAAATCAGTCCTGTGTAGCCCTGCCTGCTTAGACACCATCTGCTCCAAGAAACACTCCCCAACTGTAGTGAACTTCAGAAGTTATATGTGGGGCCTGAAAGTATCCTCACAGAGCGCCATCCAACTGTGGTTCCAAACGAAAGGGTCTGTCCACTATTCAGCAAGACATTGTTTTATATGTGCTATTGCTATAGACTCTTCTGCTGCCCTATAGCTACTGCTATAGCCTGAGTTTGACCTGCCGGCTGAGTCCTCAAAGCTGCTATAGCCTCCTTGAATATGAGCCTAGTATACACAGCAGGAAGCAAATCTGAGTAAAATCAACACTAGCTTCTTAACCAGAGAGTCCGGGGTATGAATCAGAGGAATGCCACCCTACCCCGTTGATCTTCTTTCCCTGGGTGAGGCACTGACCATCTTGGGACGTCCTCTTCCTCGTTTGTCTTTGTTTTGAGAAAACGAAAGGTCTCACTATATATATATATATATATAGCCCTGGCTGTCCTGGAACTCACTCTGTAGACCAGGCTGGCCTTGAACTCACAGAGATCCACCTGCTTCTGCCTCCCAAGTGCACCACCATTAAAGGCATGTGCCACCACACCAAGCTCCTTTTCATCATTTGTAAATCAGACATCATAATCCTTGCCTAATGCAGCTGCTGTGAGTATTAAAAAAGATCATATTTAGAGTGATTAGTACATGAAGAATCAATGATAATATGATTACTAATATTTGGGTGATGGCAAGGATGATCATCATCTACAAAGCTGTCAAGAAGTCCTATAGTGACAGTATAGCCAGGAATCTGGGCTGGGTGCCAAGCAGACTGGAGTTTGAATCCTGGCTTGTTTCCTCAACTATAAAACACAGACGATAAGGCCAGCATAGGTTCCATCCACAGTGTCACTGAGTGGATCAAATAAAACAAAACCTTGACAAGTTCCATAAGTTATAAAGGCCCAACACATGTCATCACGTGACTCATGATTATGGTTATTATTAAACACCATGAGCTAAAGGTTCCAGGAACTCCCCAGCGGGGAGGAGCTGACAACTAGAGATGTGTTCAGTCTGGTTCCTCAACAAGTTAGCAGCCACATCAACAGAGATGCCTATGGGAGGCCTGAGCTTGAGGTCATCCCAGGTTGCCTTTCTTCAAACCCACAGTAAGGACATTGAGATCTATGTCCTTTCTTAGACAAGTGCCCTCCTAAGTGCTAGAACAAGCTGTGCCTGGCCATGCTTCTTGGCTGCATGCAAGGATTAATTATGTACCATCACAGACCTCTTGCCCATATACCAGGGCTGACTAAATCCATCACATTCTCACTGATTTAATGCTGGCCTCAGCATGTGTCTCCCCCCCACCCCCCCACACAAACAGCCCTCCTGTTGGACCTGGGCACCAATGTGCTCACCCTGACCTCCTGCAAGAGATGCTAGGGCAGACTGTCCGTACACAGGCAACTTCTGACCCTGGCTCATATCCATTAACTTGCATGAAAGGAACAGTGCTGTTACATATGGTTGGACAAAGCTGTGCCCTACTCAAGGGTTTACAGCTGAGAGGTAGTAAATGGGGGTTCACATCCCATTTGTTCTGTATTCACCAACCCGGAAAGCCTGGTGAGCAAGATTCACAAGAAAGAGCCCATGTTTCCACTTGATCCATTCAGAAGGAAGAACAGCTCCTTAAGTGAATTGATTTCTACTCAGCACAGATATGTCATATTTACTAGTGCAGGCCTGGAGAGCACTGACTGTCCCCATCGTGTGCCTCTACTGCCTGGGCCCATCTCATTTCAAAAGCTATAGTTCCCAGTCCAGATGCTAAGACTAGACCACACCCTGAACCCCTTCATCCCTACAGTATCCCTATTTTTGACACTTCTGCCTTCATGGGGTTTCTGGCAGATGAGGGCCAGAGGACTGCACAAAGAGCTCCAGTCCTAGTCCAGTTTTACTTCTGCTTCCTCAACTGATAACCTTTACACCTTACCAAAGCTTATAAACTTTCAACCAAGCATGCAAAAAAAAAATGTTTCTAATGTCTAGAATGTATCACATCTAAAGTCAATCTAAGTCCCATTACTTGAGACTGGCAGAATTCAGGATAGAGAGGGAAAATAACACCAAGCAAGCCCAGCATCCATTGTTCCCTTCTTTCCTGGAAGAAGAAAGTAGAAAACTTCCTGGGTCTGGAGCTGACATCCCAGAGATCAGCCTCTTATGTGCCCCTGCACTGTGCGGCAAAGCTCTCAAGTCCCTTAGGACTGCAAAGACTGAATAATGGTCTTTAACACCATCATGTCTATGCCTGCCATCTTCTCCATGTCCTCCCTTCCGTTCCATACCCACCCCTAATACCAATGGGGAAAGAACCCTGCCATTGACCCCGTCCATGAATCCCAAAGTAACAGCCAGAAAAACCCTCCACCCCAGGCCCAGCCCCAGCCCCCAAGTACTACTAAAAAAACGAGGTACTGACCTGACTGTTCTGGAATTCTCACCATCAGATCTGAAAGAGAAACAGGAGATAAACAACAGTCAATATAGGCTCACAACTCTTTCCCCTACCCTACCTTGAGGTCCAACATATGTCATGAAAGCATGAACACGTGTTTCATTCATGCATGGAGAACAGCAAGTGCAAAGGCCATGGTGATGAGTACTTGGTCAGTTGAGGCAGCAGGGAGAAGGACTGGTTGGTTAGGTAAGCAAGCAAAGGGCTGGAGGTGTGTGAAGTCAAGGAGGTAGCAGCAGTCACAATGGGTGTGGCTTTCCTTGGAGTGTGGCCTGAGAAGCAGCCAGAGACAGCCACATTCACATATTGTCTCTGCTACTTACCATCCCTGTGACTTAGGCAAGCTACTTCATCTTTCTGAGTCTGAGCCTCAGTTTCCCTAAGTTCCCCAGTAACCCAAGGCTGATCCTCACAGAGCTGTTGGGATGATTAAGCTCTTTGGAACCAAGCAGACAAATGCCAGATATTATTAACAAGATACAATAGGCTTTGCCAACTGCCTAGTCCAACCTGCTTATTTTCCAGATGAAGAGAATGAAGCTGAGCGGGTAAATGAGTCAGCTGCTGGGTTCCTTTCTACTATACTGGGCTGCCTTCATTATGCGTGGTCCCAGATGCAAAAGAAAGGTGAAAGAGAATGGAGTGAGGGCCAGCTCTGAGAAAAGCCAGGAAATGAGCAAAACCAGGACCACTCTCCTCCGCTCTCACTCCTCCTCCTTGGGAAAAATGTGTGTTGCGCAGGCACCCATGCCTGCACAAGTAGTCACATGGCTATTGTGTGTACATGTATGTGTGCACATGCACTTGTGTAATGGAGGTGAGGACAGAAAAGCTGTTACACTGGGAGCAGAAGAGGAGAGAAAGGAGAACCAGGACCCCTGGAATTGGGAGAGTAGTGGGAAGCAGTCTCCCTCTTCACCTCACACCTCTGCTCCTCTCCCAGGCTGAACTGGAAAAGGCACAGGGATGAACACATGAGACTCTGTCCTCAGCTGAGTGAGCCAAGATATAATCTTAGGGTTTTTTTGGGGGGGTGTTATCTATATGTCCATTGAGAGGATGATTTTAGAAGAGCATTTGTTGAGTGAGCATACACACACACACACACACACACATGCACGCACGCACGCATGCACACACACACATACTCTTACTCCAACAAGGTAGGGCAGGCAAGCATCAGGGTGCTAAGTGAGTCTGACTGCTTACTAGCCACATTATCCTGAAGAAATCACCTTGCTATCTAGGACTTCAAATTCTTCACTCAGTAAATGGGGCAGCAGCAAGAAACCCTTCCTTCATGGAATAGCTTTGAGGCTCAAAGTGCCTGACACCTGGTGCATGGTCATCTGATAACTGTGGTACCAATCTGTTGCCTTTTTGTCCCCTTAAAGGGACAGAAAACCAAGGCCACAGTGCACCTCATTACAGTTATTCAAACTTTCCATCACACTCTATAGCAACAAGACGGCTTCTGAAATCCCAGCTCAGTTATTCTCAGGTATCAAGTCTGAGGAGCCAAACTTGAATGACTCCCCAGCTGCCTACAGAATGGAAGCCAGAACCCTCAGCATCTCTAGCACTAATCCCCTGCTCCAGGGAAGCTGGTCTACAAGCACCCATCTCAAAATCCAGAACACATTTGTTCAGTTGACTATACTCTAGGCTGTAACCTGGGAAGACAATTACCTATTCAAGAAGTCTAACTTCATTATTATCAGCATGAAACATCATTGAGCATCTACTATGTACCAATCATAGTATCTCTGCTTCCAAAATATTCCTCTGATGTTTCACAGTTTTCAAGATGGCAGTGGGGTTGGAGGAAATGTCCAAGTCCTGATGCAGTGTATTAGCCAACTCTTCTCACATTGGACTGATTCTTTCTAGTTTGGGCGGACATAGCATCATAAGATCCAAAGTGGGGGTACATCCCACCTTATGGGTCTATCACTAAGCATTTAGTATGTTGTATATGAATAACAATAATGCTGGTCAGTTTTTGTCAATTTGACACAAACCTAGGCATACTTGGGAAGATAATCTTAACTGAGAAAATGTCTCCATAAAATTGGCCTGTAGGCCAAGTCTATGGGACATTTTCTTGACTAATGATTGATGTGAGAAGGCACACCTCTTCAGGGAACAGTACCTTGACTAATGGTCAATCTGTCTCCTACTTCATGAAGCTAGGCCACCATTCTTCTTGGGGAGAGTATAAAGTGGTAGAAGATAGGATGTATCACGATTTGGTCCCTAACAGGCAGTATTAACTTTGGTAAGTCACCTCTCTGGACTTTTGATCCTCATCTGTAAAATGATGGAGCTGTGTTAGTTGAGTTCCAAGCAGTCTTTAGGGTTTAAAACATTTACTTTCTGCCAGGCAGTGGTGGCCTGGCACCTTTAATCCCAGCACTCGGGAGGCAGAGGCAGGCAGATCTCTGGGTTCAAGGCCAGCCTGGTCTACAGAATGAGTTCCAGGACAGCCAGGGCTACAAAGAAAAACCCTGTCTCAAAAAAAAAAAAAACCAAAAATTACTTTCTTACGAACCCCAAAGTTTATTTCTTTTATCAACGAGAGTCAGCTGTCCATACGTGGAACCAAAGACCCAGGGACCACACCTGACTTTTTTTTTTTTTAATTAAGTCAGTAGAAGGAAATGTCTGTCTGTCTGTCTGTCTGTACGCATGTATGTATGTACATGTGTATACACACAGACACACACAACTCAGCCCATATGTTCATACCTATTTGTGTGTCCCCCTTTCTCCTTAGGCTAACCTTGGGCCTAATGAGTAGACTTGGATAATAAGACTACAATTCCTAAAGGTACGCTTGAGAAACCTGGACAGGGAATTGGAGTCCCAGATACCTCTGGAAGAGATGGGGTCCTAATTAGCATGGCTCCTTGACTCCACATATACTTGCTTGGTGGGGAGGGGTCTTTGAAGTTTGGGGCCCAGGCCTCTGTTTCTTGGTATAGTTCATGATACTGGGATTCTCCTCCTTTGGTTCAGGGAGTAAGGATGCCCCAAGGGCCAAGGCCTTCAGGATCTGTGCCCAGTGAAGTATGCAACTTTCACTGCAAACTTCGCTAAACAAACACATTGATTCCCAGGCTATCCATTGGGGTATTTCATTCACAGCTTTTTCAGTATACTGATCTTCACTTCTGAACAGCTTTTAAAAAATTGTGCACTGAATGCATTCTTACATTAGAAAATCTAGGAACCCTTGGAAAAGGAGAGGGAAAATGTGCATAATTCTGAACAGTTGCTCTATCCTTTCATTCTCTGCATTTCTTCATGTAGTAGAAATGATTTTGCATTGTATGATTTTATTGCTTTTTCTGTTACATGTTTCCCCATGTACTACATATTCTTCAAGATCATTATTTATTTGTCTTGATGTAGTTAATCATCCCCTGAATGTAGAGAATGGAAGCAGGTATGTTTTCCCACTCGTTTAAATTGTGCTTTGGTAAACTTTCTTTCGCACATAGCTTTAAAGCAACACATGGCTTCTAGGAAACCAACCTTATATAGGAGCAATTGCATCCAGCTTATTTCTATTTCTAGATGGCCATTCCCTCTAGCTATGTCTGATTTTATAGTCATTCATTCATTCCATTAGCACATATTCACTCTGTACTTCTATGAACAGATCCCAAGCTAGAGCTATGGGAAGAAATGAGGCATAGCTCCAGACCACCAGAAGATGTGTCAGTCATGCTTGAAATAGGCAATTTCAGAACATTCTGATTATGGCTGAGAGGGAAGCAAGAAGTGGATATCAAGAGAGAACAGAGAAGGGTCTCCTTAATCCACTCCATGGACATGATCATAAACTATTTGAGGATATGGTGCCTATATGAGTCATGGAAGATGAATAAATACTAGTTGGCTAGAATGAAAAAGGGAATGTTCACTTAAACACAATGAGTTGAATAAACCAATTTGTCTCTGTTACTTCCCAAATCCCACTAAAACGTGAGTAAATAAATTAAAAAGAAAAAAAGACAGAAAGACAAAGTCTAGGATGCTGACCAGAAGTAAACTATTCCACTTATAGAACTTCTTCAGTGCTCAGGATTTGGAGGTACTGTACACCTCAGAAGGCAGAGTGAGGGATAAAGCTAAAAATAGTGAATTGCAATGCTGTCCTCAATGCTGTCCAGTCAGATTCTCTCCACCTCCAGCACCATCCCGGCAACTGAAGGCTTTGGATTTGAGAACACCGGGTGCAGTGGCAGATGGGGTGAAACAGAGCTAAAATCAAAGGGATCCTCCTTGAAAAATGGTGGGACCCTAACTTCCTTCTACTTTCCTACTTCCAACAGCAAAGTCGGATGAACACAGCTTCTGTGCACCTGTGGAGTGTCATGGGCGCCCTTCTCAAAGCATCATCATGCAAAGACATGTAAGTTAGGGCTTCTAAGATTTATTTAGTTTTATTTTATGTGTATGAATGTTTTGTCTGCATGTATGTAAGTGCACTGCGTTCGTGCTTGATGCTGGCAGACGCTAGAAGAGGAGACGAGATGCCCTGGAACTGTAGTTATAGGTGGTTATAAACTGCCATGCCGGTGCTGGGAACTGAACTCAGGTTCTCCGAAAGAGCAATAGGTGCTCTTAACTGCTGAGCCATCTCTCCAGCCCCTAAGCTAGGTATATTTTGTTTTATGTTAAATAAACCTTAATAAAATTCATTTTCAAAGGAAACGAAGTTCTAGGCAATCAAAGATCACTGTATGATGCAAAGCTATGTGAGGGAGCCCACCAACCTGGAAGGCAGATGGACAAAGAAAACAAACCAAAGAAGGAATCTGGAAGGAACAAAGACAATGAAGAAATCTGGGAAATGAAAAATAGTGAGAGTCAGAATAAAAATGTCAGTGGGATTAGAAAATAAAAGGTGAAGAGATATCCTAGGAAACAAAATAACACAATAAAGAGGATGACAGAAGAGAAAAGATGAGAAAATTAGAGGATTAATTGAGGAATTCCTCCATCTAACAATAGGGGTTCCAGAAATAGAAAATGGAGGAAAGAGCGGGAAGGAAATGCTCAAAGACACAATATAAGACTGTTTCCCAGAACCGAAGGAATGAAAGGCTGAGATAAACAAAACAAAGACCCACATCGAGATATGGTGCTATGGCATTTCAAAACACTGAGGATTAAAGAAAAATGTTAAATGCTTCTAGAGAAAAAATACATTATGTATAAAAGGTCTTTCTAGAATGTTGTTGGTCATTGTTCAACATAACTCTCTGAACAAGTCTGGAATAAAAAAGATGTTGCTACTGGTGGTGATGATGATAACATCTATTCATACTTCTGACTAAATATTTGTCTATATTTATTCTTATTTTTCTGAGACAAGATTTCACCAGGTAGCTCAGGCTGACCAGGAAGTCTTGATCCTTCCATTTCTGCCTTCTAAGTGCTGGGATTATAGACATGTACCACTACACAGGGCTATCACTTTTTAAATGTCATGTTCCAGAACTAAAGAGGCAAAGATCACATTGTATTTATATTTTGAAGAAAACCAATAGATTACAATCAAAGACTTAAAGACCATACAACAGGGTATGAACTTTGCCTTATAATTGCTGGGAAGGACCAGGGAGGCTTCAACCAAGGTATGCCTACTTTTAATCCTAAACAAGCATTATACAATCATAGTAAATATAATAAGCAGGTATTCTTGGTTTTTATCATAGCCAAACTTACAATAACCCAATAATAACAATGGTACTATTTATTATGTGTTTATAATGGTCCAGAACTCATGCTATCTCCCTAACATCTGTGCAAGGTAGTTGTTCTCATCACACAGATACAGAAACCGAAGCCTGGAGGAGCAATGTGAATTACCCACAATCACCCAGCCAATAACTGGTAGATATGAGTTTAAAATCTGTATTTGTCTGATTGCTTGGCTTTTTGAGACCGGATTTTGCTATGCAGTGCATGCTTATGGGGAACTTGTGGGCCTCCTGCCTCTGCCTCCTGAGTCAGCGTGTGTCATCACACATGCTCACAACAAATGCTTTTAACTGCCACAACTTTAGCTCCTTCCTGTCACACCAGAGCCAAGACGCACTTCATCTCCCTGCAGACTTGACCAACCATCCTCACCTGTCGCCCGTCTCCCCTCCACACAAGCATAGCCCAAGACACCCTAAACCAGGAACATTTAACAAGCACTTTTATTTTTTATTTATTTATTTTAAATTTATTTTTGTTTTATGTGTAGGGTGTTTTGCTTGTATATATGTCTGTGCACCATGTGCATGCCTGGTACCATTAGAGGCCAGAAGAAGGGGTTGGATCCCCTGGAACTGGAGGCACAGATGGTTGTGAGCCATCCTGTGGGTGCTGGGAACTGAAGTCAGGTCCTCTGGAAGAGCAGCCAGTGCTCTTAACTACTGAGCCAATCTTTCCAGCCCCAGCAAGCACTCTTAGAAGATACAGAAAAGGAGGCACCCAAAAAAGAAAGTGGAGGTAGGTACAGATATTACAGATGAATGGGGGGCAGGAAAAAGGAACTGGTTCAATGGTCCTTACTCCCCCCCCGCCCCGTCTCTGTTGGAGGTTCAGCCATGATGGGGAAGTGTGGGTGGAAGGGGGGAGGAAGCCCTCTGTTGTAGAAGCCTAAATAAACTCGGCCTCCAAGCCCTGTCCAGTGGACTCGGGATCACCTCTGGCCCATCTGCTTTCACTGCTGGAGTAAAGAAGATGGGCTGCCCTCCAAGCACCTAGCCAATCCTAGAAAATCCTGACTCACAGCAGACCAGAAGCCTATCGAGTCACAGGTGAGGCACCCAGGGAGATGAAGGAGAAGGCTTAAAGGCTTCATAAGGATGCAATAACCAGAATGGGAACAGAGCCCAGGTATCTCTTCTGCAGCTGAGTCGCCTTGACTCTATGGTCTAGGTAGAGGAGGTTAAGGAAAGTGATGTGTCAGGGCTGCTAGAGGAATGTTCATGACACTGACTGGGGCTGACAATAACATAGGGTCAAAACGAGGTCATCCAAGCTTGGCTATTAGGAATGTGGAGTTAGTAATAATTTCTAGTTTCAATCAGGCTTAGCTAAAGCCAAAGCCTATAACTCAAGAGCATAAATGTGTATCTCCCCTCTCCCTGCAGTAAAACAAAAGTAAAGGAATAAATATATTAAGTATGAACTTATATAAGGAAAGAGGATGGGAGAAGATGGCATCATCAGTGAGTAAGAGATTTCAACAAATTTATGAAAGAAAAAATGAAACAGAGGGCTGGAAGAGTTGAAGGAGAGCCAACCCTCATAGGGGTTTGCAGCTGAGGAGGGAGCCCCTTGGGCCAGGAGAGCCTTGGCCAGACTTAGCCTTGGCATGTACCAAGAAGGGTAGACATTACCAGGGGGGCAAGTGACAAGGGATAAACTGACAACATACAAAATGCTTTCAGCCCAGGGAGATGGCTCAGCATGTGAAGGTACTTGCTATGGACATTTGCTCCCTAGACCTTGCACGGTGGAAGGAGAGAACTGACTTCTGAAAGTTGTGTG
>LZPO01007954.1:320371-340499 GCA_001675575.1 Neotoma lepida
ATTCAGTTTTTACCTTTAATCCCAGCACTCGGGAGGCCAGCCTGGTCTACAGAACAAGTTCCAGGACAGCCAGGGCTACACAGAGAAAGTCTGTCTTGGAAAAAAAGGGAGGAGGCAGTTTCATAGCATGTGAATTATATCTCAATAAAGCTGTTTTAAAAGAAAAGTATTGCACAAAACTAGCACATAACAACAACAGCTATAGTAATAGTTATTACTGCTATGGTGCTTCCCATGTTCTGGGCACTATGCTAAACAACTTAAATATATGAGCTTACTTAATCCTCCTGGCAATGTTATGTGGTAGGTTCTGTTCTTCTCTCCATTCAATACATAAGGAAAATAAAATGAAGACTGAATGATTTGCCGATAGTCATACAGGAAGATAACCAGAATACTTCTTCAACATCTCCCTTCTCACTTCTTTGCATATTTTTCCAGTGCCTTGTACAAAAGAGGCACTTTGTAAATATTAAAGTCATATATCTAGTGAATATTTCTGTTCATCCAGCAAACATTTGTAAAGCATTGTCCATATTCCAGGCAACACCTGCATGTTCATCCTTACCTGCATCTGTCATTCAAATTCCCTCTGGAGTTGGAGGCAGGTAGGTTCATTCACAAAATACTATGTCTACTATGTATCAAGCATTTCTCTGAACACTCAAGATATAACAATAAATAAAACAGACAACAATCTCCTAGTAAATTCAGAAGATACACCCATAAAGTCTCGTCAACATGACTGCCCAAATGTTAGGTGAAAAATACAGTATCAATGGACATGCCAAAGTGGATGGGGGAAAATCCACAAGTCCTCGACCCTACACAAAGAACTACAGGCAACTGAGGAAAGCTGGGAGTGGAAAAAGTGGCTTTATTCAGGGAAGAGCACACCAATGAGTTGGCTAGTGACAAATGGTCAGCCCTGAAAACATATATAGAAGTAACATACATGTATACACATGCATATGACAACAATTAATTTTAAAGAAGAGGCCACAAATTTGAAGGAAAACAGGGAGAGAGAAAAGGAAAGGAGAAGTGTTATAATTATACTATAATCTCAAAAAACCCCTAGAACAAACAAACAACAAGCTCTAATCTTATGATGCTAACATTCTAGCAGGTTAGAGAGACAATAAACAGAATATGTAGAATTGTGTTGAATAGCGTTCCTCCATAATCCATGTCCACCCAAAAACTGTGAGTAACGTTATTTTGGAAATAAAGATTCCTGCAGATGTTAATCAAGTTAAAATAATGTCCTGTGAAATTAATGTGTTCTAATCCAATGTCAACTTGACAGGGTTTGAAATCACAATAGAAACAAATTTATGGGAATGCTTGTGAGAGATTATCTAGATTATTTCAACTGAGGTAGGAAGAATCATCCATGGGCTGGCAGTCTGGACTGTCTAAAGATGAAAAGGTAAACTGAGTGCAAAGATGTATCTCTCTCTGCTTTCTGACTGTGGATGCAATGTGGCCAGATGTTTCAAGCTTCTGCTCACTTGACTTCCCTATGATGGTGGACTTGTACCCTTAAAACTGTGAGCCGAAATAAACTTTCTCCCTTAAATGACTTTTGTCAGGGATTACAGCAACAGAAAAAGCAACTAATATATAAAATTGGTATGAAAAAGTGGGACTCTTTTTTGTTTGCTTTTGTTTTGTGGGGTTGTTTGTTGGGTTTTTTTGTTTGGTTTGGTTTTTGAGAAAGGGTCTCTACACATAATGCTGGCTGTCTTGGAACTCACTGTGTACACCAAGCTGCCCTCAAATTCTTAGAGATCTGCCTGCCTCTGCCTCCTAAATGCTGGGATTAAAGGCGCCGCTGCGGCCGCCGCCACCACCACCACCACCCAGCTGAAGTGGGGCTCTTGCTATGATAAATCTGACTATGGGAGCTTTTGTTATGATAAACCTAACTATGTAGTTCTTAGGCCTTTGGAACTGTTTTGTGGCTGGAATGTTGAAAAGTGTGGTACTTGGGGCTAGAAAAACTAACATGCTGGAAGTAGGACTTAGTGGGCCATTCTCATGGGAACTTGGAAGACAAGAGAGCTGAGAGGAATGTGGACAGTGAAAGCCCAGTTCATGAGGTTTCAGAGAGGAACAAGGACTCTTGGAAAAGTAGCCTAAGGACTATTCATGTGATATTTTGGTCAAGAATCTGGCTGCATTCTGCCTGTGTCCTAAAAACATGAGTGAGGTTTGATTTAAAAGTAATGAACATGTTTGGTGAAGGAAATTTCAAAACAAAATGGTATTTGGGCTATGGCATGGCTACTGTTTATTGTTCTGATCCAGGTCTACAGTAAGAAAGGAAAAAGTGAAGCAGAAAGACATCAAAATCATATATTTTAGTGAGGAAAAGAGTGCAAGCAAATTTAACCTTATAGATAATGTAAGTTTGAAAGTAGCTATAACTGTTAAAGAGACTAGCATCATTAAAGAGAAACCCCATGCAAAGTAAGAATGATGTCATGAAGATAGAAAAACACCCATCAGAGGCTCCATCTTATAAAGATACAAATCATTTGAAGGAAGAAAATCTAAAGTGAAAGGATTCCCAGCTCCTCAAAGGTAACAGCCTAAGTGTTCCCAATGGTCAGCACACAGAAGTTGATACAGCTGTGGTCCAAGTGGGTGATCTGGCAGCAGAACTTAGCGGTAGCATCCATGTGGTAGTAGTTTGAAAGCATGAAAAATGCAAGATCTAAGTATGAGGTCATAGAATCGTATTTCATGGTTTCAGAGCGCCTCAGAGGCCAGGCAATGTGGGCGGGGTTGGAGACCCATCAAAGAAACCCTGAGAGGCTATTGCATGAAACTGGAAAGGTAAAGTGTAAGTTGCAATGGAGAGCCCAGGATGTTGGAGGTACCAAAAACATTTGCCATCTGCTGAAGAAAGTTGCAGGCATACGGTGGATTCAACTCAAAAGAGAAGCTATATGTTCTGCAGGTGACAAACTAGAGAAGCAGTGCTACCTAAGCCATTTAGAGTCTGAATGATTCCATCTGGAAGCCCAGATGTGAGATGTGGAGCTTCAAAGTTTGCTATTATCTCTGCTGGGTTTTTGGTTTTACTTTAGCCCATTCATTCCTTATTATGCCCCCATTCTTCTCTTTTGGAATGAGAACATTTATTCTGTATATATATATTGTATGTATATATGTAGGAGGTGTGTAAACTTATTTTCTGATATTATAGGGACTCACAGTTAAGAGATTGCCTTAAGTCTCAGATGAGACTTGGATTTCTATATTTTATTTTTAGGATTTATTTTTATTTTATGTGTATGAGTGTTTTTCTTTCATGTATGTATGTATACTACATGGATGCCTGGTACCTGCAATGGTCAGAAGACAGCATCAGAACTCCTGGAACTATAGATGGTTGTGAATTATGATGTGGGTGCTAGAAACTGAACCTAGGTCCTCTGCAAGAGTGTAATTGCTCTTAACTGCTGAGCCCTCTCTCTCAAGCCCTGACTTTGGACTTTTAAATATTGTTGGGATTATTAAATACTGTGAAGATTCCTGAAGTTTGACTTGGTGTATTTTGCATTATGAGATACTGTGAGTCTATGGGTAAAAGGGGTGGAGGGTTAATGACTTAGATCTCACATAGACAAGGGGTGGAGTTGTGACTGTTGATAATGACTATCAGTTCACTAGGATTCAGAACCACTATGGAAAAAAAATCTCTGGGAATGCTTATGAGAGATTATAGTTATTAGGTTAATTGAGGTGGGAAAGGAAGACATATACCCCACAAATGTGGACAGTACTGTTCCACAGGCTGGGGTCCTGGATCAAATACAACTAAGGAAAAGAATTGAGTGAATAAGATTTCGTGTGCCATGGGAGGAGAGGAAGAGTCAGAAAAATACAAGAATTTTGGGAACTACACATTGAGGGAGAATGAGAGACACACATCTCTCTCTCTGTGTGTGTGTGTGTGTGTGTGAGAGAGAGAGAGAGAGAGAGAGAGAGAGAGAGAGTACATGAGTGTTGTAAGGGAGAATAAATGGGAAAACATTGCCTGGTTAGCTTGAAAATTCTATTGCCAAGCTAAAGAATTTGGACCTTCTCTTATAGGCAATGAAAAGATTTTTAACATGTTAGGTGGGGCACCCATATGAGTATTGTGGGCAGCAAACAAGATGACTTCAGTGTTGGTTTGTTATTGTTGTTCAGCAGAAACCGTGGTACTACATCTCTTTTTGCCTGCCACCTCCCAGAGTCATTTCCCAGAAGCCTCTGTAGCCAGCGAGACTGTTCCAATTCTCTTTATCCAAGGGCCACCTTTGCCAAGGAATGTGTGCTAGAGAAGGAAAGAGCCCCTAAACCACTTCTCACCACTGCCAGTATCCAGTCAATAAGAACTTGTCGTGATGTTGAGAGCCATGAAACATTTTCCTCAGATGGTGGCATCTGTTCAAATTGGGTCTTGTCTACTAGATTCTCACAGCTCTATCTATGCACAGACCTTCTCCTACACCTGTTAGCTGCCAAGTACAAAATGGGAATATCAAGATTAAAAGAAAATCAGGATGAGGGTCTCTAAATGGTAGAGCATGTTCTTAGCATGTGCAAGTCTCTGGGCTTAGCAGTCATGGTAATACACACCTTTAATCCCAGCACTCGGGAGGCAGAGGCAGGAGCATCAATGCCAGCTTGGTCTACAGAGTGAGATCCCATCTTAAAAAAAAATCTTTCCCTCAGGCAATTTAGTGTCCAGAGGAATTCATTTTTGAGGCGAAGACACTGAGAATCAGAGAGACTGACTGCATCTAATTGCTGTAGCCAGTGACCACTAGTCTAGTAGACTACTATTTTAGTCCTTTTCTTGAGCTATTTCTTGGGGTTTGCCATTCCAAAGAAACATGAAGCATGAGAATTTAGAGAGCAGAAAGGTAGAAAAGGGACCATTTGTGTGGAACACAGAAAGAAAGAGAGAAAAAGACTATGCTTTTCTCTTGGGTATCCTTACAGAGATAGCGGTGCTTAAAACTAAGACAGCTCTTAGCTAATTAATTAACTGTGCTGCCAGCCCCCTTTCCCCTAGTGGGGTTGGGGTGATATGTAACCAAAGTACTTGTCAGCCTCTAACAATGGCAGAGAGCAAGCCTAATAGGCTGCTGTGGAGTTTCGTTTTAGGAGAAATTTTCTCTCTGAAGATGATTTGTAAGCTTGATCCTGTCAGAACATAAAACCACATAACCCATCGTGTTTCCAATTTTGTCCTAACTGCCATAAAACTTTGAGCCAAATTCAGAGTCCAATTATAATCCAGTTCATTTTAGGTACCTGGCAACATTTATTTGTGCTTCCTTTCCTTGGTTGCTGGTCGGTTTCCTCCACATTTTTATGCCCAATTGTCTTTCTTTCATGTTATAAACTGATGAGTCGCCTAATATCCTCTTTAAAGTAGGCGAGATATAAATCTCACATAAACTAAACTATATTTACAGATGCTAAGGGGATTTAAAACAATGAAGAACATTTGAAGAAACAGGTGATATTTGGCCTAAAGGAAAGCAGGCTTCTAAGGACATGATTACTGTCTTCAAATATCCAGTAGGCTACCAGGAGAGTAATGTAGTAGAATTATTCTGCATAGCTCCAAAGTGCACAGCCAGAAGTAATGGGTGAAAATTACCGGGAGACAGAGCCCAAGGGAAGAAACCTTTTCCAGGGAGGCTTAATCAACAAGGCGAGTTCGCTGTCACTGGAGGCCTTCAAATAGTGACTGGATGGTATCATTTGGAGGGTCTGTTGCAACAGAGAATGGAAACATATTAGATAGGATGGTTTTCAAGTCCCTTTACAGCCCTAACATGTGCAAGACATCATCATAGCTGTAACTTAGAAGACAGAAGGGGAAAGAGGAAGGTATGGAGGGAGAACAGGAAAGACACAAAGATTCACCAAATACCGGGATGTTCTAGCCAAAATGAACCTTGACCACTTCAGAGATGTTCATAAGTGGAATAATGGGCTATAAACAGAACCCATGCCTGCACTAAGCCAGTCCTATTCCATGTGATTCTTACAGGGGAAAAGAAATTGAAAAGCCCTTTCCATTGCTCCCTACACCATAGGCTGTTATTCCAAGAAGAATAGGCCAAGGCTGTTGAGAGCTTAAAGGGACCTTAGAGATCATGTGATCCAAATCCCTCATTTCATGTCCCAATAAAGAGACTCAGAGGGAGCTGGCTGTAGTGGCTCATGCCTGTAATTTCAGCATCTGGAATATTACAGGTTCAAAACCAGCTTGGGCTTATATAATGAGGCTCCACCTCTAGATAGATAGATACAGCATAGATAGATAGATAGATAGATAGATAGATAGATAGATAGATAGACAGACAGACAGAGGGAAGCAGGCCTCCGAGAATGGAACGGAGTAGTCTACCCATTGCCCAATTCACCTCACAAAGAGCTTCTCAGGGGTGAAATCAATTTTTCCATCTTTCAATCCTTCAACAACGCTTGGTGTTGGATCCTTGCTCATGGTGGGTACACAATTAGCAGTCAGGACATTGAACTGAGCAGAACTGTCCCAAAGTTCTGAAACTAGAAGTTGGACCTTATAACATGATCTGTGGTGCTTTCTATGACAAAACACCATTCAGTTCTAGTCAGACAAACAGATTATCACATCTCTGTGTCAGAAGCCTTGAGTCATACAAGAGTAGATATGAGATAAGCTGTGCCCTCAAGGAGCAAATGCTCTGTCTATGGCCCGCACATTTGCTGTCATGGGAAGCTTCTTTCCCACTTTTGCATACTTCCTGTTTACACTTCAGATTTCAGTTCATCAGCAGCCCCTTTTCTCATTCTCAGTGTAGGCAGGTCCCTCTGATAGATGCTCTCTGTGAGTCCTTTTCCTTGCCCAGCAAAACAAGCTTGTAATTGCATATTGATGTGTGCAGTTCTTTGTTGCTTACCATCTGCTTCCTCCTTTGGACTGTTAGTATTCCAAGGGTAGGTATCCCTCTGGCTATTGTTGCACTCTCCACTCAATGTCATAGGTAGAGTAAAATTCCTGGTACATGGTAGGGAAGCAATAAGTGATTTCTATCTGTTGGATGCCTAAATTAACACCCTAATGTTACAGTATGTACATAGATATGTCATAATTGCAGTTTAGTGTGATAAGGGTTTTGGTAATATATAAAAATCACTTCCTTAGGAAGGAGATAGCCAGTTCGGGGATCAATGGGGCTGGTCAAGGGTGACCTCAGAAATGTATATGCTGCCAGGCAACCATACGAAGAACAGCACAGCTTTGTGAAAGTGCCTTTCTTCAGACAAACCCAGGTACGTTTCAGAATTCCTTTAGTTTCCCAGTTCCTCGAGAGGCAGACTGTTCTGCTAGAGTGGGATAAACTGAGCACAACTGGCAGTCAGACCACAGAGGCTGCTCCAGGAAGCTCAGAGACTCGGGGAGTCGTAGCTTGCTCTGTTCCTTAGCATTCTCATCTCTAGGAGCAAGACTGAGGACAATGATTGGTTCTGGATTCAGGAAATGGTTCTGCACCTTTTGGCTAGGGTAAGCCCTACTGTCAGGCAGAAGAGTGTTGCCCTCTGGTGGTAATAATAATGATAATGATGATCAAATGATCATTAGTGAGTATGATCTTTGCTAGAATGGCCAACCTTTCCAGCTTTCCCAGAATTGTTTTTAATCACTGAAAATCCCAGAGCCATGAAGGCTCTAAATGCCAGGTAAACCAGGACATTTGGCCATACTACCCCTCCATAATGTTCAATAAACCCTGCATACACATGATCTCACTAGATAACTCATGACTCCCAAGGCTAGGAATCAGGATTCAGTTTGGACAGAGCCTTCAAGACCCAGCCCATTTTCCAGATGAGGAAACAAAGTCTGCAAGAATGGAAGAACCTTCCGCGTTTGCTATCTTGTTACAAATTAACAGTAGAACCAAGAATAGTATCTAAACTGCAGACCCACAGCCTCATGTTCTTTGCCCCTGCCTAGTACTTCCTCAGCTATGTGGCAGTTTGGGAAGCTCTCCAATCTTCTAAGAGGTCTTTCCTAAATCACTTGCTTTGCTCTTTCAGCCTTTCAAAACCCCTCCCCCTTTAAAAACTGGTACTGCTTTTTACCCTCCAAATGTGTAATGAGGAAATATTTTCCAAAGAAATAAGCCAAGAAGATGGGGCATTGCCCACAAAATTGCCCTGACAGAACACTTTGCCCTCATATGTTCCCTTCCTTTGCTTCTTCAGCCCTCCCCCTCCCATCTTTTTTAAGGTTTTCTTTTTTATTTTCAGCCCCGCCCCAACTCCCATCCCCAGAAATACTGGAGAGGAGAGAAACCTTAGTATAGGGCAGTCTCAGATTTTTCCAGTGGCCCAGAGGAAGGGCCTCTGGCACCGCAGAGAAAGGAGAGATGGGGAGGGAGGCTTCCACAATCACCAGGTGGGATGGATTTGAGAATCAAGAGCTAAGGAGAGGTAAAGAGGCATCGCTGCAGTCAGCCGCACTGGGAAAGGAGCCACCTTGCCCGACTTCCTTACCCTAGCAAGTCTGTCAGGAGAGAGGTCCTAGTTTCCTGACCGCCTAAATTTACATGTCCTTCTTTGTTCCCTTGGTCCCTGACAAGGACCCCCCCCCCAAATCAGCTCCTGCCTCTCCCCTCCACTGAGACAAATTTGCAAACTCCCACATCTCTGTGGAAACGGCAGAGAGCAGGAGAGAAGAAAAAAGGAGAAAAATCCACCCACATGCCAACAAACTGGAAAAAAAATAACCCAGGCCTTGTCTCACTCAGCTGTTGGCTTGCCTCTCCCTCCCACTGTGGCGGCTGCTCCTGCCTCCTGGACAGAGACCTGGATCTGTTCAGCTCCCTTTCAGTTCCAAGCTGGCTTTTGTCAATATCCCCTGCCTCCAACCCCACCCCAGCTACCAGCGTGAGAGTCCTGGATTCCGGGAGCAGGAGCGCTAAAAAGGAGAAATAAGCAGAGCCATCAAGTGCTTGTAGTAGGCTGCGGACCCGTGCTCCCAAAGCATACGGGGACCTTCTTCTTGTCTCACGAAAATAAGTCAAGGAGATGGGTCCCTACTCACAAGTTCTCCCTGCCAGGCTATTTGGCTCTCAAAAGCTTCCTTACCTCTTCACCCCTCCTTGCCATCCTTTTCAAGCTCTCTTTTTGGTCTGATTTCATGCGTTTCCATCTTTTCATGTCCTCTCATTTCTTCACCTTCTCTCTGAGTTCTGAGCACCACTTAGAAATCAAAACAGAACAAAACAAAACAAAATGGAGTGTGTTGCTAGGAAAGGAACGATCTGGAAACCTTCTCCATCAGGAACTATTGAGGAAAAGTGGGAATGCCTGTGGGGGGTGAGATTAGGAACTCAGAGGAAGATAGAATCACAAAGAGCTTTTGGGTTAACTTTACCAGATAAGGTGGCCCTTGAGACAGAGCTATTATTATATGGACACCCTCCCCTACACACACACACACACACACACACACACACATACACACACACTCCAGGGAACAGAAGGGATAGTGAGTGAAAGATGCGAGACAGGAGATTTAAATGGCAGCTTTGTTTCTTCTTTCCAAATTCCTGTTCTTGTTATTTCATTCCCTTGTCTTACTGTGTGGGATCTCTAGAATGTGGAGATGGATACAGATTTTACTGTAGCTACAGCTAGCAAAAGAGATAAAATGGGCATCTTTGTTATTCAACTAAAGGAAAAAGAGTTCCATGTTTTACCATTACATATGATGCTTGCTATAGGATTTTGGAGTACATTTTTTTTTTTTAAATCAGGTTAAGGAAATTTCTTCTTATCCCTAGTAACTAAGAAGTTTATTTGTTATGAACATAGCTTGTCTTATTGAATACTATCTTCCTTAGCTTCTTTTATAATGACTATGTTTTTTTTTTTCTCATTTATACACATGTTCAAGAATGAGCTCAGGGACGGCAACATAGCCCAGTGGGTAAAGACACTTGCGGCCAAGCCTGACAAGATGAGTTTCATCCCTGGGTGCCATGCGGTGGAAGGAGAGAACCAATTCCCACAAGCCATCCCCATCAACTCACCCCCACATACATTCTGTGACAATGGATCTCCCTTCAAAAAAATTTAACAAAAAAAGGAATGAGCTCAAAAGAAATAGATAACATAATACACAAACTTATCCTAAAGATACACTGTCTAACTTAGGGGCAAAAGTCACTGGGGGAAAACTAGAAGTGTTCAAATAGAAGTGCCATAGCCATAGCCAGATATGGTGGCTTTGTACATGTAATCCTGGCAGTAGGATTATGTGAATTCAAGGATAGCTTTGGCTATATAGGGAGTTCCAGGCCATCCTAGGATACAGAGGGACATTCTGTCTCAAAACATTAACAACAAATCATAAGTCATAGAAAAGTCCAAGCAATCTGTAGAAATCCCCAAACAATCTATATTTTAAAATTAAAATAAAATGAAATCTCCAGTAACTAGTGAGAGAGTATAGCATGATCATGAAACAAAGTCAGCATGCAAATATCAACTGCTTCTTATATGCCAGCAGTAAACAATTAGAATTTGAAATTTGAAGGCAGCATAACTATTTTCAATGGCATTAATGAAATACATAGATATAAATACAACAACAGAAAAGGTACAGGATCTTAGTGTACAAAATAAAACGTTGATGAAAAAAATCTAAATAAAGAATTATTCTATGTTCATACATAAGCAGACTAGATAATGTGAAGATCCATCCTTCACAACTTAATACCTAGATATAATGTCATTCCAGCCAAATTCCCAGCAAGCTTACATTGTGGGTATAGACAAAAGGATTCTGAAGAAAGGCCAAAAACCTGATACAACTACAATACTTAAGAAAGACAAAATTGGAGGGTTCGCTCTATCCTGTTTCAAGGCAGCCACAATAGAAGTGACTTACAGTACACAAAGGAGCTAAAGAAGGAATAAACACATAGATCAATACAGCAGCGTAGAACAAGTTCTGAGACACATGCAACAGAACTTACTGGAAATAGGAGCTGAAGAAAGAAAAGAATCAAGTCAAGAGACAGGGTTTCTTTGTGTAACAGCCCTAGCTGTCCTAGAACTAGCTCTGTAGATCAGCCTGGCCTTTAACTCACAGCGATCCGCCTGCCTCTGCCTCCCAAATGCTGGGATTAAAGGCATGTGCCACCACCACTGCCCAGCTCAAGTCAGGATCTTATACAAACTTCTCTTTGAACTAGAAGAAGGTTGCTGATACAGTCTCACATTTCACATTTCCTTTTTTAAACAAGCTTCTTGTCACATAGTCCATACAAGTGAACAATGAGGGATATGTTATAAAATCAGGCTAGATAAAAGATGCATCAAATATAAATTTTCTTCATGGAATAGAATGTGTTGAGTTCTCTCCCATCACTTGTAACTCCATTTTAGAATTGGTGTAACAAGGGTGAGCCTGGTGGCGACGGTCTATCACCCTAGCTACTCAGGAGACTAAGTTCAAGGCCTACCTGGGCTACTGAGCAAGCAACCTTGGCAACTTAGTGAGACTCTGTCTCAAAGTAGAAAGTAAAAAGTGGACTACGTGTAGTGTTTAGTAATAGCGAGTTTTCCTAGCATCTGTGAGGCCCTGGATTCAATCCTGAGAGAGGGAGAGAAGTGGAGTGCAAAGAAAATAGGGAAAAAAAAAAAGAAATGGGCGTAGGAGGAAGGTCTTGATAGAAAGCTTAACTTTTTCCCCCAAAGTTTAAGGTTTGTCCTTTTTCCCCTGGTGTTAGGGATCGAACTCAGAGCTGTGTGCTTGCTAGGCAAACACCTGACCACTCAGCCAGAGCCTCAACCCTCAAATTTTAAGAATTAATAAAAGATTAGGGTGGAGAATGTGGCCGAGTGGTAGAGTGCTTGCCTAATACGTATGGGACCCTGGGTACCATGCCCAGCATCGTAGAAGTAAACATTATAAGGTATATGATTCTTTGACTTGTCCCACATAATTCTTGGTGCTAGAGGTTTCTCTTCTTATAGATACTATATCTCCAAGCCAAAGCCTTACTCCCTTTTCCTACTCTGTGGAGGGGATGCCAGAGACTCTGTTAGTGTGAGTTGATGAAGAAGGTAAATGCTGTCCTGATTTTAAGAGGCTACAAATCTATAGCCATAGCACACCGAATGTTTCTCACCCCATCATCTCAGAAGCTAAGCAGGACGGGGCATGGTTAGTTCTGCCAGGTATACTGGTGCATTCATTTAATCCCAGTACTTGGGAGGCTGAGGCAGGGGAATTGCTGAGAGTTGAAGGCTTGCCTAGGATATACAATAAGTTCAAGACCAGCCTGTAATACAAGAGTGAAATCCGATCTAAAAGGAAAAGGAGAAGAAGTGGGGCAAGGAGGAAAGAATAGTTCCAGGGTTGAGATGGCTTAGTGATTAAGAGCATTGGCTGTTCTTCCAGGGGACCTGAGTTCAATTCCCAGCACCCACATGGTGGCTAACAATCCTCTGTAACTCCAGTTCCAGGGGACCTGAGGTCCTCTTCTAGCATCCTTGTACACTGCATACATGTGGTACATGAACATATATGCAGGTAACACTATTCACACATAACATAAAAGTCGTTTTTAAAAAGAGAAAAATTCCAAGCTTTGTGTGCTAAAGATCTCTTTGCCCTATAATTTGTGTATTAATGAAGCATGAGATAGAAATTGAAAATGGGAAAGAGAATGAACTGAAAGAGAAATGGAGAAGATTGATGGGGGAGGGGAGGAAACAGAAATGAAGTGAATGATCTGTTCATAGAAAGGCCAGGATCTGGAGCCCCTTGGGCAGACTGTACCCAACATTTTTGTTCTTGACCTCAGCCAAATCTCCTGATTTGCCGCTGTAAGACAAAGGGGAAGCTGCTATACAAGGAAGTAATCCATGTAGTTAGTACACCTTGTCAGAGCAAAAAGGTGAATAAGTAAAATGGATAAATGCAGAGAGCTGCTTCTTAACTTTCCGGTGAGTTACTCATCTGTCTGAGAATGTGGTAAAGGCTCCAGCCTGCACTCTATCTCCAGAAAAATTGCAAATCACACAGTATACCAATCCAGTCCATGAACACCTGCATAGGATCTCTGAGTTAGAGAATAGAGAGATTTTGAATACCTGCATGAATGTCAAGTGCAGCAGTAAATGCCTGTAGTCCCAGCTGCAACAAGAAACTGAGGCAGAAGGGACACTTGAATGCAGGAGTTTGAGGTTAGCCTGTGCAACATAGCAGGGACCCATTCGAATAAAAAGAAAAGAGAGCAGCATGACCAATAAGTGGATTACATTAGTATACAATCTACTTAGTCAAAGGGGAAGCCCAGATTTATGACTGAGGCAGCTGGATGGATGATGGAACCTTTTGCCAAGGAGAACACCCAAACAGGAATAGGTGTCTGAAGAAAAAATATTGAATGGCCTGCTATGCCTTCTCTGCCTTTGGGAAGACCTCCATGAGATGGACGTAGGATCCGGTGTTCAAGAAAGCCATGTAGGCTGGAGCTACAGAACTGCAAGCCATCTTGTAGGTGATTAGTAAGTACAGAGGAATGGACGGATCACCTGCAAGGGCTGCACACAGACAGTCACTGAATATACAGATGGACAATGCAGGACTACATATAAAACAGAACTCTGACACTCAATCTGCAGCAACCTGCCTAGGAAACTTACTCTTTACTTACAGTAAACAGCCTAGGAAACAAGCTCAAAGCAACCGAGACTTGCAAGAAGTTAGATGGTTACTTCTAGTGACCTAGGAAACTAAATAAACGACTTCCATAACAACTGACCCCAAATGATTAACTGAACTTCCCCATGTTTTTGTCCCCTCCTCAACTTAGAACTAACAACAGAAAGGCAAATATGTACCCCTAACTGATCACATAGGATACCCTGCTTCTAGCTGCTGATGGCTTCCTGGGCCAAATAGCCTCTAATCAGGGCACACCTAAAGCTGTCTCTTTTCTACTCTGAACCTTTCCTCCTCTACCTGCCTCTGAGTCTCTACCAAAACAAAACGGTGATGGATTTTCTTGCTATAGCAAGCTCGAAATAATAGCTTTTACTATTCTTATTTGGCTTGTCTCTGCCCTCCCTCCCCCACCCACCCAAGAATGACAAAAGGGCTTGAATATAGCTTTATCAACAAAAACGTTTCATAAAGGGACAGAGAAAGAAGGAGCCACGAAAGTGACAGATGTAGGAACCAAGGAATAAAGAGCAAACCCAGGAAGAGTACGTGTCATCAAAAGCAAATGGAGGGAGTGGTCTATGGTGCCAAATATTACTCAAAACAAGGTCTGAATCAACTAGATTTAGAAACAAGACCATTGGCAGTCTTGCAGAGAGCAGTTTCCATGGAGTAGTGGGCGTGGATGGCAAATTACAATGGGCTAAGAAGGAAAGAGTTGAAGGCAAAATGAAAAGGGGTTAAGAAGTGATTGAGGAGAAAAGATTAAAAAGTGAAGGGGAGGCGAGGAGGTGGGACAGCAGTCCTCAAGCTGTTTGTCTGTGACAGCGAGGAGAGGAATAGGGAAGAAGCTAGAGAGCAATGAACCCTGAGCGGTGGTTTTCTTGGTATGAACCTTTATTGATGCAGAATTACGCAGCATAAACTTCATGTGATTTAAGTACACATTTAAATTAGTTTTACCTTCTTTACAAAATTGTAAGGATTATCACAATTCACTTTTTTTTCTTGAGATAGGAGTTGCTGGCCTGAACTCCTAGGTTCAAGTAATCCTCCTGCTTCGTATCCTAAATGGCTGGAACTAAATGCACAAACTACCATTCCTAACCCCAATCTATTTTTTAAACATTTCTATTTCCTCCAAAAGATCACTCATGCCCATTCAGTTCCCTCCTATCCACACCCTCACCCCCAGTCAATTGCTTATCTACTTTCTGTTGCTATATATGTGTGTGTTTCATGCAGAGTTGCTATAGCTGGAATGATAGTATGTGTATGGGGAGGTTGCTGAGTTTTTTGACTGAGCAAAATGTTGCTGAGGTTCATATATGCTGTACCATGTATCACTGCTCCATTTCTCAATAATGCAATTCCAATACTTCTGATTTCATTTTCTGTTTAGTTGATCAAAGAAATTGCTGACACAACTGCAAAATAGATCCAGGACTAGTAAAGGATATGAGGATGAGAATATTTGAGTTAACCTTTTCAGATAATTAAAGTGATAACACATGTTGAAAATTGATATTACACAAATATTTAATGAAGAAAATGAAAAGTCCTTTATCATCTCACACCCCAAGATAACTATTATTTATAGTTTGTTACATATTCTTTCTATTTTCTATGCTATATAAACAAAAGACTTGTATATACATAGTATTTTGCAAGTGTCTTGTTTACTTGCTAGTGTGTATTTGAAATCATCTTATGAATACAACATAATTTACTTGAGCAATTCTCTATCAATGAATAATCAGCTTTTGATTTTCAGTGTGGGCTTTATGCAAATATTTTCCCAAATTTATCCCTTCATTTCACTTGGAATATTATTTAACAAATGCTTAACTTTACACGGTTGAATTTATCTACCTTGTATTGTCAGCTGAAAAAAAGTGAGCAGAAGTCTGTGTATGAGATTACGCTTGTATACAAAAGCAAAAAGTAAGAAAAGATGTTTACATAAAGAAACAATGGGAGTGAAGGATTACTCAGTTGCTACAGTGCATGTCTTGCAAGCACGACAACCTGAATTCAATCCTCAGAGTCCACATAACCATGGCAGGTATGGTAGCCTGCACTTTTAATTCCAGTGCTCCAGGGACAGACATATGAGAATCCCTAAGACTCACTGACCAGCCAGTCGAGCCTAATTGATAAATTCTTTTTGTTTGTTTGTTTTTCAAGACAGGGTTTCTCTGTCCAGTCCTGGCTGCCCTGGAACTCACTCCGTAGACCAGGCTGGTCTTAAACTCACAGAGATCCACCTGCCTCTGCTGCCCAAGTGCTGGGATTAAAGGCGTGCGCCACAACTGCCTGGTTAATTGATGAGTTCTGAGTAATGAGTGACTGCCTTGAAGGAGGTAGGTGACTCTCCTGAGGATGACACCTAAGGTTTTCCTGTTGCTTCCAAGCACATGCATACACACAAACATATACATATGCAAGTCCAATAGAAAAAGAAGGAATGAATACACCAGAAGTTAATAAAAATAGTTACTATATAGAGTTCAAGGGGAACAGCTGGATAGATTGTTGACAATAATTTCCAGAGTACACTTTACATACAGTTTCCGTTTTTTAACTATTTGTATTAGTTTCCTATCTCTAGTATAAAAAAATTACCACAACCATGGCTAAAACAATGTACTCAGGGGTCAACAAGATGACTTAGCAGGTAAAAGCATTTGTCAGCAAACCTAACAAGCTGAGTTCAATCCTTGGTATCCCCATAATGGAAGAAAAGAACTCACTCCCACAAGCTGTCCTTTGACCTTCACATGTGCACCATGACACATGCACACATGTGCACACACACAATAAATCAATGTTGTGAAACTCACTGATACATCTACAACACAACTCCTTCACATGAGGAGGTGGAAAGACTGGAAGAACAGGAAGTTTACTGTGAGAATGTGTCTCCTAAAAAAGTCAGAGAAGCTACATCCATGAAGTCTCAACAGTTTGGCTGCCTAAACATGACCTGAACAAGGAAGACACTAATAGACGTTCTACCAAGGACTGGGAAAAGCTCATGGAGTCTTAACCCTAGACAGAGAACTATAGGTAACTAAGGCATGCTGAGAGCATGTTGTCTAATACCAAATAGTCAGCCTTGAAATCACATATATACAAGTAACTTTATATGAACTGAGCATGTTGCATTTATACATTTAAGCGTGTGTGTGTGTGTGTGTGTGTGTGTGTGTGTATACTAAAGAAATAGAGGCCACAAATTTGAAAGTAAGCAAGAGTACATGGGAATGACTGGAGGAAGGAAATGGAAGGGTAAGAATGATGCAATTATATTTTCATCTAAAAAATATTAAAAAGCAAATTATCCATCTAAAGCAGTTGTTCTCAACCTGTGGGTCATGACCCCTACAGGGGTCACATATCAGATATATTTCATATCAAATATTTACATTACAATTCATAATAGTAGCAAAGTTATGAAGTAGCAAAAAATAATTTTATGGTTGGGGTTTTCACAACATGAGGAGCTGTATTAAAGGGTCACAGCATTAGGAAGGTTGAGAACTACTGGTCTAAAGCATGTTCTTATAGCATCTGAACTGGTTAAGAGGCCTTGTAAAGTATGCATTTTCAAGTTATTGGGAATGATGTGCACAATCTTTAGCATTCCACACTATATAAATAAATTACCTATTCAATAAAATAACAAAACAAAGTACGTTGAAAACATCATCTTTTCCTTTAGAGTTTCTGGGTTTTGAGTCACATGAAAAAGCCTTTTCCCACTCTAGGCTATAAAACATCTATTCATACTTTCTTTTGAAACTTTGAGCGCTGTTGTAACTAATAATAATAACAATTTTTATTGGGGTATAATTTACGTAAAATGAAATGCTCAGATCTTAGTGAAAAGTTCAATCAGTTTCGACAAAAACATGAACCCATTGTAACCCACATCTCTATCAAGAAACATAATATTTCCATCCTCCTAATGACCCTTCAAAATCAGCCTTCTTTCCAAAGTGCTATTGTTCTTTCTTCTATCCAGTGTTTTATGTTATTCTGAAAAATACAAAAATTGAGTCATACAGGATATGCTTTGGGGCGGGGGTTGTCTGCCTTCATTCAGTCGGCATAATGACGCTGAGATTCGTCCCAGTTGTTGCTTGCATCAGGATCCATACCTTTCTTGCTGAGCAGTCCTTTCCTGTGTCCATGCTTGTGTGTTAACTTGCTTATCCATTGATCTGGTGGGCATTTAGGGTTTCCATTTCCCCTTTTTCAATAAAATAGGAGTGCTTAGAATATTTTTAAATTAATCATTTTTATTTCTATGGATGTGTGTGAGCCCACATGAGTTTGTGTGCACCATGGACAGAGGCAAGAAGAGGATGTTGTATCTCCTGGAACTGTTGTTACAGATGGTTCTGAACTAACATGCGGGTGCTGAGAACTTAACCTGGGTCCTCAGCAAGAGCAGTAAGTGCTCATAAGTGTGGAGCCATCTCTCCATCTCCTAATATTTATACTTTTTTGAATACGTGGACTTTATTTGGGCATAAGCAATAAGGTGGAGATATGACTTTATTTTTGCCAAATCACAAGGGAATTGAATGAGTCATCTTTTCATAAATAAATTTATCATTGTTAATATGCTAAATTCTTCATGAACTTAATTTTAAAATGCATTCTGCTGTATTCCATTAATCTAGTTTTCAGTTTTGAACCAGTAGCACTATATTTTAACTCCTACAGCCTCACAATTTCTTTCATTAAGTGCTAAGACTGGTGCTTACTCATTACTCATTAGTCATCTCAGAATTTTCCTTGTTATTTCTGGATCTTTATTTTCTAAAGGGATACAATTTATATATGTAAGATCAATTTAAACTTATTTTATTTTCATGAACTGTATATGAATCAATTTGAAGAGTATTAAGATTTTTATAAATATTGAACATTTCCCACATTTTTATTTTATTACAGTATTTATCTATTTATTATGTATACATGTGTGTGCCTGGGTGCCTGTGCCACAGTGGTGGTCAGAGGACAATTTGTAGGAGTTGGTTTTCTCCTTCCATATTGTGTACTTGGGACTGAGCTCAGATTGCTAAGTTTGGTGGCAAGTGCCTTTAGCTGCTGAGTCATGTCATCAGCCCTATGCACATATTTCATAACCTATAAGGGAGCTCCTTAACTGTACAGTGAGGTTTCCAGAAAGATACAATGACAAGGTTTAGAAGAAAATGCAGAAATTCAAGTATGGCTCAAGGGAGGGGAATACAGAACTGCATCAAATATAGGAGAGAACAGAGCAGAGGAAGTTACTGCATTAGTAGTGATTACTGTATTAGTTATATATTGCTGAGTAGCATCCACAAATTTAGTGGTTTAGAACAGCAACTCTATTTATCTCATAGTTTCTATGGGTCGGGAATCTAAGCACAACTTAGCTCAAGTCCTCTGCTTCAGGGCCTCACAAGACCGTAATAAAGTTGTCAGAGGAAGGGCCCACTCCCAAGATCACTCGGTTATTGGCAATTTTTCAATCCTTCTTCAGTAACTGTTGGACTGAGAACTCCCTCAGTTCATGGTCTTCAATTCCCTGACACATGACCTCTCTTAACATGGCAACTTGTTTCATCAAAGCCAACAAAGGAACTAGAAGTGTAAATCACAGGTAAAGCAATTGATGGAATGCGCAGGGCTGTGGGTTTGATAGTCATTAACACACACACACACACATGCACACACACACACACACAAACACACACACACACACACACACACACACACAACAAGGTAATGAATCATTGTTTAGTCTCTGTCCTAGGTAATCTAAACACTTAAATTAAATCCCATAACCTTTGTCATGGATTATACACAAGTCTCTATGTCAACCAACACCCAAAGGGAGAGGTTGCACAAGAACAGCAATATGAAAAGTAAGAATCATGGAGGGTCATGTTTACTTATCACAGTTACTAAGAAATGTAAGGGTTGGTAAATTTAGAATCATTAGCTAATTCAAAATTTGCCAAAGGATTTTCCTAGAGTCCCCTGATACATGGGAAGAAAAATACAAGTTTCTCAATATAAACTTAATTTCTTTGGGGTTTTTGTTTTTGTTTTTTTGTTTTGTTTTGTTTTGCTTTGTTTGAGATACAGTATCTCTGTGTAACAGCCTTGGCTGTCCTGGAACTCCCTCTGTAGACCGGGCTGACCTCGAACACAGAGATCCACCTGCCTCTGTCTCCCGAGTGCTGGGATTAAAGGCGTGTGCCACCACTGCCTGGCTTTCTTTTTTTATATTTCTTTCCTTACTTCCTTTTCTTTTTTCTTTTTTAAAAATAAATTTATTTATTTATTTTACATCCTTGCCGCAGTTTCCCCTCC
>LZPO01007954.1:340619-358091 GCA_001675575.1 Neotoma lepida
AGACTAAGTACCTCCCCATGTATTAAGACTGGGCAAGGCAACCCAGTATGAGGTGTAGAATCCCAAAAGCCAGTAAAAGAGTCAGAGACAGCCCCTGTTCCCACTGTTAGGAGTCCCACAAGAGGACCAAGTTACACAACTGTAACATATATGCAGAGGGCCTGGGTCAGTCCCATGCAGGCTTCCTGGTTGTTGGTTCAGTCTCTGGGAGTTCCCATGAGCCCAGGTTAGTTGATTCTATGGGTTTTCTTGTGGTGTCCCTCACCACTCTAGTTCCTACAATCCTTTCTCCCTCCTCCACAGGATTCCCTGAATTTTGCCTAATGCTTGGCTGTGGGTCTCTGCATCTGTTTCCATCAGTTGCTGGATGAAGCCTCTCTAATGACAATTGAGATGGCCAGTTCAGGCTACATATCCGTTATTGCTAGGAGTCTTAGCTGGGGTCATCCTTGTAGATTCCTGGGAGATTTCCTTGCACCAGTTTTACCTGACCCTTTCCAGTAGTCTCTTTCAGTACTCTCTCCCAATGCCCCCCAAAGCTGATCATTAATGTTCCCATCCCCACTTGCCCTCAGTCCACTCACAAAAATCTCTTCTATTTCTCCTTCCCAGGGAGATCCATGTGTCCCCCCCCCCTTGGGCCCTCCTTGTTACCTAACCTCTCTGAGTCTGTGGATTGTAGCACAGTTATTCTTTATTTTACAGCTAATATCCACTTTACATACCATGTTTGTCTTTCTGGGTCTGGATTACCTCACTCAAGATGTTTTTTTCTAGTCCCATACATTGGCCTTCAAATTTCCTGATGCCCTTGTTTTTAATAGTTGAGTAATATTCCATTGTATAAATGTACCACATTTTCTTTATCCATTCCTCAGTTGAGGGACATCTAGGTTGTTTCCAGGTTCTGACTATTACAAATAAAGCTGCTATGAACATAGTTGAGCAAGTGTCCATGTGGTATGATTAAGCATCCTTTGGGTATATGTCCAAGAGTGGTATGGCTGGGTCTTGAGGTAGATTGATTACCAGTTTTCTAAGAAACCTCCATACTGATTTCCAAAGTTGCTGTGCATGATTGCACCACCACCAGCAATGGAGGAGTATTCCCCTTGCTCCACATCCTCTCCAGCATGAGCTGTCACTTGTGTTTTCAATTTTAGCCATTCTGATAGGTGTAAGATAGTATCTCAGAGTTGTTTTGATTTGCATTTCCTTGATGGCTAAGAGATGTTGAACGCTTCTTTAGGTGTTTTGCTGCCATTTGAGATTCTTCTATTGAGAATTCTCTGTTTAGATCTGTTATTTTGATGTCTAGTTTTTTGAGTTCTTTGTATATTTTGGAAATCAGCCCTCTGTCAGATGTAGGATTGGTGAAGATCTTTTCCCATTCTGTAGGCTACCGTTTTGTCTTATTGATGGTGTCCTTTGCCTTACAGAAAATTTTCAGTTTCATGAGGTCCTATTTATTAATTGTTAATCTTAGTGCCTGTGCTTTGATGTTCTGTTCAGGAAGTTGTCTCTTGTGCCAATGCGTTCAAGATTATTTCTCCCTTTCTCTTCTATCAGGTCCAGTGTATCTAGATTTATGTTGAGGTCTTTGATCCACTTGGACTTGAGTTTTGTACAGGGTGATAGATCTGGATCTATTTGCATTCTTCTACATGACAACATCCAGTGGGACCAGCACCATTTGTTGGAAGATGCTTTCTTTTTTCCATTGTATAAGTCAAAGTATCATTATTCACAGATGATATGATAGTATACATAAGTGACCTCCAAAACTATACCAGGGAACTCCTACAGATGATAAACACCTTTAGTCAAATGGCTGGATACAAGATTAATTCAAAAAAATCAGTAGCCCTCCTATATACAAACAATAAATGGGCTGAGAAAGAAATCAGAGAATCAACACCCTTTACAATAGCCTCAAATAATATAAAATATCTTGGTGTAACTCTAACCAAGCAAGTAAAAGACCTGTATGACAAGAACTTCAAATCTTTGAGGAAAGAAATTGAAGAAGATATCAGAAGATGGAAAGATCTCCCATGTTCATGGGTCACTAGGATTAACATAGTAAAAATGGCCATCTTACCAAAAGCAATCTACAGATTCAATGCAATGCCCATCAAAATTCAAACACAATTCTCTACAGACCCCAAAAGAACAATACTCAGCTTCATATGGAAGAACAAAAAACCCAGGATAGCTAAAACAATCCTGTACAATAGAAGGTATCACCATCCCTGACTTCAAGCTCTGCTACAGAGCTATAGTAATAAAAACAGCATGGTATTGGCATAATAAACAGACAGGTGGATCAATGGAATGGAATCAAAGATCCTGACATAAATCCACACATCTATAGACACCTGATTTTCAACAAAGAAGCCAAAATTATCCTTCTTTTTCTTTACTGAGACAAAGTTATGTAGCTCAGGCTGGCCTCCATCTCCCTGTGTAGCCAATGGTGACCTTGAACTCCTGATCATCCTGCCCCTACCTCTCTAGTACTGAGATTGTAAAACAGTCAGCTTTTTTTGATTCTTTGAGGCAAGGCCTCACTAATTAGCCTAGGCTGACCTGGAGTTCACTATATAGTTCAGAGTATTCTCAAACTCTCTATCCTCTATAATGTACATTGGTAAATTGTCATGTGCTGTTATTTTGAGTTCATTGAAAAGCTAACTTTGACATTGGGACTGTCCTCAACCCATTTCAGACCAAAGCATGTTTGTCTCAAAGTGTCCTCCAAGTTTACTTGATTGGGATGGGCTCCCCTGCCCAACTCTGTGATAGAGAGAGACAACAGTAGAATAACCAAAGAGTTAAAATACTGTGCCCTTGCTGGGCAGTGGTGGCACAAGCTTTTAATACCAGTACTAGGGAGGCAGAAGTAGGTGAATCTCTATGAGTTCGAGGCCAGCCTGGACTACAGATCGAGTTCCAGAACAGCCAGGGATACACAGAACTTGTCTTGAAAAAAAAATTTTGTGCCCTTAAAAACAGGTACAGGGTAAACCTTTCTAACATGCCACTATTATTCATCCCATGGTGTAAATGTGCCGACAGTGGAAAAGTGACGCTGCAATTTCAGCCATGGGCAGTTCTATCATTGGAAGAACAGTCATGGAGAGAAAGTGCAATGAGGAACTTCAGTTGACTGCCTCAGTTTCTGAAGTCAGTTTGTGCTGGATGTCATGAGCCAATTTGATATTATCTCTTTCTGTTACTATTTGGTCTTTTGTTTTGTTTTTTTGTTTTTACTTGAAAGCCTTGCCTAAGCGGACTCTCTTCATGGTGAAGTTCAGCTGACTGCCTTAGAGGGGCTTCCTCAGTGGATCTCTACTGGATGTTTTGAGCATCTAATTTGAAGATATTTTGTTATCTATCTATCTATCCATCAACCATTTGCTATTTATTCCTTTACTTTGACTTGATCTATTCTTAATAAACTTCATTCAAACCCTAAAATATGGCTGTCATAGGTCATTCTCTGTAGCATACAGAACATCTTCCTGTATCCACTTTCTGAGTACTGGAATTACAGGCATGTGACACTATGTTCAGCTCAATTTTTATTTCTATGAAAATTATGATCTCTAGCAAAAGAGACTCCAGGCTCATATAGCCAGATAAATAGTAGTCACATCCATTTGTGTAGCATTTCAGAGTTTACAAATCTGTTTTCCTGTCATGTTTTAATTTGATTTCCTTAACAAACATATGATGTAGCCAGACAGTAAGACTAATGTTTAAAGAGAATATATAGCTACCTCAGATCTCACGATCAGTGGGAGGCAAAACTAGCATGAGAATGTCAAGTTTTCAGTTCGCAGCTTATTACACTAGAGTGCCTTCTCCAAATACCAGAGATATATTGGTTTTCCCCTACAGTAGATAGGGTCTTCCACCATCTTATCTTTCTGAGTTTATTTATTTATTTATTTATTTGTTCGTTTATTTCACATCCTGACCACAGCCTCCCCCCCCCTCTCCTCCCACTCCCTTCCACCTCCCCTCCATCCCTAATCCACTCCTTCTCTGTCTCTGCTCAGAAAGGGGCAGGCCCCCCCATGGGTGTCAACAAAGCATGGCCTATCAAGTTAAGGCAGGACCAAGCTTCCCTGCCCCTTGCCCTATTCAGGCTAGACAAGGCAACCCAGCATGAGTAATAGGTTCCCAAAAGCCAGCCACAGCCAAAGCACTAGGGACAGGCTTTGCTCCCACTGCTAGGAGTCCCCCCAAGTAGGCCAAGTGTGTGACAGTTATCTCAGTCTTTCTGAGTTCTTATCGTGTCTCAGTTATAACTAGTCAATCAGACTGGTCTCATTCCATCTTCCAGAATTCCCATAGGGAATCAGAGAAAATGTTTATAAGGCTCCCAGCACACTGTATGGCACTCAGCAGATCTCCCTAAATGGAAGCTATTAGGTGTTAGCATCCTTTCAAGCGCTATAGCCCAACCTCATTGCCAATCACTCCAAGTGCCACTTTTCATCTTAATCTTTACAGTAATATGTCACCAGGTATAAGTTGCGTTTAGAAGATATCAAAACAGGAAGACACTGTCAATCTCCCATCACTTCCAACAAAGTGTATTTAGTTGTCAGCAGTGTGCCTTCAGAGTTTCTTCCCTGAAGAAAAAAAGCAGACTCTAAAATATTACAATAAACACCAAGTATCCAAAACTTTGTTTCTAAATGTCATTATCTGGCCAAAACAACTAGGCTTCTTGGAAAGTTGGCTGATTCCAGAGCTGAGGAAATGGAAATGTAAGAGGTCTGGAACATCTTCTGGTGTGAGAAAATAAAGAATCGCTCAAAGAAAGATGGAGTCACAAAGACTAAAAGCATGGAGGAGCCAGCTTGAATGGAGTGGTGGTCAAATTTGTCTATCAACTTGATTAGACTGCCTGGTGCTAGAAAACAGGTAAATCATCACTTCCAGGTATGTGTTTCCAGAGAAGGTCAGCAAACTGAGTGAGAGAGACCCACTCTAAATAAGATCAAGTATCATCTAATTAGATAAGGACCCAAATGGAATGGAGAGGAAAAGAGGAACATTCGTTGTCTCTCCAGTTCTTCCTTCTTGAATGAACATGTGTTCTGCTATTGCTGGCCTTGGACATTGGATTCCAGGTACTTTGACCTCCAGGTGTTAGAACTCTGGGTACCAGCATATGTCTTTATACTGGTGTGTTCTTGGTTCTTTGGTCTGGGCCAAGGTTGAAGGGTTGTATCATGAGCTTTTCTTGTTTTTAGGCTTTCTACTCTGCTCCCCAAAGATGACCACTTTTCATCCTTGAAGGATACTTACTAATAGAAAAGGTTTCCTCCTAGTTGAATATGGGACAATTGAATGTTACTATAAAGAATGAGCCAGGTGGTGGTGGTGGACGCCTTTAATCCCAGGCAGAGGCAGGAGGATCTCTGTGAGTTTGAGGCCAGCCTGATCTACAGAGCAAGTTCCAGGACAGCCAGGGATACACAAAGAAACCCTGTCTCAAAAAAAATAAACAAAAAAAGAATGATACTAATATGCTATAACTCGCTGAGTCCTATAGCTGTCTCTTATACACATCTGCCAGGGATACACAAAGAAACCCTGTCTCAAAAAAAATAAACAAAAAAAGAATGATACTAATATGCTATAACTCGCTGAGTCCTATATATCCACATATATTCATATATATCTCCATATATATTTATATATGCATACATATATGTATGTATGTATGTGGTTATATCCTTACCCAATGGTAAGGATAATTCTTCTCTACATGAGAAAAAACAACATTAAAACAATGATAGCATTTGAAAATCACCATTTAACAATCCCAATAATGATAATTGTTTCAGGTGAATGTAAAAACTAGTAGGTTCAAGACTGAGTAAAGATATAATTACGGTAAGTGTGATGCATCTTTCTGCAAGATACTATTAAGGACAGTAACTTAACTGCGGAGAAATCTGGAAGGCATTCTTTAACCATGTGATCACCATTAGTGAAATAAATAGACATTTGTACCAAAAAGGATACATCATCACTTCTGTGATCTTCCGACCAAAATGTATAACCCAAATGTAATGATGAAAATTACCATAAAAACTCATATTGAGGGATAGTCAAAAAGTAACTAGTTTGTACTCTTGAAAAATGTCAGTGCCATGAAATACAAAGAAAGGCTGAAGAATTCTACCATAATGAGGCTAAAGACATGGAATAACTAAACATACGGAATTCAGAGGATTATTTTGCTATAAGGAACATTGCTAGGGGCTAGAGAGAGATCTCAGCTGGGAAAGTATTTGCCAGACAAGCATGAGAACCCAAGTTCAATCTTGGGTAGAAAGCATGTTCCTGTAATTCCCGTACTGGGAGGTGGAGACACAAGGGTTCCTATTGTCAAGCCCCAGGCCCCAATGAAAGCCTCCACCTAAAGAGAGAGTGTGATGGCTCCTGAGGAATACCAATGGGTTTAGCCTTTAGCATCCACATACATGTACACCTGCACCCACACACATACAGGCACATGAACACACACACAAGGCAAGGGTGTCTGTTTTCATCACTCCTGTTTAACATCATACTATAAACCAATAAGATAAGAAAAGGAAATAAAGGAAAGGAAATAAAAGGTAACAGATTGGGACAGAAGAAATAAGAAATGAAACTGTCTCTGTTGGAAGATATCTATGTTGAAAATGTAAGCCTCTAGTAACTAATAAGGAATTATGGCAAAGTTGCAAGATAACAAGGTCAGGCTACAAGGCCAACTCTTTTTTTATATAGCAGCAAGAACAGCTGGGATTTGAAACTTTAAAAGACACAGTATCATCTGTATTAGCATCCAAAACTTACTTAGGTATAAATCCTAACAAAAATATGTACAAGATCTGTATGAGGAAAGATACAATGCTCCAATGATAGAAATCAAAGACAAACAAATAAAAAGATATCCCACCCATACATATAGGAAGAAATATCAAGATGTCAGCTCTGCCCACCTCAGTCTAAAGCAGTGGTTCACAACCTGTGGGTCATGATCCATTTGGGGGTTGCATAGCAGATATCTTGCATATCAGATATTTACATTACTATTCATAACAGTAGAAAATTACAGTTATGAAGTAGCAACAAAATAATCTTATGGTTGCTGGTCACCACAACACGAGGAACCGTATTAAAGTGTCCCAGCATTAGGAAGGGTGAGAACCACGAGTCTAGAGACTCAATGCAATCCTAAGCAAAATCTCCAAAATTTGTTGGACATCAACAAAGTATTTCTGAAGCTTCCCTTAAAAGGTAAAGGACCTAGAATAAACAAAATGAGACTTAAAGAGAAAAAAAAAAGAGGACTGATGCTACCTGACTTCAAGACATACTCTAATGCTGTAATAAACCAGACAGTGTGGTACTGGCGAAGGAATAGATAAATATGTCAGACAACCAGAATAGAAAGCACAGAAGTGAGCATAGACCCTAATGAATGATCTGAACAAAGGAGCAAAGATAATTCAATGGAGAAAAGATGATCTTTTAAACAAATGTGTCTGGGACAACTGGACATCTACATGCCAAAGCATTTATCTACCTTATTCTTCACACAGTAGCTCAAACTTGATTATAAGCCTTAATATAAAATGCAAAATTATAAGATTCCTAAGAGATAACAGGTAAAACACAGTGACCTTGTCTTTAGCAATGACTAACATTACACAGACACTGTATGAACGAAAACAACCAGTAAGTTGTGTTTTGTGAAAATAAAAAAATTCTCTGCTGAAGACACTGTTAGGAGAAAGAAAATACAAGCAAAATAAAGGAAGAAAATATCTGCAGAACATATGTCTAATACAGGAAGGCCTGGTATTCAGAACATGCAATGAACTTTTTTGGTGCTGGGGACCAAACTAGGATGTCACACCCGATAAGCATGGACTCCACTACAGAGATACACCCCCATTCAACAAAGAAACTTACTTTTTTTGTTTTTTGTTTTTTGAAATAGGGTTTCTCTGTGTAGCCTTAGCAGTTGTCCTGGAACTTGCTTTGTAGACCAGGCTGGCCTCAAACTCACAGAGATCCACCTGCCTCTGCCTCCCGAGTGCTGAGATTAAAGGTGTGCTCCTCTACTGCCACCACCACCTGGCAACGAAGAACCTTTCAAAGGCAACAAGGAAACAAACCAGCTTTAAAATGGGTAAAATTTCTGAACAAATCCTCAGCAAAGAAAATATACAGGCAAAAAAGGAGAACATTAAAAGATGTTCAACATCATGTGTCATTAGGAAATTGAAAATTAAAATGATTATCAACACACACTTATTAGAAATGCTGCATTCCAAACACTGAGAACACCAAATGCTGATGAGGATGTGAAAACAGGAATTCATTAAGTGCTAATAGGAATGCAAAACAAAACAATCATTTCAGATATAGTTTAAGAGTTTTGTACAAAGATAAACATCATCTTCCCACATAATCCAATAGTTGTATTTCTGGGTATTCACCCAAATGACTTAAAAATAAATCCATACAAAAATCTTCAAATAAACATTTATAACAGCCTTTTCATAATTGCCCTTAATTGGAAACAACAAAAATGTACTTCAGCAGGTGAAGTACTACAATAATCCCTTCAATAGAATATTAATTCAACAATAAAAAGAAATGAAAAGGCATGGATAAACCTTAAAGGTAGGGGGCTGGAGAGATGACTCAGAGGTTTAAGAGCACTGGCTGTTTTTCCAGAAGACCTGGATTCAATTCCCAGCACCCACATTGCAGCTCACAACTCTCTGTAACTCCAGTTCCAAGGGACCCAATACCTGTAGCAAAACACAAATGCACATAAATTTTAAAAAAAACCCTTAAAGGTGTGTTGTGAAGTGAGGGAGGTCAACCTAAGATGACTACATACTGTATCATTCCAAATGTTTGACATTCTAACAAAGGGAAAACTATGTAACAACAAAAAAGACCAGTGGTTGTTGACTAGAGTAATCCATGCCCTTAATCCTAACATTTCAGAGGTTGAAGTAAGAGGATGCAAAGTTCCAGGCCAGCCTGGGCTACATAGCAACACCTTGTCTTAAAAAATTCATGATTAGGACTGGCGAGATGCCTCAGCAGATGAAAGTTCGGCTGTGAAACCCTGATTACTTGAGTTTTGATCCCTGGAATCCACGTAAAGGTGGAAGGAGAGGACCACCTATAAGAAGTTGTCTTCTGAACTCTAAACATGTGCATCATCATCATCATCATCATCATCATCATAACAATTATAATAATAAATTTAAAGTTAGTGCCTATTGAGAGTTGGAGCAGAAAGGGATAAACAGAGCATAGAGAATTTTTATTATATTTTTATTATTTAAAACAATTTTTAACTTTAAATAAATTTGGATCATACTCTTCCCCTCCCCCAAGTCCTCCCTGATCCTCTCCCCCTCCCTACCCACACAACTTTAAGTCCTTTCTCAAAAAACAAACAAAAAAACCAATACAACAACAAAACCAAGGAAACAAGATAAAATACCACCCCAAACAAAACATCAACTGTAACCAAATAAAAGCACACAGAAAAAATGTGGAGTCCATTATACGTTGGTCAACTATTCCTAAACATGAGACCTATCTTGGGAGTGGTTGTTATACCCAGTGTCATTCATTCCATTGGAGAGAACTTATTTTCCCTTTCCCAGAAGGTATAAATGACAGTTCAGTTATTATCCTTTACCCTAGTAGCTAGGTTTTCATTCATTCATTCATTCATTCATTCATTCATTCATTTTTAAAATAGAGCTAAATAAAATATTATAAGACAAGACAAAACTATCACATCAACATTGGACAAGACAAACCAACAGAAGGAAAAGAACCCAATTGAAGGCATAAGAATCAAAGACTCATTCATTTGCACACTCTGGAGTCTCATAAAAACACTAAACTGGAAGGCACAAAATATATACAGAGGACCTGGTGCAACCCGGTGTAGGCCTCATGCATGCTGTTTCAGTCTCTGGGTTCATGTGAGCGTTGCTCAGTTGATTCAGAGGGCCTTGTTCTCTTGGTGTCCTCCATCCCCTCCAGGTCTCACACTCCACCTCCTATTCCATGATGTTCCCTGAGCTCTGAGGGGAAGGATTTGATGGAGACATCCCATTTAGACCTGAACATTCCAAGGTCTCTCACTCTCTGTGCACTATCTATCTCTGGGTCTCTATATTTGCTCCCATGTGCTGCAGGAGGAAGCTTTGAGCACAGAGAATTTTTTTTCAAGACAGGTTTCTCAGTTTAACAGTCCTGGAACTCACTTTGTAGACCAGGCTGGCCTTGAACTCACAGGGATTCACCTGCCTCTGCCTCCGAAGAGCTGAGGTTAAAGCTCTTGCTCATGCACCACCACCACCTGGCAAGCACAGGGAATTTTTAAGGCAGTGAAGTTATTGTGTATGAAACCAAAGAGCATTTATGCCATACATTGCCAAAACTCATAGAATGAGCTAGGCATGGTGGTTGACAACTGTAGTCCCAGCACATGGTAGACAGAGGCAGTTTAAGATCTTCCTGGACAACATAATGAGACCCTAACTTAAAAAAAAGTCTTGGATTATACACTAGGATAGGATGAGAGTGCATGTGAACTTTGAACTCTGTACTTTCAACTCAATTTTTCTGTAAATATGAAACTGCTCTGAAAAATAAATGTATACTTACATATATGCATATATATGCATGCATATCACACACACACACACACACACACACACACACACACACACAGTACTAGAGCTTGAATACAGTTCTTCACAGTCACCAGGCAAGCACTCTGCCATTGATATAAGAGCTATGTCCTCAACAATTACATGTATTTTTTAAAGTGAATAAAGTATTACTATATATTACAATATAGATGAACCTTGGAAACATACTAAGTGAAAGAAGTTGATCATAGGAGGTCATATTCTGTATTATTATATTTTATATGAAATGTTAATAAAAGGCAAACCTATAGAGACAGAAAGTAAACTAATGGTTACATCAGGATAGAGGAATGAGGATATTGATGGGTGATATCTGTGGGGTGTAGGTTAGCTTAATGGAAATATGAAAATATGCTAAAACATATTATAGTGATGGTTGGACAATTGTATTAATATACTAAGAGCCATTGTATTCTATACTGTAAAGAATAATTTGTATGGTTCATGAATTATATCCAAATAAAGCTATTTAAGAGCCATGGACTATCTAACTGAATACCCACTACCAAGTATGAGAAATCTCTTTTTGAGTTGGTCAAGGGAGTCCAAGAAACTCCCAAAACAATATGGGCTATGGCTTTTGCCCTGGTTGTTACCCAGAAATTGAAGGTAATTCCTTATTGCTGAAGAAACCACACACTTTGGATACAGGATGTAGAACAATCCAGCTGGATCTGACTCAATAGCATCTTCCCTGAAGAATAGCTTTCATAGCACCGGAAGTTGCTATGCAAGCTGCAAAGGGAAGAAAGTAATCAATAGTCCTACCCAACTGTAATAGCTATGAACCGCAACAATGATCAGCATGGCAAGATATCCCTAAAGATTCAATAGTGGTACTCACATCTTGGTGGTTACTAACAGCTGTTTGATTGGACTTGAGGCTTGCTCAACTGTAGGGAAATCGTAACTGGTACTAGAAACTGTTGTATGACAAAACTTTTCCTGGGAAGAAGAAACATACTCATCTACTCACCCCAGATAGGGAACCCACCAGAGACCAAAGCATGGGTATCACCGAAGTCCAACTAACTTGGTAAACCAATGAGTTTTATTGGGGTTACTTACAGGAATATGGGTGTTAGGGTTTCTATTGCTGTGATGAAACAAGTTGAAAAAAAAGAAAATTGGGAAGGAAAAGGTTTATTCTGCTTACACTTCCACATCACTGTTCATCACTGAAGGAAGTCAGGACAGGAACTCAAACAGGGCAGGAACCTGGAGGCAGGAGCTGATGCAGAAGCCATGGAGGGATGCTGCTTACTGGCCTGCTTCCCATGGCTTGCTCAACCTGCTTTCTTATGGAACCCAGGGCCATGAGCCCAGGGATGGCACCACCCACAATGGGCTGGGCCCGCCCCCATTGATCCTCAATTGAGAAAATGCCTTACAGCCAGATCTTATGGAGGCATTTTCTCAATTGTGGGTCCCTCCTTTCAGGTAACGCTAGCTTGTGTCACGTTGACATAAAACTAGCCAGCATAACAGGTGAGGGGTGATTTGAGTAGAAATGACTCAAAGACAACTGCATCACCAAGTCCCAGCCCAGATTGGTGACAAGTTCACAAAAGCTGGGAAACCTGAGCACACTGCACAGCCTTCAGGTAGCTCAACAAGTTGAGGAATGTCCCTTCCAAGTGACTCAGTTGGTCTAAAGGTCTTCCGGGCTGTTTGGCAGCCAGTCTGGTCTCACAGTCTTTGCAGTTTTTCTCTGCTGAGTCTTTGTGAAGCTCAGCTGGTCTGAATGGCTTCTGGGCATGCAGCTCAGCTTGTTTTTCCTCTGAGAGGGACTCTCAGCTTTTATTGTTTACTCTGGAAGGGTGCAGCCTAATGAATCTGGTCGGTTTCAGGGAGTTCCTGAAGCTATTTTTTAGTTGTTTGCCTCGCTGTTTAGGGAGCTTCCCTGCAGAAGGCAATGTTCTGATCTCAGAGGAAACTGCTACACAACAGAAACCTAGCCAACTACCCCTGGCTGGTGAGGTCATGAATCTTGGAGGAGAATCTACTATTCCCCAGGTGACTAAACCAGCATCATTCCTAACTGCATTCTAAATGCTTATCCTTATACCCACAGAGAAGTGTAGCTCTCACCACTCATCAAAGAAACTTCCTTTTGCAAGAGACAGGGACTGTTCCAGGAAACCCACAACTAGTTCCCAGCACCCATAGAAAGAAACATCTACAATGCAACTCCTGCACTAAAGGATCAGGGAACAACATGGAAGAGGGGTAGAAAGATTGTACAATCCAGAAGGCCAGGACGTCTGCTGTAACATTATATCTTCCAGCTATAACAGGGAAGCTATACCCATGAAATCTCGGCAATGTGGTTGAAAAAAACAAAACCTGAACAACCTCAACAATAGTTGGCATCCTGATGTAGATGAAGAGGTGATACAAGCAATTAACAACTGACTAAAGAGAAAGACCTGGAATTCCCCAGGATGAGGCCCCTAATTAGTTTTCCAATACCAATTGCTCAGCCCTGAAATCACATACATACAAGTAACACTAAACAACTCAGCAGGTTGTATTTATATACATGTGTACCAACAATAATTAACGAAAAAGAAGCCATGGATTTGAGAGGGAGTTGGGGGGTGGGACATGAGAGGAGTTGGAAGGAGAAGACGGAAGGGGAAAATGATGTAATATTTTAATTAAAAAAATTTTAAGAACATACAAGCTAAGTGTGGTGACTCACACTTGTAAACCCAGCACTCTGGGGGCTGAAGCAGGATGATTGCAATAAATTTGAGACCAGCCTGGGGCCAGCCAGGGCTGCATAGTGAAATCTTGTTCAAAAACAGGTATGCTAACCAAAGAAAAAGACAAAAAGACCAAAGAACTCCTTATATATGCACAAGCACACAAGCATGTGTCCTCATTCTAGTTCCCAGAACCTGTAAATGCAACTGAACTCCATACCATGGTTTCCACATCTGCAGTTTCAACTAAGGATTGAAAATATTTTTCCAACTGTATCTGTATATGCATATAAAATTTTTTTCCTTGTCATTGTTCCTTAAATAACAGAGTATAATAACTATTTACATAGCATTTACATTATATTAGGTATTATAATCTAGAGATGACAGAGTATATGGGAGGATGTGTGTAGGCTATTATGCAAATACTACATCATTTTACATAAGGGACTTGAATGTCTGTGGGTTTTGGTATCCAAGGAGAGTCCTGGAACCAGTTCCCATTGGCTACTGAGGGATGACTGTGTAGGCTTAGACTATCTACATAACAGCCACACAAGGAAGTGCTAACAGTGGAAATCCTTGGTGGAGAACTGGAGAACTGAGGATGAAGAAGGCTAAGACACATGTCTTTCACTGAATACCTTCTTTGTGCCAATCAAAGATTTTTCTCTTGTACATTTATTACATACTGCAGATACTACTGTTTCCAAAAAAGCCTGCACTGTTTTTCCTAACTTCTTTCTCTTAAATAATAATCCTATACTATCTCTCAAAATAAGATACAAGAAAAAAAGCCCTAAACATGGTGATGTATACCCTAATCCCAGCACTTGGGAAGTGAAGGCTGGTAGATGAGTTCAAGGTCAGCCTCAACTATGTACTAAGTTCAAGGCAACTCTGGACTACATGAGACCTTATCTCAATTTCCCATTCTCCCAAAAAATAAAAACATGGAAAAATAGCACAAAATATGAATATGCCAAAACCATTACAGAAATGAATTCTGTACCTATATCCATTCAATGGAATATTTTGTGGTAATTTAAATGTTTATAAAGAATTCTAACTGGAGCCTGGCAAGATGGCTCAACAGGTAAAGGTGCCAAGCCCGATGACCTGAGTTTGATTCCAGGAATCTACACGGTGGAAGGAGAAAACAGACTTCCACAAGTTGTCCTTTGACCTCTCTCTATACACATCCCATACACACATAATAAATTAATAAATGTAAAAAAGTTAGAAATTTAACTGGAAATATTTGTGAGACAATGAGAGTATAGAATTGAACACACAGCATGATCTCAAAGTTTTTTAAGCTTAAAGGCTAAATACATCAATCAAAATTCTAACATTGGTTGTATTTGGGTGTAGAATTTATTTTCACCAATGAAGGTATATTAGCTCTATAAAGAATAGGGGGTGTTTTGTTGTTTTGGGACTTGGGGGCAGAGGGCTCAGTTGCTAATGCTCCTCCAATTAGTCACATGACTTTTGTGCATGTGCATCCTGACCTGTCTTTGTTGTGGTGGTAGCAGTACAGGTGGTGGTGCTGGAGATCCAACAAGGGTCTCGTGCATACTAAACAAGTGCTTGCTATACTATCGGTCTATATTGCAGCCCTTGGATTTTTGAGAGTTTGTTATTTAGCCCAGGCTGGCTTCAAATACCCAGTCCCCCTACCCTTCTGCCAAATGCTGGGATTACAAGCATTGCAGCACTATGTCTCCTGTTTTAGTTCATTCTGTTTATTTTATTATTTATTCTCCTACAAGGTGTCCCTACATCTCATTCCCCTCCTAATATCTTAAAAGACAAACATTAAGACATTTTGGTTTAGATTTATTTTTATTAATTAATTAATGTGTGCTTATGCATGTATGTGCATGTACCAGTGGAGATCAGAGGAGTGTTGGATCCCCTGGAGCTGGAGTTACAGGTGGTTGTGAGCTGCCTGGTGTGGGTGCTGGGACTCAAACTCCAGTACTCTATAAGAGTAATTGCACATTCTTAACCTGTGAGCCATCTCTTGAGCCCTTTAAAGTGTTTTTATTGTTTTGAAATAATGTCTCATGTAACCCAGGCTGGCTTCAGACTTACGATGTAGTCAAAACTGAAGTTGAACTTCTGATCCCCATGTCTTCACTTCTCAAGTGCTGGGATTACAAGATTGCAACTCCATGCCCAGATGAATTTTCCTTTTAGTATCATAAAAATTTGGATATATGTATATATTCATGCACACATATATGTGTGTATATTCCCTGGTTGTCCAAAAGGAATGTTGTGAGAGGCCAGAACAATATGCAAAGTAACTTCAAGTTAGTCAGAGTTCGTTTTGCCATGCTTTTCCTTAGTTATATGGCTCTGGCAATTTGTCAAAGTTTTTCAATACCTGTTTTCTTAGCTACAAGGGTGTACTGGTTTGAATGAGAATGCCTCCCATAGACTCATGTGTTTGAACACTTGGTCTCCAGTTGCTGGAGCTCTTGGGGAGGTCTGGGTGGTGCAGCCTTGCTGGAGGAATTACTTCATTAGGTGTGGGCTTTGAGATTAAAAGCCTTGTGGCACTTTCAGTTGGTCTCTCTTTGCTTCATGTTTGTGTTTCAAGATGTGAGCTCTCAGCTTCCTTCTCCTGTTGCCATGGTTCTCCACCATGATAGATTCTTATCCTTCTGGAACCATAAGCCCAAATTCCTTCTATAAGTGGCTTTTGGTCATGGTATTTTATCACAGCAACAGAAGGGGCAGGCAAAATAATAGCACTTATTTCAGAGGATCCCTCTTTCTACATCTGCAGTGCCTCATTGGTTATGATCTAATTGATTTGGATTACTGAGCCATCATATCCTGCATCAGATGACCCAAGACACACCTCTTTCCAGATAAACCAGGCCATGGAGTAGTGGAGAGATTGTCAGTACCAGGTGACACCATCCAGGTTCTCTTGAGTAGGAGCAGGCAATCATGAAACTGAATGCAAATTTCACTGGTCATAAAATCATTTGCGTATTTGGATTCATTCAATGAATATTCATTGACCATTCGTCTAGGAAGAGTCAAGTCCTGAGCTTTAGTAGAAACAGAGTCATTGCCTTAAGGAGCTTTCAATTTGATAGGCCATTGAGCCCCAGACATTAGAGTCATGGTATGTAAGGAGCAGAGGAGGTTGTGGGACTTTGAGAACCCAAAGGAAAGAACCTGATCCCATTGAGGAATCAAAGTAGGCTGCTAGATAAAGTTACATTTGGACAGCTGAGTTCACTGGGTTGGGGGAGTCAATGTAAAGGGCCTTTAACAAAAAAAATGGTGCAAAGATACCTAGAATAGAAAAAGCCTGGACATTGTAGGGAAGAAATTGTTAGTTCAGTGGTGTGAGGCCAAAAATGGCAAAGGATGAGTCTTGATGTTATGGATGGTCATAAATACCAAAGAAGGAGCTAGAACTTCATCCTGTGGCAAATGAGGTATCATAGAAGGAAAGAATGTGTTGGCTTTGTGTCAATGTCCTCATATTGCTACTGTATAGCATATTAATCTAAAAATGGACAGTCTAGAAGCTAGGATGTAGAATTAGTATCATTTGTGTGAGGGACATTACAACTAGATCAGGGCAGTGGCAGAGAATGAGTGGTAGATTTGACAGACAGGAGATAACCAGCTAGACTAAGACTCACTGTGTGACTTTGGGCCAGTAACCTTGTATTTTTCTGGTCTTTTGGGTTTCCACCTGCTAAATCAGAAGACAGACAAATTGTGAGGACTGCATTACGTAAGAGGATGCTAAGGGCTGGCAAGATGACTCAGCACATACATGTGCCACCACCAAGCCTGATGATCTGAGGTCTAGCTCAGGATCAACATGACAGAAGGAGAGAGCAAAGTCCAGCAATTGTCCTCTGAACTCCACATGTGCTCCATGACACATATGCAAACACACACACACACACACACACACACACACACACACACACACACACACACAC
>LZPO01007954.1:384008-404302 GCA_001675575.1 Neotoma lepida
AGGAAAGAGGGAGTTAGAGTCCTGGCTTAGAGGAGCCTCAATGCACACAGCAGGGCTCAGCCAAAATGTATTGAACTGGATGGGTGAATCAGTGACTGGGGATGCAAGGGAACATACAGTACACAGAATGCTTAACTTGAGGGATGAGTTCCAGGTGCTGAGGAGGCTAAAAGCAGATTCTGATTCAGAGATAGATGAGGAAAAGACAACTGGGATGGAGTAGGGATATGGCTATTCATATATCTCAGTCACCAACCACACTAATACTCAAGTCATCAAAGTACATCTTTTTGAAACTTAATGTCTCTGGATGTTTGCCTGCATGTATGTCTATGCACCACATGCACGCTTGGTGCTCACAGAGGCCAGAAGAGGGCATTGGATCCCCTGAAATTGGAATTACAGTTTTCAGTGCTATGTGAGTACTGGGAATCAAACCCTCATCCTCTGGAAGAGCAGCTAGTGCTCTCAGCTGCTGAGTCCCTCAGTTTATCATCTTGGTCCAAATCTCATCACATTCAATCCATTTCCACTGTCCTTGTCTACAGTAGACAGCCTGGTCTTTTCACCATTCCTAATCTCCATCCTCTTCTTCACAAATGCACTCATTCATGCATTCATGCACTTGAAATCTTACCAGGTGACTTTTATTATCAGGCACTGTGCTTTCTGCAGGAATATGCCAGTAAACAAGTTATCTCCAGGCCCGCTCGCCCTTGTGGTTTGCTGTATTTGCTTGAGACAAAGTAAGAAACAATTCATAAGATGCTAGCTGAAAAGGAAACCACAGCCACAGGTGCACAGAACATGAACATCTAACCCAATTCATTCCCATCCAGGCTGTCTTGTTTCTTTGGCTCTGGAGTGTCCTCTGCTTAAAGCTGGTTTCATAGCTCCCCCTTGGTCTTCAAGCTATGGTTCCTAAGTCTGCATGACCCTAGTCATTTGGTGAGTAAGCACTTGAGGCTGAGGGCTTTCCCCACATGCTGAAATGGAAGGTTTGGAAGTTGGAACCCGTGGATGGCCTGTTTCTTAGGTACAGCAAGTATGGGAACTATAATGTCCCCTAATCTCAAATTCTAGCCAGACACTTAAAACTCTTTGTTTGGTGGGCTGGAGAGCTGGCAAAGCCGTTAAGAGCTCTTCCAGAGGACCCAGGTTTGATCCCCAGCACCCACATGGTGGCTCATAACTTTAGGGGGTCCGATGACGTTTTCTGGTTTCTGTGGGCATGTACATGGTGCATAGGCAGGTAAAACAGTCATACACATAAAAATTAACATTAAACATTTTAAAAAATCATTTGGTTCCCGATTACCTTTAGCATTTCTTGCTGCTTTTCCCCACCCCTGCAATTCTTATGCCTCAGTGCTCCTTAATTGCTGTTTCTGGCCTTGAGATCTTCATACATACCATTGTCACTGCCTAGAGTTTCCTTCTACTGGAACTAGTGAATTCCTATTCAAGTCTCAGTTCAGGTATCACCTCCCAGGCTAGAAAATGACTTCTTTGAATCTTTTAACATCCTTCTTATGCTTCTGACAGACCTGACTACCCAGGGTGCTTATGAATTGGCTTCCAACTAGACAGTGACTTAACTACTCAAAGCAGGATAAATATTTGACTCATCTTTATATTCCAGGTGTGCTATGCTAAGATTTCCAGAATGAAATGTCTGATTAAAGGAAGATACTAGTGTGAAAAGCACTCAACTCCTTAGCCCAAGGTAATCGGGCCAACCTAGCTCCTTCTAAGGCATGGGATTCTCCTTAGGTTTAGCTTCCTTAAACACCCCATGGTGTCCATCAGAAAGCAGTGAGCAAAAAGCAAAGAGCTCTAAGCAGAAGTCTAGGCTCTATCATTAATCCATTCGAATCTCACCTCCCTGATCCTGAAGCCTTTGAAGCTCCTTTGAAGCACTTGTGTTCCAGTGTGCCTGGGCCATAGTCTAAGGCATCTCATGTAATCCTCTCTATCCCATAATGGAGAGGGTTAGTTATCTGGGTTATTATCCACACCTACTGAATCATATTTCCAGAGGTGGGACCAGAGCAATTTATTTTTGAAAAGCTCCACATCCTTTGGCATGTGGGGGTGTGGAAGGTAACTGCTGATTTTCATTACGAGCCCTTCTGTACTATTTTAATTTTTACCTGTGTATATATTTCTTTTATCTTTTAAAAAAGGGGGGGTAGACTTCACAAGGGATTCTGATGTATAGTCAAGGCTGTTAACCACCTCTGCAATGGAAAAGCACTGGAATGAATTAAAGAAAAACAAATTTGGGTTCAAGCTCAGATTTAACCCCTTGTGGGGGAGGGTCAGTTTCCTCATCTTTAAGGCACAGAGAAGAGCAACGGTTATCTTTAAGAATCTGGGATGACATGCTCGTGGATAGGTAGGATTAACATAGTAAAAATGGCAATCTTACCAAAAGCAATCTACAGATTCAATGCAATCCCCATCAAAATCCCAAAACAATTCTTCACAGACTTAGAAAGAACAATACTTAACTTCATATGGAAAAACAAAAAACCCAGGATAGCTAAAAGAATCCTGGGCAATAGAGCAACCTCTGGAGGCATCACCATCCCTGACCTCAAGCTCTACTACAGAGCTATAGTAATAAAAACAGTTTGGTACTGGCATAAAAACCGACATGTGGACCAATGGAATCGAATTGAAGACCCTGACATCAGTCCGCATACATATGAACACCTGATTTTTGACAAAGAAGCCAAAACTGTACAATGGAAAAAAGAAAGCATCTTCAACATATGGTGCTGGCATAACTGGATGTCAACATGTAGAAGATTGCAAATAGATCCATATTTGTCACCATGCACAAAACTCAAGTCCAAATGGATCAAAGACCTCAACATAAATCCAGTAACACTGAACTTGATAGAAGAAAAAGTAGGAAGTACTCTTGAACGCATTGGCACAGGCGACTGCTTCCTAAATATAACACCAGTAGCACAGACACTGAGAACAACAATTAATAAATGGGGCCTCCTGAAACTGAAAAGCTTTTGTATGGCAAAGGACACGGTCAATAAGACAAAACGACAGCCTACAGAATGGGAAAAGATCTTCACCAACCCCACACCTGACAAAGGGCTGATCTCCAAAATATATAAAGAACTCAAGAAACTAGACATCAAAATATTGAACAATCCAATTAAAAAATGGGCTACAGAGCGAAACAGAGAATTCTCAAAAAAAGAATCTCAAATGGCTGAAAGACATTTAAGGAAATGCTCAACATCCTTAATTATCAGAGAAATGCAAATCAAAACGACTCTGAGATACCATCTTACACCTGTCAGAATGGCTATGATCAAAAACACTGATGACAGTCTATGCTGGAGAGGATGTGGAGTAAGAGGAACACTCTTCCACTGTTGGTGGGAGTGCAAACTTGTACAACCACTGTGGAAATCAGTATGGCGGTTTCTCAGAAAATTGGGAATGAATCTTCCTCAGGACCCAGTGATACCACTCTTGGGTATATACCCAAGGAATGCTCATTCATACTGCAAAGATACATGCTCAACTATGTTCATAGCAGCATTATTTGTAATAGCCAGAACCTGGAAACAACCTAGATGCCCGTCAACTGAAGAATGGATTAAGAAAATGTGGTACATATACACAATGGAGTACTACTCAGCAGAGAAAAACAATGACCATATGATATTTGTAGGCAAATGGATGGAACTAGAAAATATCATCCTGAGTGAGGTAACCCAGACTCAGAAGGACAAATATGGTATGTACTCACTAATAGGTGGATACTAGATATAAACCAAAGGACAATCACTCTGCAACCCACAGATCCAGGGAGGCTACCTAGCAGGAAGGACCCTAGGATGACTGTAGCATAAAATAAGTTTGGGTTTTGCCCAGTCACTGGGTAAGCTTTAGTGAAACATTTCACTATTAGGATAAAAATTTGTACCTCTATTTATGTTCAAACTATCTGTATATTATCTCTCCTGCAGTTGTACATCAAATGTTTTAATTAAAAAAATTAAATTAAAAAAAAAAAAGAATCTGGGATGAGCCTGGTGGTGGTGGCGCATGCCTTTAATCCCAGTACTCAGGAGGCAGAGGTAAGTGGATCTCTATGAGTTCCAGGACAGCCAGGACTACACAGTAAAACCCTATCTCAAAAGAAAAAACAAAACAAAACAAAAAAACCTGAGGTTCATAAGTAACTTGTCCAAGTTTCTATAGCTGGGATTAGAACTGAGTCTGATCCTCAAACTGTGCCAGCATTTGCCAAATGATGGCATGTGGGCCAATGGTGGTATATGTCTTTGGTTAAACATAAGCTTGTTTAGTCATGCCTTTTAATATGTATTAGAAAACATAATTATCATTATCACATCAAACTGTGATTTCATGGGTTTTGTTTGCTTGTATGTATGTATGGGCATACATAGAGGACAGAGAACTTGCAGGGGACTGGGTCTCACCTTTCACCACATGGGTCCCAGGGATCCAACTCAGGATGTCAGACTTGGCAGCAGGTACCTTTACCCACCAAACCATCTCATCAACCCACAGTATAATTTCTAGCTAATGAGGCTAGTTCCCAACCAGCTCTTAACATGTTAGGCTGACAAATGACCTACTAGGCTTAGTTCCTGACAACCCAGCTTGGGGCCCAAGCAGTTACCATGTATGATTGAAATTACTGGCTTCCTCAGGCTCTCTATCAATCAGATAAACCCTATTCTTGCCCTGGCCCTTTCCTGGTAACCAAAGCATCCAGCACCTCCCAGAGGTGGCGGTTCCTTCTGTCCCTTACAAGGGTCAGAAGCCCTTCCAGGCCCAGGAATAACAAGACTTGTGCTTGGAGGGGCTGGTATCTAGTGGTGCTCTACACATGGATAAAGTTGTTTTTTTTTATAATAACTTACTTAGTTTTATTTTATGTGCATTGGTGTTTTGCCTGCATGTATGTCTGTGTTAGGATGCTGGATCCCATGGAACTGGAGTTACCGTTGTGAACTGCTATGTGGGTGCTGGGAATTGAACCTGGGTCATCTGGAAGAGCAGGCAGTGCGCTTAACCACTGAGCCATCTCTCCAGGCCCATGAATAAGGGAGCCTGACATCATTAAATCCTACGAAATATGTAAATGTTAACCACATCTTACAAATGAGGGAACCAGGGCAAAGAAAAGTCAAATGATTTGCTCAGCAACCATTAGTTAAGTGTTAAAAAGTGGAACCAGACCTCTTAGTCCCTGACTAAATCTTACCAATTTGTCAAGGTCTTGCTCAAATATGAGCTTTTCCACAAAGCATGGAAGTGATAATCCTCTTGTCAAGGTACTTGTGATATTTGACTAACCAGAGTAATTGCTTACCTTACCATTTAGAGATGGTCCCTGAACTGGGCGGTGGTGGCACATGCCTGTAATCCCAGCACTTGGGAGGCAGAGGTAGGCAGATCTCTGTGAGTTCAAGGCCAGCCTGGTCTACAGAGTGAGTTCCAGGACAGCCAGGGCTACACAGAGAAACTCTGTCTCAAAAAAACAAAAGAGATGGTCTCTGATTCACCTCACTATTTTAAACACAGACCCAGACAAATAGAGGATGTCCATTATGTGTCAGATGAATACACAAAAGAATGAGTACACCAAAGAGTGACTGAGGGCAGTTCAATGACTGCCTAAAACCCTTATGAGGTTCTAGCTACTTTTGCCCATCTGGTGTGCTGTCATCCTGTGTTCCCTTAGAATAAAATTCAGATTATGCTCCTTTAAAACAGGTGTCCAATATTTATTTTGCAAACAAATCCACATGCATACAGGCAATCACATACATAAGGGGGCATGGTTCCCAGAGAATTTAGGATAATGGGTGATGAGAGATCCAGGAGATGGACAGAAAGAAGGGCAGTTCCGGGATCCAGAGAAGAGGGCAGAATTCCTCCTATTGTTCATTGGGGTTTGGGTTGGCATCTGGGTATTTGGTGAGGTCGAAGGTCAGGACTTTGCTGATCACACAGTCCCCTTGCTGAAGGAGGGAAAAAAATGTCAGGAGAGAATTAAGAAAGGTATACAGCCCAGGACCAGAGCCTGAAAAACTGTCTCCCTATGTGTCTTCTCAAAGGCCAGGCAATGGTTCTTTGTGGATATGAGAGAAAGCATTCAATCCTATGTGCCTTCTTTCTTTGCCTACCTCTACACTTTCCTCCTGTTTCCACTGTCTAGCTGCCTCTGCCAGGATAGGCTGGCTAAACATTCAGGGCAGAGCTCCAACAAGCCCACATGGCTGCTTAGGACCTGATTCCCTACACTCCTCTACTCTTCCACTGCTGCTTTCTCTTCCTGCCTTGGGGAGTTGGGCAGGAAGAGGACTGGCTCCTGAGCCCAGCCCACCCTACCTCAGGATAGACTCCAATGAGGCTCTCAGCCTTGGTGTAGAATTCCTCCTTGAGAGAGATGACAATGGCCTGGAAGTTGCAGGTTGACTGCTCCTTGATGTAATTTGCCACCTGTGGGAGGAGTATTTAGCAGGGCTCAAGACCCAACACTCACATTTTCCAGTCGAAGTAAGTAGGTGGGGACAGGGAGTAAGAGAGACTAAGAAAAGGCTACTGATTATCAAAACAAGGATGACCCAATCTTCCTGGAACATAGAATAGGCAGCAGGGATAGCTAGAGCACAATCAAGAATTGCTCTCTGAAACCCAGCCTCAATTTGGGGGCTTCCCTCCCAGACCTCAACTTTCTTGCACTCACCTTGCCAATGTTGGTGTTATCCAAGGCAGCATCAATTTCATCCAGGACGAAGAAGGGGGCTGGCTTGTAGCTGGGAGGGAATGAACGGGTAAGGTAATACTAAGGAAAGAGGGCAGAAAGAAGAGCAGGCCGGCCTCACAGCCAGAATAGGGGAACTGCATTCAGGGACCAAATAACCCGTCTAAAAATTACAGGGCCTAGGCCCCTGAATACTCTCCTCAGTATCTGGCTCTGTGTGCCACTATCCCCCTACAATCATGAAAAACAGGGCTTTTTTCAGGAACTTCTAGGTTGGCTGGTGAAACAACTGACTTCAATAAGCAAGCTATCTATAGGTCTACTATATCCCAACATACATTACACTCTGACATGCCTCCTTGCCTCCATACATGCAGCAGCTTCAGCCTAGAATGCTTGCTGGGTTCCTTAGCAAATTTTTCTTTTAAAAAATTATTTTATGTATATAAGTGCTTTTCTTGAATGTATATATGTGTATCATGTACAAGGCTGATGCTTATGAAAATCACAAGACGGTGGGCACTGGACCCCCTGAAATTAAAGTTATGGATGGTTCCGGGCCAACATGTGGTGTTGAAAACCAAACCTAGGTCCTCTATCAGAGTGCTCTTCTTAACCAATGAGCCACCTCTCCTGCCCCCAAATACTACTCATGGTTTTTGTTTTTCCCTGCCCATCACTTACCCTTAAAAACATTCCCTGGCCCATCCACACACTGAAGGTTAGCTGTCCCTCCTCTGTGTCTGGCTCACCTGTTCCCATGCTCACAACAGGGTCTGGTACATAGCAGCACTCAAGAAATGCTCACAAAGCTGATACTGTACAATCAAACGCTAAGTTGTAGGGGGACATATTTAAGCACTCCTGGCCTGGGATGGGGAAGTGTCTAGGTATGCCAGAGGTCAAAGAGGGCTTCCCAGAGGAAGGGAAGCAGAATAAAGAGGTATGTCAAGTTAGCTATGTACAGAAAGAGCTTATTAGCCAGCAACCATGTGAGGAAAAGCCTAGAAGTGGAACTAAATACATGTGGGAACCAGAAGGATATGAGGGTAGATAGAGAAGACAGGTCCAAAAAAAACCAGGCAGATGTGCTATAGTAGATAGATAGGGAAACGTGATATAATCCAGATACCAAAACACCTTCACCTATGCAGATTTCTGCATATCCTTGGGCCCCAGAGCCTCTGGTTGCCTCAGCTCTGTCTCTCTACCAACTGCCCTATGGGGCAGAGCCTTACCTGTGGATGGCAAAAAGCAAGGCCAGAGCTGCAACTGTCTTCTCCCCGCCTGACAAATTGTCCATAGGCCGGAAGCGTTTGCCAGGAGCTACACAATTGTAGTTGATGCCATCCAAATAGGGCTCTTCAGGATTCTCGGGGCCCAGGAATGCCTAAGGGAAGACAGAAGGGGGTGAGGACCTGAATGTGTGGATGGGCATGGTGATGGGAAGAGGGAAGAGCAACTGAGGAAGAATGGTAGGAGCTGGTTGCATAAGAGCTCCAGTCTACCTGGGCACTGCTATTTCGGGACAGAGCCTTATAGATCTCATCAATGTTGGTAGCCACAGATTCAAAACAAGCATTGAATCGGTCAAAGCGCTCCTTCTTAATCTGTTCAAATGCCTGCTTGGCCTTCTTTGCTCGCTTTCGTGCTGCCTCAAACTCTGCCAGAAAAAAAAGAGCAGATGATGATCTCTCAGTGCCCTGGGTTCTGCCAGGGTTGAGAACCACACCCTGCCAAGAACGACCTGCAAATGAAAATTCTAGTGGCAACCTACAAAGGGAGAGAAATGCCTGAAGAGAGCCCCACAAGGATCAGTATCCAGTGAGCTGGCCACCACACAGTCTAGTCCTAGAGCCACACAAACATGGATTCCTCCATGCGCTCTACCAGCTATCTTGGTACCATCATTTGCTCCCCAGAAAGCAAGCAGATAATCCCCATTGTTTAGGGTACCCGGCAATTTGAAATATAAAAGAATGTAAAAACAGGAGCTGGTATGACATTACAGTACACCGTTATCATACCTTCAGTCTTCTGCTCTCATCTAAAGCCCAGAAAGGCCAGTCTTACCATCTGAGGTCTCCTGGAACTTGTCTCGGACACTCTCCAGCTTTTCCATGGCCTTCATGTTGGGAGCAGCAATCCGCTGAAGCACACTCTGCTGCTCATTCAGCTTTTGCTGTAGTGTATTCATCTCTTGCTTGATTTCCTCCTCCGCCTGTGCATCCTGTAACCCCACACACAGCAACAGTAAGGAGCATCTGACCCCAAGTCCAGATCACCTGAGAGATGAGTGGAGCTTGGGGATCTGCCCCTATGCAGAAGGCAAGTTCTTCTCCAGCTTGGTGTCTTTTACAAAATCTAGCTTGAAGTAACTGTTCCAACTGTCACTGGAAATTCTAGGTGAATGTGGCTTTCTCATCTTTAGTTCTTCCTCCAGATCCTGCCAACCTATTGGTCTCTGGAGGAACAGCTGCTAGTGGCCCTCTCTGGCTTAGCCCAAGCCATGAGCTTTCTATATGCTGTGAATATGTGTTGCTCTTATTGGTTGATAAATAAAGCTGTTTGGCCTATTATGGCAAGGCAGCTTGGAGGCAGGCGGGAAATCCAGGAGAGAGACAGGAAGAAAGGCATAGGCAGAGGAGACACCATCCCACCATCCAGGGAACAGCATGTAATGGCACACAGTTTGCCATAGAACATGTGGCGACATATAGATTAATGGAAATGGGCTGAGTTTAGTTATAAGAGCTAGCTGGCAAGAAGCCTGCCATAGGCNATACAGTTTGTAAATAATTAAGCCTCTGAGTGATTATTTTATAAGCGGCTGTGGGACTGCGGGGCCGGGTGGGACCGGACAAAACTTTCGACTACAAGCACCATCCCAGGGTGACCTAAAGCTCCTCACAGACTGCTCTGGCCTCCACTTACAGCTCCACAATAACTAAGGCAACTCATGCTTTCCTCTTTAATCACTGTATCTGAACAAATTCCACTCAATTTTGGTTTAGGGACCCTTATAGCTACTGTAAATGCATGTTTGAATTTGTGCCTCACTGCCACTTTTAGTTAATAACTACTTTAACTGAATATCTACCAAGAGCTGTTCCTGTATTCACAAAATTCAAGGAGCTAACAGAAAAATGGCTAAGTGAATAATCAGAATAGTGCAGGATGAATGTAAAAAGAGTGACAAGCAGTATTGAAACAGCACACAAGAAGAGAACCTGACTTAGACTCTGTGGTCAGGGAAAGATTCCAGGCATGTGTGTAAGTTAAAGTCTATAGGATGAACAGTAGAAGATGAAAGAGTAGGCATGGTTTTGTACACAGCCAAGAACATCACAGGCAAAAGCTGGACAGGAGGTTCCTCATTGGTTATTCATTGAATTCAAAGCAATTCAGGAATAATCAACTTTAGAAGCCACCCCTTTTAAAGAATCAATATGACACTACTAACAAATTGTGTGCATACATGATCATGTCATACTCACAGGAAGTATGCTAGGGAACATAAAGAAAGAGAAGAAGCTAGATAGACAGGCAAAGGACAGATTATAAAAGGCTGTACAAAACATACATTTTTATCTCAAAGGACACCAATGTGATTTAAAGGGTGAGAAGGACATGAATATATTTACATTTTAGGAAACCCTTTTGGAAACAGAGAAGAGCCCTGATATCCCTGGAGGCTAGAAGACAGCATTAACTCTCCTGGAACTAAAGTTACAGATAGCTGTGAGCCATCGTGTGGGTGCTAAGAACTGAACTTGGGTCTACTGCAAGCCATGTCTCTAGCTCTAGAACTTACATTCTAATAAGCTATAAAATCTAAATGAAGTGGTTAATTTCTAAATGCACATAATTCATAATGAACAATGAGACTGACACAGTAATTAAAAGTCCACAGAGAAAAGGCCAGGACCAGAATGACTCAACACTAAGTTCTATCAAACTTTATTATTATTATTATCTTGGGCACAGGGTCTCACTATGTAGCCCTGGCTGTCCTGGAACTATGTAGACTAGGCTGTCCTCAAACTCACAGAGATCCACCAGCCTCTGCCTCCCAAGTGCTGGGATTAAAGGCATGTGCCACCATACCTGCCAAACTTTCATAGGGTTCACCAAAGAGTATCAGAAAACACAGATATTTACATTATAATTCATAACAGTAGCAAAATGACAGGAAATAGCAATGAAAATAATTTTATGGTTGGGGTCAGCACAACATGAGGAATTGTTTTAAAGGGTTGAAGCATTAGGAAGGGTGAGAACCACTGGCCTAGATCCACCTCTACTCCTTCATCCTTCAATTTCCAGTCACTTTTTACAAATTTATTTAAAATTCTTTTCATACAATATATTTTGTTCATATTCTTTTCCCTCCCCCAACTTCTTCCTATCTGGCCACTTCATGTTCTTTCTCTCTCAGAAATAAATAAGTAAAACTTTAAAAAGAAAAAAACCCACCAAATCCCACTGGGTCCAGTACTAACAAGTGTGAGACCATCCACTAGAACATGGTCCACCTTTCCAATTTACATTTCCTTAAAGAAAACTAACTCTCTCCCTCAGAATGTATCAACCATTAGCAGCTCTTCAGCTAGATGTGGGTGCTCCTGAGCCTTTTATGCTGGAATGTGTTTTTTGTTTTTTAATTATGTGTATGAACCAGTGTATGGGTTTGTACACATGAATGCTGGTACCCAGTAGAGGACAGCAGTGTCGGATCCCCTGAAGCTGGCATTACAGGTAGCTGAGCTGCTTGAAATGAGTGCTTAGGAATCAAACTCAGGTCCTCAGCAAGAACAATGCATGCTCTTAACTGCTGTGTCATCTCTCTAGCTGGCCATGCTAGAATGCTGACTGGCTTGATCTTATACAAAAGAACCAGAGCTGCGTGTGAGCACAGGTACCCAGGGAAGCCAACAGTGTTAGATCTCCCTACAACTTAAATTACAGACTTATGAGCCACTCAACATAGGTGCTGAAACCAAACTTTGGTCCTCTGCAAGAACAGTATGTATCCTTCTAGTAGGCATATAAATAATCTTAAGAACAAATACATGACCATTTCTAGATAGAAACAGCATTTAACACAGTTCAACATGCCTTTAAGATAAAAGTCCTGGAGAAATTAGTAATAATGCAACATACCTCAACAATAAACATTATATATGACAAACCTATGGCCAACATTATAATAAACAGTGAAAAACTGAAAATAATTCCTCTAAATTTTGGAATGACACAAGGAAGTCAACTCTCTACACTCTTATCCAATACTGTGCTGAAAGTCTTGCTAGAACAATAAGGCAAGAGAAAGCCATAATAGGGATAAAAATAGGAAACAAAGAAGTGAAATTACTCATATTCACAGACATGATTCTGTTTTTGACCGTATACACTCTACCAGAAAACTCTGATATTTAATAAACAATTTTAGTAAAGTTGCAAGATACAAAATCAACATACAAAAATTAGTAGCTCTCATATATACCAACAACAAACTTCCTGAGAGAGAAATTAGCTTCACCCAAAATAAAGTATCTAGTAATAAGGATGTAATGAAAACTTTAAAGCACTTAAAAAACCAATTAAAGAAGATACCAAATGACAGAGAGACCTTCCATGCTCCTGGACTAGCAGAATTTATGTTGTGAAAATGGCTTTTGTTACCAAAAGTAATCTACAGATTCAACGCAATTCCCATTAAAATTCCAATGGCATTCTTCACAGAACTAGAAAAAAAATCTAAAAATTAATACAAAAACACAAAAGACCACATACAGCCAAATCAATCCTAAGTAGAAAGAACATTGCTGGAGATATTATTATACCTGACTTAAAATTGTATCACACCCCTAGCTAAGGAGCTATTGGTAGTGGATAGCTGCTGGGAAAGGGCAAGTCAGTTTTCTCTAAGGGTGTGGCCCTTAATAGGCTGATCATACTGTAGTAAAAGGCCACAGATCCAAGAATACTGACTTTATTTGATGGCTTTATAAAAAAGGAGGAGGAAGAAGAAGATGACACCAAGTTGGGTGGGTAGGGAAGGAGGGTTGGATCTGAGAAGACTGAGGGGAGGGGGTGAATATGATCAAAATACACTGCACGAAATTTTCAAAGAATTAAGGAAAAAAATTCTATCACAGCGATAAAAACGACCTAGTGGTGGCACAAAACCAAACATATAAACCAAAAGAGTAGGACAAGAGACCCAGAAATCAACTCAGAGCTATGGTCACCTCATTTTTCACAAAAGCATCAAGAATATATACTGGAAAACACATCTTTTACCCTAAACAAAAACCATGTCAAAATGGATGAAAGACTTACTTTAAAAACCTCCAATTCTGAAAGTGTTACAGGAAGATATAAAGAACACACTTGAAGTTACAGGTATAAACAAGAACTTTCTGAACAGGACTGAAATAGCACAGAAAATAGTCCCAAGAACCAATAAATGGGACATGAAACTAAAAAAAAAAAAATTCTGCATAGCAAGAGAAACCATCAGCAGAACAAACAGCCTACACAGTAGGAGAAACTCTTTGCTAGTTAAGCCTCAGACAGAAGACTGATATCTAGAATATATAAAGAATTATAAAAAGTAAAACACCCAAGTCACAAAATTGCCAATCAATAAAAGGGTTAATGAACAGATAGTTCTCAAAAGAAGAAACACAAATGGCCAATATTTCAAAAGGCCCAGCAAGATGGCTCAGTGGATAGGGTACTTGTTGCCAAACCTGAGCTCAAACTCCAAGAACCCACAAGGTGAAAGGAGAGAACTGACTCCAGCAGGTTGTCCTAGCCTCCACACATGTGCCATGTGCCAGCGTATACACACAATAAATGCAACTATATATACAGTAAATGTTCACTATTGTTAGCCAGCAGGAAAATGCAAATTAAAACTACTTTGAGATTCTATCTCACCCTCAGTCAGAATGATTATGATCAAGAAAGCAATTAACAATAAATGCTGGTGAGGCTGTGCGTAAAGAGCTGACCTTATTCACTGCTACCAGGAGTGTAAATATTGCCATTAAGGAAATCAATATGGTCCCTCAAAAAATTAAAGATGGCTGAACATGGTGGGGTACACTTTTAATTCCAGCACTTGGGAGGCAGCAGCAGGAGGATCTCTGTGAGTTTGAGGCAAGCGTGGTCTACGTATTGAGCTCCAGGAAGAAGTCTCAAGCTCCTCCCCTAAAATAAATAAATAAACAAAAATAAAGATAGTGCTAACACATGACTCAGCTATATTAGTCTTGGGCATATATCCAAAGGACTAGATCCTGCCAAAAAGATACTTGCACATTCATGTTTACTGCCGTACTATTCACAATTGCAGGGGACTGGAACCAGATTAGATGTCCTTCAAGAGAAGAATGGATGATGAAAATATGGGATGTATCAACAACAGAGTTTTACTCAGCTGTTAAGAAAAATGAAATTGTGAAATTTTCAGGAAAATGGATGGAAGTGGAAAGTATTATATTAAGTGAGGTGCCCAGTCTCAGAAAAGATAAAGATTCCAAATTTGTAATGTATGTGTGTAAATAGGGGTGTGAGAGTGAATGAGTATAGACTATAAAACTAGAAAGGAGCTCACAAAAAGTACTGAGAAAGGAAGCATGGGGGAAGGTAACACGTGCTATCAAAGTGGAAAGGAGGCTACTGACGGTGGAAGAGCACAAGGGAGGGAGGAGAGATGGGGAAAGGGAGGGGGGACAAAAACCACATTTTGTTAGAAAAATGCCATAATGGAAAAAAAAACCTACACTGAAAAGTCACAGCCATGTTGAACAATAAACAATTTATAGAAAGAAAAAAAAATCCTGTTTGAAGATCTCTACAAACACCTGAGGAATAGTCTGTAGAATAGGCTTTTAAGTGAAAATTAAAAGTATATGACAGGAGGCTGGAGAGTTGGCTCAGCTGCTAAGAGCACTTGCTGCTCTTACAAAAGACTCTGGTTCAATTCCCAGTACCCACATGGTGGCTCATAACTAACTCCAGTCTTAGAGGATTTGAAGCCCTCTCCTGACCTTCATAGGCATCAGGCTCAAACATGGTACAGCTACAAACATGCAGAAAAAAACACTCAAAGGTATAAAATAAGTAAATAAATAAAAAAGAGTATATGATAGTTAACTATTATTGAAAAGGAAGTGATAATATGAATGCAATTGCATGCAAACATATTTGTATTTAAAACTACAACAAAAGGGCAATATAAAAACTAATTAAAAAGTGACCTACTGATGAAGAGAAGGGGACAGAAAAAGAAGTCAGAACTCTCTTCATGTAACCTGTTTGATACTTTTGATTTTAGAACCATATGATCCTGCATAGCTATAAAACAAAACTAAACAGAAATATGAGAAACGTTAAGTAAAAAAATTATTGGGAGCAAGATGTTCACAAGATGACAAAGCACCACTCTAAAGATTCCTTGCTAATTAATGACAAAGACAAAAGTGTATGCTTAGCAATGAGGAACCTGGCAATTGACACTTTTAACTATGGGATTAAACTCAGCATCATTTGATAATAATGGACAAATCCTGATAGGATGTACCTCATGATAAAATACAACATAAAACATACTACCTCTGCATCCTGAGTGCTGGGATTACGGTGTGTGCCCTCACACCTAGCTCTAGAGTTGAACTATCTTACTGCCTGTATTTTCTTCATATCTTACTGCCTGTATTTTCTTCACAGGCTCAGGATAAAAAAGAGAGAAAAAGAAAACCAAAGTGTGCATGTAGTATAGAGTGAAAGCCTGGGAGAGAAACAAGACGAGAGAAAGCAAGTATGATAAAATTGGGTCAGTAAATTGGCTCAGACTGACAACCTAAGTTTGATCCCTGGGACTTACATAGGGGAAGGAGAGAATGGACTCCATAAAGCTGTGCTTTGACTTTGCACTCATGCTGTGGTACTCACACATCATATATATATACATAGGCACAATTTTTTTAAAAAAAAAGGGTTAGGAAACAAGATTTTTCAGTGAGAATAATTAGAAACATAAACCTAAGGACAATGATGTTAAACTGAAAATTTCAATTTTAATTAGAAGTATCAATACGAACTCTATAATAATTTTATTTTTCCTTCAAATTTACTTAAGAGTTACAGAAAAACTAAGTAGTCAGCTGTCTTGAGCACTCCAGTGTCCACATGGTGGCTTACAATTGTCTATAACTCCAGTCTGAAGGGATCCAATGACCTCTTATGATCCTCCACAGGCAGTGGGAATGCATATGGTACATGCACATGGTACACACACATACAAGCACGTAAAATAAATATATCTAAAAAAACTATGCCTGTTACTAAATGTGTAGTTTTTTTCTTGTCATCATTCCCTAAATACAATATAGTAACTATTTACATTGCACTGGGCATTATAACTAAGCTAGAGATGATTTAAAGTATTAGGAAGCCAGGTGTGATGGCACCCGCCTTTAATCCCAGCATTTGGGAGGCAGAGGCAGGTAGATCTCTGAGTTTAAGACTAGCCTGGTCTACACAGAGAGTTCCAGGACACCCAGGGTTATGTAGTGAGATCCTGTCTCAATAAATAAATAAATGAATAATAAACAAAGTATGAGGGAGAATGTGTTTAAGTTACGTAAGAATGCTAGAGCATTTTTATATGAAAGACTTGAGTATGGAGCATGTGCAAGGAACTGTGTCATGACAGCAAATATCTACTGACATGATGCAAAAGGAAGTTACGATTCTACAGTACCACATATGCTACATTCTCACCGCCACAACCAAGAACTCAAATTCAATCAAACTCTACATTTATTTACCAGTTTATAGGAAATACGGGGGATGAAGAACATAATAAGTAATATCACAGATATAATCCAGAGTGCAGAAAATCCTATAGGACCAAAGCCATTGTTTCTTCCACAAATAAATACAAAAAGGAGACAGAGACAGAGAGACAGACATAGGAAAAGCTATAGATTAGCAGAGACCAATCTTAACATGTGGACTGCATTTTGTCCTGGTTAGTCTTTTGCCAACTTGACACAAGCTAGAGTTACCTTGGAAGAGGAACTTCAATTGAGAAAATGCCTCCATTAGATTACCTGTAGGCAATCTGATGTGGGAGGGCCCAGCACACTTCAAGCGGTGCCACCCTGGGCAAGTGGTGCTGGGTGGTGTAAGAAAGCAAGCTGAGGAAGCCAGGAAGAGCAAGCCAGTAAGCAGCATTCCTCCATGGCCTCTGCTTTAGTTCCTGCCTCCAGGTCCCTGTTCCTCTTTGAGTTCCTTCCTTGGCTTCCTTCAGTGATGGACTATGTGGTAGTCTGAATGTAACTGGCCCCCATAATCTCATAGGGAGTGGCATTATTAGGAGGTATGGCTTTGTTGGAGTGGGTATGGCTCTATTAGAGGAAATGTGTCACTTTGCGGGTAGGCTTTGAGGTTTCCTATGCTCAGGATACTGCCCAGTGTCTCAGTCGACTTCCTGTTGCCTACAAGATGTAGGACTCTCAGCTAGTACTCCATACTCCAGCACCACATCTGCCTGCACATTGCCATGCTCCTCACCATGATGATAGTGGACTGAACCTCTGGAATTGTAAGTGAGCCACCTTAATTAAATGTTTTCTTTATAAAAAGAGTTGCCATGGTCATGGTATCTCTCAGCAATAGAAACTGTAACTAAGACAGACTGGGACTAGGACAAAGCTGAACAAACTCTTTCCTCTCCAATTTGTTTTGGGTTAGTATTTCATCACAGCAATAGAAAAGCAAACCAAAACACACACTTAAATTCTGACTTGGACACAGACAATGCAAAACCATTTACTGAATATTAAGATAGAAAAAAGTAATGCTATTTTATTGTGTATGATGGTATAGTATGTTTTATTAAGAGCCCTCATATTCTGTAGATACATGGCTGGGGTAATTATGAACACAACAATGCTTCAAACTTGCTTTAAAATAGTCCCACAGTGGGGGTTATAAAAATCAAGATTGACCATATTGTTACTAACTGCTGAAGATGGGTGACTGGTGCCTGGTATTCATTATACCATTTTCCTTACTTCTATGTATATTTGAAACTATCCATAAATTGAAAAAAAATAGAGATTTCTATGGACATAGTAATGAGAAATGGACTACAAAGCAGAAACTATTTTGGAGACTAGTTCTTAGAGGAACCTGTGTGAAGTGAAAGTGGCCTTCACTGGAGAGGTGATGCAGCAACAAGAAGCAAGCAAGCAAGCCAGAATCCTCAACATGCTTAGGAGGCAAAATTGACAGAACTTGGGAATTAGTCAATCACGTAGAGTAAGTGGGGGGAAGATGCAAGAAGGAAGCTTAGATTTTTGTATCTGAGCATGTGAGAGGCACTGAAGGGGAAGATCTGGGGAAGAAAGCTGGAGTTTGAGGTAAGCTGTGGGACCAAGTGTAGAAATGCCAGCTGGGGTGAGGACAGCAAATAATCACAATGCCAAGAGAGGACAGTACCTGGGGCAGAGCCCTGAGAAGCACCTAAGGCCTACCTGTTTATTGCACAGGTTGTTTTTTCAATTGTGTGCGCACCTGGGCTTAGGCTAGCACATACATACGTATGTACACACATACATACATACATACATGTAGGGATATGAGCAACTGAGGGTGCAAGAGGCTCCCGACTCAGTTACCCTTCCCTAGCCAGCTCTTTCCTTTTTAGCCACAGACTTCATATGCCCCAGATAGGTTAACCTTTCTTGGGACAGCTGAGAAGATGCCAATGCCTTCCAGCCAGAGTTCTTACCTTCAGATCTTCACACAGGTCACCGTAGTCAATCTCGATGAGGGCTTCTCGAGCATAGATACTGGATGTTCTCTGGGAACCACTCACTGACTCCTCTCCCTGGGAGCTACCCTGCAATGTTGAGATAGAGGGAGAGGCAGATGGAGCAGACCGGCCATTTGTATCCCTCTAGAGATTAGGGGTTCCTTTGAAGTTTTCAATGTCTTTGAGGAAGCACCTTGCTAGATAGCACTGAGGCAGAGGTCAACAGGAAGGTCCAAATTGAAAACTGGGCTCTACCCTCACACCAAGTTTCTTCATTTCTAATGTGAGAACAATGCCCAGCTAGCAGAGCTATAGTTAAGATTATGAATGGTTATGTCATGGCCTACCAGTGTTTGGAATACTAGTGTTCTAAATACTTGACTGAATTAAATTGAAAGGCTATCTGGGAAGAGCTCCTCAGTTACAATTTTCCACTCCTCACTACCATCTTTCACTTCCAATCCATAAAACGCCCCAGCTTCTCTTATGTTGCTCCTTTTCCTCCACCTAAACTTCCTTACCTCTGCATTGCTGATGTCCTCTACCCAACCCTCTTCTGGCCAACTTCCCTCACTGCAGCTAAGCTAAGTCTCCTCAGGTCCTTCAGTTTCCCATCTTCCTCTGCTTGTGACTAATGTTCCTCAGTTCTCACTCCTACCAATGTTCAGTATTTGATAGAGCTAAGAACTCAAGTCCTTAAGATTAATGAATCACTTCATTGTCTTTCTGACCACTCACTAGCTTGCAGCTCTCCTCTCAAGTCAATGTTCCTCTCATAACAAAGCCTGACTTCACAACCTCCACCTTGTCACATCTCTTTTGCATCCATCTTTACGTCCCTCACAACTCTCTGCCTGTAATCCTATCTGTTGCCTGCCCTTCGCAGCCATTTTTCATCTCCCATCACTGGTTAGTTGTTGATAGATCACTCCCACCATCCACCATAATACTCACTTCTTCCTGACTAATATCATCCATGGTGCCCTTTGACAGTGGCAATTTGATGTCCTGCATCTTACAGGCCTGTAGCAGGTTGTGGCGGTCACTGCGCTTCTGTTCAAGCTTGGTCTCAATAGCTGTCACTTCCTTCTGTAAATGAGTCATTTCCCTAAAAAGGTCCAAGTAGCTATGTTAAGACCCAAATCTGGAAGGCTGCCTGCTTTACCTACTTCCACCCATCCCAAGGTGGAATCCACTCACTTGTTGGCACCCCCAAGCTTCTTGCGAATCTCTTCCATCTCATGGTTCTTATCATTTACTTCTGACTTTTTGGCCAGGTGCTGATTCTTAAGGTCTTGTAGCTGAGCCATGGTCTCATCTATTATCTTCATGTGTCTTTGCTCCTCCTGGTCCCAGCAGGGGAATAAGGCAAGAAATGAAGATTCATTTTGGAACCTTCTTTTGCGCCACCCTTCCCAATAGGTAGTTTGTTGGAGTTGTGTGTCAATTTTGATATCTGCTTTCACACAACCCTTCAGACTTCTTTTATTCTTTCCTAAATCATCCAGTTTCCTTCCCCAACTACAATTATGTAAATTGTCTGCTATAGAAGAGTTTTAACTATGGAAAAATAAAGGGGAAAGAATGGGGGATTCACTTGTAATCCCACCAGCCAGAAACAACTAACATTACAGCATATTTCCTCCCTTTACAAACAACTTTAGGGTTGAAATTAGA
>LZPO01007954.1:405047-426612 GCA_001675575.1 Neotoma lepida
CCTTATTTTTTAAGACAAAGTCTCTCACCAAACATAGCACTCATTCTGCTAGATTAGCTACCTAGCAAGTCCAGGGATCCTCTTGTGTCTGCCTCTCCAGCACTGGGATTACAGGAATGTATCATTATATTCAGCTTTTCATGTAAGCGTTGGGGATCTGAACTCATTCTTGTGTAGCGAGCTCTTTACCAGATGGATCATCTCCCCAGTCCTCACATTTGGGTATTTAAACTTATACAAGCAATACAGTATATTTTCTGAATAGACACTAACCTGGGGTTACCACTAGAAAGAACAAGAGGACTAGGATTGAGAAGGTCAACAAAATAAAAATTACAGCCTTACTTAAAATGTTCTAGTTTAAAATTGAAAAAAAATTTTCTTTTACTTGTATGTGTGATTGTATGTCACATGTGTATAGGTGCCCTCAGAGGTCAGAAGAGGGCATCAGATTTCCCTAAAGCTGAAGTTAGACAGTTGTAAGCTACCTGATGTGGGTGCTGAAAATTGAACCTGGGTCAAGTGGGAGAGCAGTTCACATTCTTTCTTTCCCCCTTTAATCTTTAAAAAATCTTATTAAGGAAGACATATTGGGCTGGTGACAAGACTCAGTTGGTAGTATGTTTGCCTCATATGCACAAAGCCAAGATTTGATCCCTAGCACTGCATAAAACTGAGTGATGCTACAGGCCTATAATCCCAGCATGTGGAGGCTATGTATTGAGTTTGAGGCCAGGATAGGCTACATGAGACCATGTCACAAAAAGAAGAAGAAGAAAAAAAAAGAAAAAGAAAAAAGAAAATACATCTGGAATTTAATTTTCAAATAACTTATAAAAAATAATGAACACATAGATTGCTAAAGCAAACTACGGCTGATAAATTTTTGTGGATGAGAATTCTTTGATAGTCAGCCGTCTATATATACTGATTTTTGTATCCATGGATTCACTGGAACATCAGTACTTGGCAAAAAGTTGTACTATGCTAGGTGTGGTGGCATACATCTTTAGTCCCAGCACTCAGGAGACAGAGGCAATTGGATCTCTGTGAGTTTGAGGCCAGCCTGGTCTACATACTTCTAACCATCCAGGGATACATAATGAGACTCTGTTTTTTTGTTTTTAAATGTACTGAATGTTTAGATGTTTTTGTCATTCCCTAAATCATAAAGTATAACAACTACTTACATTGCATTAGATAGGATACAGAGATGATTTAAAGCATTCAAGAGGATTTGCATATGTGGTGATATATTGTGTACCCTAATAAAATTTGCCTGAAGATCAGAAAACAGAACAAGCCACTAGATTAAACATAGATGCCAGGCAGTGGTGGCACACAGCTTTAATCCTAGCACTCAGGAGGCAGAGATCTGTCTGGATCTCTGAGTTCAAGGCCACACTGGACTACATGAGATTGATGCAGTCTAAGAGAGAAACAGAGTCAGGCAGTGGTGGCCCACACCTTTAATCTCAGTATTTGGGAATCACACGGCTTTAATCCCAGCACTTGAGATCTCAGGCCTCTGCTACCAGTATTTAGGAAACACACACACTTTTAATCCCAGCACTAGGAAGGAAATAATATGGCTGGGCAGAAAAAGGTATTTAAGGTGTGAGGAGACAGAAACTAAAGCCTTTTTGGCTAGAAGCGCTTTTTGGCTAGAGCCCTTTTCAGCTGGACCCCTTTCGGCTGAGGACTCAGAGGCAGTCAGAGGATTCGTGGAGTTGGTGAGGTGAGATGTGGCAGTGGCTTGTTCCTTTGTCTCTCTGATCTTTCAGCATTTATCCCAATATCTGGCTCTGGGATTTTTATTATAAGACCATTTTAGCAATTCGTGTTACATGCATATTTTATAGACAAACAGTGCACCATTTTACACAAGGGATTGGCATTCTGGTGCTGGGGGTAAGGGTTCCTAGAAACAATCTCCTGTGAGTATCAAATGAAGGCTGTACTATTCTGATATCTTTCTGCTAACCAACAATTATTCAAAATGAAATTAAAAGTCACATAACTGCACTATCTTGGAGCATCCAGATGTAAATTTAGTCCTGTCCCATTATTTTACTAGCTAATCTGCAAGTGTATGTAAGATTCCACTAACACTATTCTACATCACTAAGGGTTAATGAAGAAAATATACAAGCAACAAATACAGGCAGATACAAAAGTCAAGGGATAATATGTTCAAACCAAGAGAACCAAATCATCTCAGGAAGGAATGCTATAAGGAAACAAGGGTTTCACAGTAATTTAAACAGAAAAAAACATAAGGAAAAGTCACCACATAAAACACAGTAACACAGGCATGCCAAACAGCATGATTGCAGCAGACACTAGCATAGTCATACCATGAGATGGCTGTGTGTCAGTAAAACATCATCTGTTGCACTGAATTTATGTGACTAATCTGAATTTAGGGTCGGGACACTTGGAGCTATGCCTTTAATGGTACTTGCCAGCCTGTTCTTTCGCTGCTGCTTCCTGCTCCTCACCTTCTTTGTGGGCTCCCAGAAATCCTTAAACCCCCACCAGCATGTTTCAGGCTACGTGTGAGAAAGCTGTTAAGGGTATTATACACCTCAAGATGAAGCTAGCAGATGATGAAATGCTGTTCACCTACAGCCACTACAAACAAGTGGCTGTGGGCAACATAAACACAGAACAACTCTGGTCCATTAGACCTCAAAGGCAAGGCTAAGCGGAATCAGTAGAACCGCTAAGGAAAATACATAAAAGCTTCTGTTGACAAAGTAGAAGAGCTAAAGAATAAAATTAATATTAAGAGATTAGATTTGGTTGCCAGCCAGGCATTTAACCTATACTGATCCAATTTCTTGTTTTTATCAAATACTGGATGTATGAAATAATGAAAACACCCTATGGCTCACTCAACTGGTTGGTGAGACCATCTGTTGATCAAAAATACAAAAATAATTAGTCAAGATTTTTAGGACAGAGTTCTAACAGATTAAAGGCTGAAACAATTACTGACCTTCTCTAATATCTAGTAAAAGTACAAGTTACCCTTTTCAAAAATCCAAATTTTATTCATTTTGCTAACATTTAATTGGTAAGTTTGTCTTGGCTTTTGGTTAGGCATTACAAACACACCTTTTTTTTGGAGATAGGGTCTCTCTATATAGCCCTGGTTGTCCTGAAACTCACTATTTAGACCAGGCTGGCCTTGAACTCACAGGGATCCCCCTGCCTATGCCTGGGATTAAAGGTGTATGCTACCACGCCCAGCATAAACACTCATTTTTATATTTAAGCAATAACAAGATTTAAGCAGCTCTGGCTTGGCTATCTTGGAAAATACTTTTGCTTTAAATGAGATCTGTATGTTATTGAAGTTTAAAGACCACTAAATTACGTAAGTACATAATGCCACATAATTTTCTAAATTCCTACTTTCTAAGGGGTACTGGGTAGTCTCCAACTTGGAACTATAAATAATGTTTATAATAAGTATCAATGTGTTTGCACAAAGCTTTGCCAGCACTCTGGTTTACCTCCTTGGGTATTACTGAGTTAGAGGGCATAAACACATTGTGAAGCTTTTTGATAGATGTTGGAATGTTATATAAGAATACTGGTCTCCTGCGCCATATAAGGTACTGAGAAATATTTTGGTTTTGTTTTTAATTTTTGGACAGTATGAGGCTAGAGAGATGACTCAGTGGTTAAGGGGGTGCACTGCTTTTCAAAAGACCTGAGTTCAGTTCTCAGCACCGACATCAGGCAGCTCAAAACACTATCTGTAACTCTAGCTTCAAGGGGATCCAACATCTCTGCCCTCTGAGGGCACCAACACACACATGTGCACATAACCACATAGAGGCGTATACATGCAACATAAAATTAAAACTTTTAGATAATGTAGAGCAGGAGAGAGATGGCTCAGCAGTTAAGAGGGCATACTGCTGTTAAAGAAGACCCAAGTTTAATTCCTAGTTTCCACATTAGGCAGTCACAACTGCTTGTAATTCCAGCTCTAGGGTATCCAAGGCCTCTGGCCTCCATGGGCACCTGCACTCATGTGCATATACCCAACACAGACATAAAACCACAAATCTTTAAATGGTAGAAAATAAAGTATACCCAATGCTGCTTTCATTTGTATTTCTTTGAGTCCTGGAAAAAACTAAATTATTTACGTTTGTGAGCTGTTTCAATCTTTTGGAATGTTTATGTCACATACTCATTTCTCCCCTATTAAGGTCTTGATGCTTTTCATTAAATGAAAAATGTATAAATTATAGATATTATACTTGTATGCATCATATCTATTCCAATTTTCCCCTTGTCTTTTCCCTTTCTCCTTCCTTACCTTCTTAAGCTTTTCTATCTCATTTTCATCTTTTTTCACTGTCTGCTCCCACATGTGTACTTTATCCTGGTCTTCCTTCAGCTGGTTCTTCTCAAAATCCAATTGGATGCCCAAGCGAGTCTTCTGATTCTCAAATTCCAAGCTGTAGAAAGAAAGAGGAACTAGACTTAGTGCTCAAGGCCTCTCAGTTACTGCCGAGTCTCAGTCCCCATGGCTTCATCCACTCACATGTACAACAAACTGTGCCCAGAAGCTGGAACTCTAAAGACAGAGGAATCTAAGCCAAATTCTATCTATTCCCCCCCTTTAAACACTGGAGACTCCAGCACTTTCCCAATTTACTAGGAGACATAAAAAAGAAAAAAACAAGGTTCATCTAAAACCATCAGTTATGAGTTTTATTTATCAAGCTTCTATGTACTTTATGCAGATTATTTCTATTTCTCTACTCAGCAACTCTTATAACTAGGCATTAATACCCTTACTTTACACAGGAAACTTAAGCTAATTTGTTAAAAAAGAAAAAAAATTGCCCAAGGCCACAAAGATAACAGCTAAGCAAATATCACATATGAGACTGGAATCCAAGTCTAACACAAGAACCCATGCTCTTTCCTGTATGTCGTCACTGTAGTATAATGTAGTGGGCTTATAGAGCTAGTATTCCAATTCTTCCACCGGGATGTAGTGCAATCTCAGTTATATTCTCTTTATTGCAGATTCCTCACCTGTAGATTTTCTTATTGAGTTAATATGCATAAAGTATCACTCAGTATATTTTAGCTATCATCATCAATGTGAGGAATATTGGCTGTAATCAGCTCATTTTTACCCAAGGGTTTCAATTCTTTCTAGTATCCTAAGCTCTGCCCCAAGATTTTAGAAGCTCCTAAGGGGCAGAGCTTTGGTAGTGTAAGATTAAAAAAAACACTGAATTCTTGCCATTTTGCTATTGTCCTTTCCCTTACGTCTTCAGAAACTCAAAGAACATTAACAGCATATAGACACTAGCAGCCAAGCAGGGCTAGCTTCCAACTGCCCCACCAATCCTCAATACAGTGTGATAGATGCTGCCAGATGTCATGCTAGCAGCTTAAACCTATTAGTCACTATAATCCCCATGGAATGTAATTAACTCTACAATTTTGAGGTGTGTAATTTTTAAGCCAATCTCCTAAGCATGACTCATAAAGCCCTCGGTGATCCGACCCCTACTGACCTTTCTACCTCCCCTGCCTTCCTCCTAACCCGGATTATGTTCCAGGCATTCAAAACTACTTAGGATTCAGAACAAGGCATGCTCTGTTACACCTCTAAGCATGTTGTTCTTACTGGTTGGAACTCCTTTTTGTCCCTGCTTGGCTGGCTAAATCCTACTCACTCCTCAGATCTCTAATTCACCACTCCTTGTTCTTTTAACGCCTTTCCTGATAGTTCAGGGCAGGTTCTAAGTTTCTGTAACATATGGTTGGCTCTTTCCTTTTTGAATTTCATATGAGTTGCACTAGTCAAATGTCACAGTTGATAATAGATTTGTCATTACTCTCTATGCAAAACCCTTTCCTTATCTCCTTTATTCAACCTTTGATTTCTACTCCCGTTATCCTCCCTTACTGTGAATACATATCTCAAAGTGACACACATCCTGGGCTAGGGAGACAGCTCAGTGGTTAAAAGCACTTTGCTCTTCCAGAAGACCCAAGTTCAGTTCCCAGAACCCAAACCAAGTGGCCCACAACCACCTGTAACGCCAATTCCAGGAAATCTGACACCATGTTCTGGCTTTTGTGGGTGCTAGCACACATAGGGCATATTCTCAATCTGTCTCTCTCTCTCTCTCTCTGGCACACACACACACACACACACACACACAAACAAGTCTTTAAAAAAATGCACATCCTTACAAAATGTCACTGTTTCAAATTTATACAAATGCACCACATTACCTATCTCATTCCATTTTCCAATCCATAGCCGATTTGTAAGTTATCAGTGTTACTATAGATCTATTCTTGTTTGAACATAGTCTATGTTTATAACATTTAATTTAAACTTTCACCCCAATGGTGGCCATCTATATTGCCACCAACAACTCAATAATACAGATTATGCCCAAATAAACAACCCTCAATTTGATCCTGTAACAAGATTCTCTGGGACATACAGAGTGACTAAGTGTGTATGTGTACCTCCATATACTAAAGAAGACATCTTATTTTCAGCAAATACTACTATGCTATTTTAAGTGGCATTTCTCTGATGCAGAAATCAAACAATTCCTACAGTTTACAAAGATTCAAACTCTTCTTTCTTTGACCCATTTTTTTTAACTAGGTTTCTTGTCTTGAAATTTTCCTCTTTATTTACCAACCATACTGTCCTGAAATTCATGATCTACTTTTTCCTCAAGAACTCTGTAAGTTCACTGAGGAAAAAACAGTACCAGATTCAATTTCATATCCTTTGAACCTAGCTTGCAGTAGGAAAGCAATGGATATTTACTAAAGAAACAGTGGTACTGAGGGCTGAACCCCAGGGCCTCATACATGCTATTCTAAAGGCAAGTGCTCTACCACTGAATAACACTTTCAGTACTCTTTCTATTTTTACTGTATTCAGAGGCAAGGTCTTGTTAAGTTCAAGGCTGGCCTTGAACTTGGAATCCTGAGTAGCTGGGCTTATAGGCATATGTCACTAGATGTCTGCCTCTAGACGAACTCTTAACTGAGACCCAGGGTCCAGGGTATGACCTCCTTCAATGGTAACTATATCATGTTTATCTGCCTCACGTCCATCTCCCTTACCTTCTCCAATATCTAGCACAAGAAAACGTAGTACAAAATAGATATTCAAAAAGACTTATTAAAGTGAGGCATAATGGCACATGCCTATGATCCCAGCATTGAGGAGGCTGAGGCAGGAGGATTGCTAAGTTCTAAGCCAGCCTGGGTTGCATAATAAGTACCAGACCAACCAGGGTTTCAAGCAAGACTCTATCTGAAAAAAACAAAACCAAAAAAGATTTACTGAATGAATAAATGAGCACACATGTGCCACGAATGAACTAAAACAAGGAGGCCTGTGCTGCAAGGGGAGACTGCACCTTAAAAAGCAAAGTTAGATATAGTATAATATAATATACTAGACAATAAAATGAGGGAGGGAGAGAGGCTTGCTTCTTTTCTGGTTATTCCTCCAGTCTAGACCTTCTTTTCATTCCTAACAGCCAACATGCAAGGATAATAGCAAAACTAAAGGTAATGTTTATTGTTCTTTGTAAGTGCTAGTTATTATGCTGAATAATTCACAAAGATTATTTCATCTAACCCTCCCCACAATGCCACAAGACAGGCATTATTGTCTCATTTTATAAAAACAATTGTTTAAGGTAATGAGTTTAATCCAGGTAAACCAGATTTAAAAGCTGGCACTTTTACCCACTATCCTGTCATACTATCTATGTGATTTCTTTCAGGCCTCCCTACAATAAGTCTGTATGGGTCTAAGAACTGGTCACTGCCCTAGGACACACATGACTCTCAAGGCTGCAAGCATGCATCCCAATACCTTATAACAATACTTTCACTTACCGCTTTTTGGCAATCTCATTCTGCCGCTTCACCTTTTCTTCCTCAAATTCTCGGATGTTGCGCACACCAATCTCCCGACAAAACTCTTCAAACACCTCATCTTCCACCTGAGGGAAAAGGAGGGCAGGGAGGGCAGAGGCATTATTGGGTAAAGTCCAAACCTAGTCTTGTTCTGATAAACATGCCCACTGTCTACCAACCTGGTTCATCTTCTCCTTCAAGTCTTTCATTTCCCTTTCTCGGCTCTGGATGATTCTCTTGATATCATTAATGCGAGGTCCAAAGTTGGCTAGCTCACTCTCCAGCTTAGACTTTTCCTACAGACAACAGGTTGAAAGACAAGAGACTAGAATCCGTGGAGGAAAAGAACTTCCTTGCCAGTATCAGCCCCATGGTCAGCAACACTGAGAAAGCTTGACTTAGCACCAATATCCCAGTCAAGTTACAAAACCTTTCATCTATAAGGCTGGGTGCACAGTAAACATCATTAGTTGTAGGTTCACAATCCCTTATTTATAAGCCCTGGGCCAAATATATTCTAGAAGTTGGACTGTTTTTCAGAAAAAGGTGAATCTAGGTATTATGTAACACCTCTAGTTTGGGTAAACTGGGAAAATGTAGAATTACCAAAGACACTAATACACCTAGAACAGTACCCCAATCCACAGACACTGAAATTCTTGTAACTCACTGTTTTTTGTTTGTCTGTCTGTTTTTTCCCTTGAGATGTGACCCCACTACCCAGCTCAGAGTGGTCAGAGTGGCCTTGAATTCTCTAATCTTCTACATCAGCCTCCAATTACTGGGATCATAGGCATATGCCACTACACTGGCCCTGTTGCTCACTCTCAATTGACTTTTAGAAATTCCAATATTTATTGAATGAACTGCATTAATAACAGTACCTAACATTTACTGAGTGCCTACTGTTCTAAGAACTTTATAGATATTCACTTGCTCCATCTTCGTAATAATCATACAAAACAGACAATAATTTCCATTTGGTAGATGAAGATGAGAAAATTGACAGAGAGGTTAAATAAGTTGTTTAACAGAATAAATACAAGCTAACAGAAGATCTGGACCCCCACCTCCCACCCCATCCCAGCATCTGCTATGCTATCCTGAACAGAACGGAAGGAAAGTGGATAATTCCCTACCCTCAGTGCAACCTAGGATGGCCTTGGAGAACAGGGCTGAAGGCCAGGCCCTACCTGGAGATTCAGGGCAAGATGCCTTGTCTTGGTCTGTTCTAGGTCACTTTGTGAGTACTTCAGCCTCATTTGTAGCCCATGGGCCTGAGACTGCACCTGACGCAGTTCTGCCTCTTTCCGTTTCGCCTTCATCTGCTCCTAAAGAGGACAAGAAAAAAGGGTCATGTGGTAAGTGGCCAACTTGAGCTCAGGAACCCTACTCCTAAGAATCAGTGTTACTTGTCGCTTACTTTCAGCTCGTCTGTCAAGCGTTCTTTTTTTTCTTTCAGCTTGTCTACTGCTTTCTCATCCCAGCGCCGTGCTTTTGCCTTGAGATCACTGGCTCCACCAGAGATAACTCCTGACTTCTGGAAGAGGGTTCCATCCAGTGCCACTGTCTATATACAACAGTGAGAGAAGAGGCAGAAGAAACTGTGAAAATAGGAATCTCCCGTACTGCGCCTGTCCAGCTCAAACCTGGGAAAAGGGGGACATACTTTGTGGCGTTGGTGACCTCCAAAGGCAATGCGTCGGGCATCCTCCACATTGTCACAAACAAGGGCATTGCCACAAGCATACTGCAGAGCTTTTTTGATGTGAGGTGGTTCATAGCGAATCACATCAATCACTAGCTTGGCCCCCTTCAGCTCCCGGAGTTTCTCATCTGTTGGTTTTACCTGTGTGAAGAATCTTATGAAGCAACAGAATACATAGTGAGGGGCCCTTCAACACTGCCTTGACCGCTCCACACATACACACACACAAGCCTTACCTCCAGGTAGTCAAGAGGCAAGAAGGTCTCAGGCTCTCCACGTTGCTCCTTGATATACTGAATACAATCCCGACCTGTCTTCTCTGAGTCTACAATAATAGCATCCATGTTCTTTCCTAAAACCTTGGTCACAGCAATCTGATACTTTTTTTGTGTAGGCTGACAGAGGTCAATGAGGCGGCCATACTGAGTAAAGGAAAAAGGGAAAACTGATGTGTAAGGCTTAGGAATCCCAATTACTAGTTTACAAAGAAGGGCAAGATAAAAATCTGTATAAGGAACAATGAATGCATCTATGCTGCTTATTTGTGAAGTCAGTGCTCTATTTTTGCACCTGTATAATACAACTAAAATGGGAATGGATTGAGGGGAGGCACTTGTTAGACTTGTATGGCTATAGGCAATTTAGACCAGTACAGTACTCAATTCTAATGTTCCTTCCAAAGACAAAAGTTTGGTTAAAGGAGGATTAAGGACTGAATAAACATGTTACATGATGGAAAACCCAATTAACACCTCAGAAGCCGCTCTGAGAAAGAAATCACATTGTCTCTAGGATCAATTATATTGGAAGCTTAAAGGGTAAAGCTACAGGTTTCCTAAGACTGCTTTTGGAATCAGACAAGATGGACTAAAAAGCCACAAGCCTTAACAGCCTCACCCTAGAAGACATTTTTGAAGATGATACACTAGTTAATTTTTCTGTTTTTGAAACATGGTCTCATTATTTAGCTGGGACTATCCTAGATCTCCTTATGTAGCCCAAGTTAGCTTCAAACTCATGATCCTCCTGCCTCTGCCTCCCAATTGCTAATATTAAAGATATGCACCATGGCACCCAGATTTACACTGGTTACTTATTAACTGATAACTGAATAGGATTATAGTAATATGCCAGTGGATCTTTTTTTTACATTTAATGATTCCTTTTTTATTTTTATGTACATTGGTGGTTTCCCTGCATGTATGTCTGTATGAGGGTGTTGGCTCCCCTAGAACTGGAATTACAGACAGTTGTGAGCTGCCATGTGGTTGCTGGGAATTCAATCCAGGTCCTCTGGAAAAACAGCCAGTGCTCTTAACCTCTGAGCCATCTCTCCAGCCCCACCAGTTTATCTTTTGACTTATGGTTGTTTTGATGTAAAAGATTTGTGTTCAAAGATCAAGGGAGGACTATGATATTATGAAATACATATTTAGCCACAGACTGAAGTTCCTGATACAGTTCCAAAAACTAAAGTCATAATGAGTTGATTGATCACTGACTACTCCTAGGTAACTTTCCTGTGAGAGCTAGTCATTACAGAGACCAAGGCAGGATTAGAAGATCAGGCCTTCCAGTCCGCTGTCCCACACCTAAGAGGAAAAGATGACTATAAGTTGAGTCGATCATCAATAGCCAATGATTTAATCTGTTGTGCCTATGAACCAACCCCCCATAAAAACTTAAAAGTTCAGGACTGGAGAAATGAATGAGCTGTTAAAGAGTGCTTGCTGCCCTTGCAGAGAACCTGAGCTCAATTCCAAGTATTCATGTTAGGTGGCTCACAACCACCTGTAACTCCAGCTCCAAAGGATCTGATATCCTCGGGCACCCTCACTCACAAGTATATACCCATAAATGGAAACAAAGATACAGACACTCCCACCCCCACAATTAAAATTAAAATAAATTTAAAAAGAAAACAAAAAACTTGAAAGTTCTATGTTCATGCTAGGTGTGGTTATCCACGCCATTACTCCCAGGACTCAGGAAGCAAAGGCAGGCAGATCTTTTTGAGTTGAAGGGCAGCTTAGTCTACATAATGAGTTCCAGGCTAGCCAAGAGTATATAGCCAGTGAGACCTTGCCTCAAAATTAATTAATTGATTGATTGATTGAGGGAGCTTCTAAATAACTCAAGAGGAGGCTCAGTAGGTAAGGGCACTTGCCAAGAAGCCTGATGACATAAGTTCAATTCCTGGAACACACATTGTAGAAGGAGAGAACTGACTTCTGCAAATTGTCCTCTGATCTTCACACATGTGCTGTCAGACAGACAGACAGACAGACAGATGGACACACACACACACACACACACACACACACACACAGAGAGAGAGAGAGAGAGAGAGAGAGTAAATGTGTTTCCCTGAAAACCACGAGAAACTCTAGCAACTTAACCACTGGAATAGGTTATGGAAACATAATTTTCAATCAGATGGTCAGAACCACAGCTCACACAGTCTAGGCTTGCAATTGTAATCTGAAGTGCAAGGCCATCTTATGGGACTGAGTCCTTAACCTATGGTGTCTATCTGATGCTACCTCCAGATAGTGTCAGAACTGGATTATAAAGACACGCAGAGTCTATTGGAGAACCTTTGGTGTGTGTGGGAACTCCTGAATACACACATCTGGTATCAGAATAGAAGTGCTTTATTTATTGGCTTTGTGAGAGTAGGAAGAGCACTTTGGCTTTATCCTATCTCATAGAGAAGACCCCGTATTATACAGGAAAAGCCTACTCCAGCTCCAAAGTCACTGTGACAGCTTCAGGCAGTCATATCTGAATCTATACTCATTTTTCAAAGACTTTCATCATTTCATAGACCATTACCTAACAAATAACAAACACTTATATACATTATTTCAAATTCTTACAAGCACCCAATAAAGTAATTAACTTTTACTAGATCCCTTCCTTCACCCCTAAAATCAAGCATGGTTCCTTAAGAACCATGAGATAAAGAGTAATTGCTTCAAGAGTACATACTGAGCATAATTCATAAGCACTTCCCTAGCAGGACCTACAGGAATGATCAATGTGTATTTATAGAACCAAACTAAGTTTCACTCAAGGACAGGATAATACAGAAGAATAACAATTCAGGGCACCTGGAAACTCAGAATTAGGCAAAGAGGTCAAAAGATTTAATAAATCATAGGGGTCCCCTAACAGTCAATGGCCCAGTTAGCAAATGCCAATGGAACCCCTATAGAAAACTACACAAAGCTAACTTCTTTTTTTTAATTATTATTATCATTATATTTATTTATTTTCTTTTTTTTGTTTTTTTTTAAAGATTTTCTTATTTTACATACCAACCACAGAACCCCCTCTCCTCCCTGCTCCCTCTTCCCTCCTCCCGGCCCCCAGCCTTGCCCCTCAACCCACCCCCCCCCAATCCCACCTCCTCCAACACAGGGTCTCCCATGGAAAGTCCCCAGAGCCTGGTACTTTCACTTGAGGCGGGTCCAAGACCCTCCTCCCTGCACCAAGGCTGCACCAGGTGTGCCACCATAGGCATTGCACTCCAAAAAAACCAGCTCATGCACTAGGGATGGATCCCGATCCCACTGCCTGGGGGCCCCCTAAACAGTTCACGCTAAACCACTGTCTCGAGTATCCAGAGGGCTCAGTCCAGCCCACAAAGCTAACTTCTTTGAAGAACAACTCCTAGCCCATCTCTGCCCACTTCCAAAACCTTCGATGTCCTTCCCATTCCCCAAAGAGGAATGGATATAGCAAGACAAACCCATCAGGAAGATGCAATTGTAATGAAAAGAAAACATCTGAGCTAGGGAGATGGTTCAGTGGGTAAAGCACTTGCCATGTGGAGTTAGGACCTAAGTGTGAATCCCCAGAACCCACATAAAATAGGACATGGTAGCACACATTGTCCATAATCTTAATGGTTCCTACAGGGATATGGGAAGTAGAAGCAGGAGAATCCCAGGAAGCTTGTGGGCCAGCTACCCTAGCATACACAGAAGAATAACCATGATGGTTCAGAGAGATGCCTCAATGGTTAAGTGTACCACCCATGTGGTGACTCACAACCATCCACAACTCTAGTTCCAGGGGATTGATGAGTTCTGAACACTGCAGGCACCAGACATGCATGTGGTGTACATACATACATGAAGGCAAAACAATCATATACATAAATCTTAAAAAAAAAAGAAAGGCAAAACTCAACACAAGACCCTGTCTCAAACAAGCTGGATCCATTCCTGCTGTGGCACATATATTCACAAATACACACACACATTAACTTTTTTATTTTTATTATTTGCAATTACATGTGTGTGTTTCCATGTATGTGCACATGCCCTCAAAGGCCAGAGACACTGGATCTCTACAGCTACAGTTATAGGCAGTTGTGAGCCACCTGTTACGTTAGGTCCTCTGAAAGGGCAGAAACTGCTCTTAATCATTGAGCCACCTCCCTAGCTCCTAGTAAATAAAATTTTAAATTGAAAAAAAAAGTCAGGATAAATTGAGCATGAACAGCGGTTCTCTCACAAGCTTTGCTTCTTTTCTTTATTCAATTTATTTTTTTATTTTATATGTATGTGTTTTGTCTACACATATGTGTGTATGTGTGACTAATATCCACATAGGCCAGAAAAGGGTGTCGGATTCCCTGGGACTGAAGTCAGAGATTGTGACTTACCACATGGGTGCTAGGAACTGAACTCAGGTTCTATGGAAGAGTAGACAATGGTCTTGACTCTGAACCACCTCTCCAGCCCAAGCTATGTTTGGATAGGACAATTTAGCTGAGTTTCCATTTTCCCAGATATAAAAGTAGGACTAGCTATCCTGTCTTCAGAGTGGTCTACAGCAGTCTCCTCCCCATTGGCACTCCCTCCAGGAGGAGGAGCCTCATGAGACTAAAGAGGTAGACACTTCAGTTTCAGGTCTGGGAAAGTAGAAATCTGTAAGTTCCTAGAAGGCCTTTCTCAGCTTTATTTATACAAGTAAACACCTGCTGGAAAAGGAGTCTCTGATAGACAGTGGCAGAAAGAGACTCTTAACTGCTGAGCTGTCTGAAAGCTGTGCCAAGAGCTCCAGGGTTGTTACTTTTGTGAGTTGTCACCCGCCATTGGAATGGGCTTTTTGGTGATACGTTCTGTCGTGGGTTGCCTTTCTGAGGTGAGTAAATCTGTGTATCATGTCTCCCCATAGAAAGTCTATCACACAACACAGGGTGACTGAGAAGGTTGACAGTGAGTCTGAATACATGCTCAGAAACAGTTCCCTTCAGTCTTACCACAGAACCAGGGTAGAGACGCTTGATGCTCTCCATTATTTCTGCTTTTCGCTGCTGGCGACTGCTCTCCTGACGGTCAATGCGTGCATCCCCTAATTGTTCCATCACCTGGTTCAGCTCCTTATTGATCTCATCAATACGACGCTTGGCCATCTCCACTTCCTCTGTCAATTCTCCCTCTAGCTTCTTCTGCTCCTCTAGGGACTGCCTGTCAAGTAAGAAAGTACAAGAGTTAGCCTGTCTGGTGAGATAATATTTGGGACTGAAGAGAAGCAGGATAACCATAAAAGAGATGTAGAAGGAGAAGAGAGGATTGCAGAGCCACATACTTGCTAGTGGTAATATATTCCTCTAGCTTCTCGATTCGTTTCTGATTCTCTTCAATCTCCCGAAGCTTTTGCTTGATCTTGGCCTGGGCAATAAATACATTCCATTACTAGAGGGTGAGCCCATGTGGTATTGGCTTATACCTCTATTGACCCTACTCATCCACAATTCCAACAGTCCAACACAATTTGCCACTATGCAGGAGGCTTACCAAAACGCAGAGGGGTTAAGGACATTACAAGAAAATCCACAGAATCAATTAACCTGGGCTCACAGGAGCTCACAGAGTCTGAACCAACAACCAGGGAGCCTGCACAGGACTGACCTAGGCCCTCTTCAAATATGTTATGGTTGTGTAGCTTGGCGTTCTTGTGAGACTCCTAATAGTGGGAGCAGGGGCTGTCTCTGACTCTTTGACTGGCTTTTGGGACCATACTCCTCATACTGGGTTGCCTTGCCCAGCCTTAATACATGGGGAGGTGCGTAGTCTTACTGCAACTTGATATGCCATGGTTTATTGATATCCATGGGAGACCTGCCCCTTTCTGAACAGAAACAGAGGAGGAATGGATTGGGAGGGAGGGCAGAGGGGAGGTGGGGGGTGAATGGGAGGAGAGGAGGGAGGAACTGTGGTCAGGATGTAAAATAAATAAATTCATAAATTAAAAAAAAAAGCAGAAACATATACAAAGTCCAGTCTACTGATGGAAGGGGCTTCCAAAAATCTCTCAAAAGTATTGTACCCAGCACAGGTTTCCTCACCAATCTAAGGCTCAAACCTAAGCAAAGTAAAGCTTCACAGACCTCTCTGATCTTGCTGTCTCATCTGTAAGATGTAGGTAATTTCCACTTCATAGAATACATAGTAAGTTCTTAATACAGGGTATGCATTAATGTTAATGGCTACAATGTTCTTTTAATCATTTAAAATAAGTGTTTAGCTGAATGCTTAGAATATTATAGTCTCTTGCAATAACATAAGAACTTTCTATCCTTATTACTAATATTAGAGTGGAAGTAAGTGAAGTATATTTGGTAATAGTGTCAGCTTTAGAGTCAGCCTGCCCAGGTTCATATCCTAAACCTACAGCTAAGTAATTACGGGATTACTACCATTATTATTAAGCAGATTACTTCACCACTGTGATATAGTTTCCTCGTTTGGAAAGTAAGGATAATAGTAACTATCCCCTAAAGGCAATCATAAATGAAGAACTTAAATAAGTAAATACGTGTAAAGCATAGTGTTTAACACACAGTAGCTGCCTGACAGATATAAACTTCTGTTGTTATTAAGACTATCATTATTTCCTTATTTAGGGATTATCACCCCTGATCTTTTTTGCTTGTTGATGCTGGAAACTGAATTCAGGGTAAATATGCTAGGCACACACTGCTGCTGAGCTACACCCCCACGCCTCATCCTTTAATCTTTGCCTACCTCTGTCTCTACTTTCTTCCGCTCTTCCAGATCTAGACGGTCCTGGTCAGCTTTCTGGTCTCTATTAAACTTCTCCAGCTCCTGAGCCAAAGTGGCTGCTCTCTTGCTAGCTTCTTCTTTCAGTCGGTGGTATTTCTTGACCTGTGTTAAGAAGAACAGGAAAAGAGGACAGGTTACTAAGTCAGCATATGGTAAGTCACTGATCTTTTTACCAGAAACCCTTTCAAGACTTACCTGATTCTCCTCCAGGGTCAAGTCTCTGCCCTGACTCTGACTCTCTTCCTCCATCCGTTCTTCAAACTCCTGTCGGGCCTTCTCCACTGACAACATCTCCTTCTCCAGCTCATCCATGTCACCTTTACGTTTCTTGTAATGCTTCTGAGCATTTTGCAGAGACTTCTTGGCTGCTTCAAGTTTCTTGATTTTGTGGGAGGTATTTTCTTTGGCTTTGATGTACTGAGGCCGCTTCTGATTCAACTCTGAGTCCTTTTCCCTTTTGTCAGAGGGAAAAGAGACAATCAGTTAGTCCTGCAGAAGGTAGGCTCCCAGGCTTTTTATCCCAAAAGAGGAATCTATGTATTCCCAGCCAACCTCATGGAAACACCTAAAGAACAAGGGCCTAATGCCTTAGAGATCCTCAAAAACAAACAAACAAACAAAACAACAAAAAAACAAAAAACAAGCAGGGTGCAGTTTGAGTACTTCTTGGAACTACCATCATCCTGGCATTCTAGTCACTCCAAAAGACAAAAATACCACCCCTGCTTCAACCCTTGCAACTCTTTGGGGTTCTTCATGGCAACAGATTTCACTGAACCCTGATAAAGGTCAAAACACTGTCCCGTGAGGTTGAAGCAAACCCTAAGACAAGGCTCTCATTGCAAACTTCCACAAATACCCTATGTTTACTGAATTGCCTTCATCTGATCTAATCACTTCACATCTCTGTCCTTTAAGCTTCTAGATACAGTGTTTCTCTTCTAGGATGGAACTTCCTACTGCTTCTTCTTACCTGCCAACTTGTCAACCCAGAGCCTGCTTCTTTTACTCTTTTTTAATTATTTGTATCACACACATAAGCAAGCATGTATGCACACACATTAGTGTATATGTGGTTACATGTGTGCTACAGTGTGCCCACATGCAGAGATCCGAGGACAACTTGTGGGATTCAGTTCTCTCCTCCACCACATGGATCCCAGTGATTTAACTCAGTTCACTAGACTTGGCCTCAAGTACCTTTACCCAATGAGCTATATCAAGGCTGAGCTACCTTGCTGCCCTAAGCCTGAGTTCTTAATATTCTATTGCATTAATTGAAAGTCAAGAAATGTGCCTAGTCAAGGGGAAGAAAAACAAATTAGTACAAATAGTAGACTTTGAGCTCAGAGGATCCCAAGAGAATAGCACAGCTGCTTAGTTTCCCACAAGTTACAGGCCTGGGCGTGCCTCTTACTTGATCTCCTTCTCAATCTGCTGCTGTTCCCGCATCATTTTGCCCAGCTCTTTCTTCTTCTCCTTCAGCTCATCCTCTACCTTGTCCATCCGCTTCTTGTCCTTCTCAATCTCCTTGTTCTTAGAGGCCAGTTCCTTGTTGAGCTTCTCAATCTCCACTTCATTATGGTAAAGCTTAAAGAGCTGCAACTGTACCTGTGCTCGTACCACCTCATCCTTCAGGCGCTGGTAGCGGTCCGCCTAGGCAAACAGCAATGGGACAGGGGTGTATCAGTAAAGCACTGCCTTTATCTTGATCCCTTAGATCGCAGAGGCAGTCAGGCCACCAACCTCTTCTTTTTCTTGTTTGGCCTCCTTGCGTTCAGCTGCAATATTTTTCTTGCGATGGTAATTGAATTGTGTGTCCTCTTCAGCCTTGACCATTTCTTTCTTTCGCTTGTCATACTCTTGTGCTAGTTCCCCAGAGCGACTAATTTCTTCAAATAGAGCTGTCCTCTCCTTGGGGTTCTTCATGGCAATAGACTCCACTGCACCCTGATAAAGGTCAAAACACTGCCCCATTTAGACCTCTGCTAGCTCAACTCACCCTGCCCACTTTAAAAGTTTATCAGCCCTCCTCTCCCCAACTAGTGCCACATTTCAAGGCTTTTTTGAGGGTGGAGGATTAAAGGTCAGTATGTACTCTACCACTGAGCTTTATTTATTCCCTGCCCTTCATTTACTTTTTTTATTGTGAAACAGGGTCTCACTAAGTTGTCTAGTCTGTGTTTGAACTTCCTCTGTAGCCCAGGAAAATCTTGAACTTAAAATCCTCTTGCTTTAGGTAGGAGTATGGGCCTGCACCACAGGTCACCCATATTGGACTTTAATGACACACTCTCTGCCTCTGAACACAAAGAGACAAACAGAAAGGTAACACAGTGGTCTATTATGTGCAATGACCAAAGCAGCCCAGAAAATTCAAGCTTGAGATGCAAAAAACTTCAGTAGGGAATTCTATTTGGGAAGGCTTTACACAAGTGACATCTACACTGACTTTGGAATATATGGGAAAACTAACCAAGAAAAAGAGGCAAGCAGGATGGAGATAGCATAAGAGACACTGGGTTGAATCCCTAACACCACATCCACACTGCCCCCACCCCCACCACACCCACACACTAAAGCAAAAGTTATTCCACAATTTGACATACAGGAAAATGAACAAGCAAAGGCCTGCATGCCAAAACAGCAAATGAATCTGAGAACTACAATTAGGCTAGAATACAAAACTGAGGAAAAGACTACTGGAAGACAAGGCTACAAAGGTAGGAAAGAATCAACAATGGTGCTTTCTGAACAATAGGCTTGGAAGTTTGTTTTCTCATCCTCAATCAACTGTTCCCAAACTTTGGCTAGCTTCACAATAACCTTGAGCTTGTGCCCAGCCACAGAGGCTCTTCAGCTCATCTATCTGGAATGGAGCCTATGAATGTGCATTTATGGCTGGGCGGTGGTGGCGCACACCTTTAATCCCAGCACTCGGGAGGCAGAGGCAGGCGGCTCTCTGTGACTTTGAGGCCAGCCTGGGCTACCGAGTGAGTTCCAGGACAGGCTCCAAAAGCTACACAGAAGAACCCTGTCTCAAAAAACCAAAAAAATAAAATAAAATAAAATAAAAAATGTGCATCTGTAACATATTCCCAAGTGGTGCTGATACCACTGGTCTAGGAACTACAATTTAAGAACAACCATCCTAAGACAAGAAGGAATCACTGAACTGCTTTACAGAAAGACAGAGAAAAAAAGACTTGTGTCTTTATTAGACTAACCCAGCTGAGGGGGAAACTGAAGGAGGCCAGAATGGAATTAGGAAGCCCACTAAAGAATGTGCTACATTAGTCTAGGGGAGACACACAAACTTGGAGCAGGCCTAGTTGGGACAGGAAAGGCCAATAAACAGCAAATAGCCAATAATGATTTAAAAATACCCAAAGGGGGCTGAATAGGTGGCTCAACAGTTAACAGCACTACTGGCTCTTCCTTCCAGAGGATCGAGGTTCAATTCCCAGCACCCACATGGCAGCTCACAACTATCTGTAACTCTAGTCCCAGGGGATCCAACATACTCTTCTGGTTTCCATGGACAGTGCACACACTGTGCACATACATACATGCAAGCAAAACACTCATACACATAAAATGAAAATATTTTTTAAATGCCCACAGTCTGGGCATGGTGGCACATGCCTTTAATCTCTGGACTCAGGCCAGCCAGGGCTACACAGTGAGACCCTGTCTTTTTAAAAAAACAAAACAAAACAAGAGGAGAACCAACTACTGTCACATTACTAAAGTAATACAGTTTCCAGTTGCCTTCTAAATATTCCTCCATATGCCTGCAGATAAGTGTAAGTTTTACATCTCAAAGAAGCTTCCTTTTGTTTTCCAACAGAGACAATTACAGAGATCCACAACTGGTCAAAATGCAGAAAGTAAGTGACCACAGGGTGCCCAGCCCCAAATGTATCATGTATCACACAGCCCCTACATCTACGGTTCAGGAAACATCTCAGGAGGTGGGGGGCAGGAAGATTATAGGAGCCTCAGGGCCAGGATGACTGCTGCATGATAGTTTCTTCCTGACAGGACACAGATGGTGTTCTCAAAAGCTCTCAACAATATGGCTGATGGCACAAGACCTGTGAAGACTACATCAATGGACACACCAATTAAAGATGGGGGAACTTTCAAATCCTGATAGTTGCTAAGAGAGGGTGTACCATTTGCCCCACTGCCCACCCCATCCCCACAGGACTAAGACCTCAGCCCTAAAGACATACAAATAAGGGCAAATACTAACTGGACTCAGTAGAGGTGTGTGTGTAAATAAATAAAACAAATACAGGGGCTGGAAAAGTGGCTCAGTGGTTAAGAGTACTTGCTATTCTTGCAGAGGACGCTGATTTAGTTCCCACCACCTACATGGTGGCTCACAACCATCTTTAACTCCAGTTCCAGAGGGTCTGATGCTGCCTTCTGGCCTGTGGGCACCAGATACACTATACATGTGGTGCACATACATACATACAAGCAAAACACCCATACATATAAAATAAAAATCTTTAAAAAAAATCTCTATCTATATACATAGAAGAGGTCATAAATTCCAGAGGAGGTGGTTAGGGAGATAAAAAGAGTTGGAAGGGAGAAAGGGAATGTGGAAATGATACAAATACAGCATATAAAATCTTCAAATAAATTTTTTTAAGGATAAAAAATAAAAGTAATTTACTAAGCATGGTGGTACACACCTTTAATCCTATTACTCTGAAAGCAAAGGCAGGCAGATCTTTCTGAGTTCAAGGCCTGCTTGGTCTACATAGTTAGGTTCCAGGGCAGCCAGGATTACACAGTGAGACCCTGTCTT
>LZPO01007954.1:478574-491923 GCA_001675575.1 Neotoma lepida
CTTTAGAGCCTGTACTAGAACTCACTCTGTAGACCAGGCTGGCCTCGAACTCACAGAGATCCACCTGCCTCTGCCTCCCGAGTGCTGGAATTAAAGGTGTGTGCCACTACTGCCTGGCAAGAAAAATAATATAAAAGAACAGTCAGTGATCAAATCCCATAAATGACATCAGAAGCAAAAAGATAAGACATAGTCACACCCTTATGTGTTAGAAATGGATCTGGGGTTCCAAGAAATGACCACACAATCCAAAGTATTTCAGCAAAGCAAAAAGTTTTATTTCTGCAGAACTGTGCGTAGCCATGTCAAATCAAGCAAGATAGCACACCTAGTGGAGGTCTCACTGGGTTTTTATTCCTGACATAAAGGGGTCCTGTGCTTCACTCTGAGTGGTCAGAGGTTGGCTTCACATTCTTAGGTAGTTGGCTAACTCACAATTGCACAGCTGAGAGGCAAAAACAGCTTTACGATAGCAGGCTGAAACTTTGAACACAAACTTTTACCTTAGAAAAATGATGGCTCAAGGAGGGGTTTTTGCTGGATGGAGTCTTTCCAAATTTCTTTACGGGTGGAACTTTCTCATTTAACTTTTGGCAAAGACAGTACACTTAGATTACATTTCCCACATTACAGATAAGAAAAGGCTATCTACAAAACAAATGAAAACTAGATAATAAAGGCTCTTTGCTTTTACATACAGGATTTAGTCTCCGTAGTGGTCTTTTGGGAGCCCCTGCAATCTGGGCATAACAAGCTCACCTGAGAACAAACATCATAGGACAGATTGGAATCCTGAAATTTGGAGAGACTATGGGGACACACAGGACCAGAACATTTGCTTAAATGAGACTAAAGCCACTGGATACTAGACACACAGGAACAAGAATTTTTGATGAGTTTTTAGAGACTGAGTACAGGCTAGGGAGAAAGTGGAGGGCTTGCAAAGGCGGATGTTAAGGGGAGTTACTTCTCTGTTGTGATAAAATACCTTGATCAAGGGCCTAGAGATTAAAAGCACATGCAGAGGACCTGAGTTTTGTTCCCAGTGCCCACATTTAGTGGTTAACAACTGTCTGTAACTCCAGTTCCAGGGGATCTGATGCCCTCTTCTGACAGCTGTAGGCATGAAGCACATAAGGTCATGTATATACATACATGCAGGCAAAACTCATACACATAAAATAAATTAATACAAAAAATGCAAAACATCATGGCCAAGGCAACTTATAGAAGGAAGAGTTTGTTTGGGCTTCTGGTTCCAGAGGAATAAGAATCTATCATAGTAGGGGGCATGGCAGCAAATGAGAAGAACAGGAAGCTAAGGGCCCAAATCTCTACTGCAAAAATGAAGCAAAGAGAGCGAACTGGAGAGCTTGAGGCTTTTAACTTGCAACGTCTGCCTCTGGTGATCTTCCTCCAACAAGGCCTCACCTCCTAAACTTCTCCAAACAGTGTCATGAGCTGGGGACCAAGGGTTCAAATATCTGAGCACATGGGAAACATTCTCATTCGAACCACTATAGGAACTTCCTACGGCTTTGCAGGGTTCTGGTCCAAGAAGACCACTAGGCATTCACAAGGCTTGGGAAAGTCTGGAGAAAGCTTGCTCCCTGGCTAGAGGGGGGAAACTGCAACCATGTCACAGAAAGCACCTATCACTCTTGGAGGACAGAAGGCTGGATCTGAAGGGGAAAATATAAGACTTTTGGTCCCTCCTTTTTAACATTTTTTAATGTGTGTAGATTTATGTGTACTTCAGCATGTGTGTGGAGGTCAGAGGACAGCACATCGAAGTTGGTTCTCTCAACCATGTAGGTCCTATGGGTTAGGTTTAGTGGCAAGCACTTTTATTGTGAGTCATCTTACCTCCATCCCTTTTTCAAAGAGACAGGGTCTCACTGTGTTCCCAGGCTGGCCTTGAGCATTTGGACTAACGGGATCAACTCTCAGCTGGGACTATTGGCATCCATCACATTTCTGGACTATTGGAGGGACTTTGCAAGTCTGTGAACTGTTTGGGGTTCCACTTCCTAGTAGTATGAGAATCTTGAACATTTTGGGTTTATGTTTTCAAGGAGTAAACAGAGATATTTGGGGGCTGCTGACCCATGAGATGAGGTCCTGAAGTGTTTGGAAGCCTGTGTCAGAGGATGTGAGGTCACTGAGATCTTTTATTTTTCTCTGTCTTAGGTTATAAATTCCTTGGAATGTTGGAGTTCTCTGAGTTTCAGAGTATGAGGTGTCTAGGATGTATTTTATATCTGTGCTGTATATCCTGGGGTATGACTCTTTTGAACCTTTTGTTTTGGTTTGTTTTTTGAGACAGGGTTTCCCTGTAGTTTTGGAGCCTGTCCTGGAACTCACTTTGTAGACCAGGCTGGCCTCAAACTCACAGAGATCTGCCTGCCCCTGCTTTCCAAATGCTGGGATTAAAGGCATGCACTGCCACTGCCCTGCTCTTATGAACCTTTTTGGGGCTCTCCTTTCCAAATGTGTAACATCACATACTTAAAGTGTGTGAATTCTCTGTGCTAGTATGTTTTCAATCATTATATGATTTCCCTGAACTCTTTGTGGTTCCTTTCCCAGCATTATAAGGTCCTTGGCATTTTTAAGTTTTTATTTTTATTTTAAGGGTTTTATATGTTTGAGTACCAGATTCCTTAACTGTAGATACCCATATTTTTTTAGATTCTTCTTGAATCTGAGGTCACATTGCTGTTCTAAGGTGTATTGACCAAGTTTCTGTGCTAATTTAATGACTATGACCAAAAAATATGAGGCCAATGACCTTTGTAAATAAAATATTTTATTTTTTATCTATGTGTGTGTCTGTATGAGTATATGCCACATGTGTGGGTGCCTGAGGAGGCCAGAAGAGGGCATCTGTATTAGTCAGAGTTTTCTAGAGGGACAGAAGTGACAGCATGGAGAGATTTATATAGAATATAATATATACAATTAAATTAGCTTACTTCAAAGTCGAACAACTGAATCACACCTAAGTAGCTGAGAACCTGCTCATTGTTTAGTTCACTCGATGGGGGCCTCAGCAGTCCCAATCTAGCACCAAAAACCTAGAGGGTTCCTGGAGAGCTGCTGGCCAGTGATGGAAGTGTGGCAATACTGTTTCTGATTCCAGCAAAGGAAGCAGTAGCAGCAGCAACAGGGTAAATCAGTTTGATAGCAAGAGGGAGGGCCAAGTAAGAAAAAGGCAAATAACCTTCCTTCTTGTCATGCTCCCTTGAAAAACAACCTGGGCTGATACCAGAAGTTGCCACCTACATTTAGAGTGAGTCTTCCCACATCAATTAAGACAATTCTCTAACTGAACCCTCAATCAGGTGATTCTAATTTGTGACAAATTGACATTAAGACCAACCATCACAGTGTCAGATGCCATGAAGCTGGGGTCACAAGCAGTTGTGAGCTACCTGATGCAGGTGCTGGAAACTGAACTCAGAGTCCTTAGAACAATGGTTCTCAATCTTTCACAGGGGTCACTTAAGATCATCAGAAAACACAGGTGTTTACATTATGATTCATAACAGTAGTAAAATTACAGCTATGAAGTAGCAACAAAAATAATTTTATAGTTGAGGGTCACCACAACATGAGGAACTGTATTAAAGAGTCACAGCAATGGAAAGGTTGAGAACCACTGCTCTAGATGAACAGAAAATAATTTTAACTGCTGAGCCATCTCTTCAGCCCCCCACCCCCAAATTAATTTTTAAGTGTCCCTTTGCAGGACTAAAAGTGTAAGTTGTTTTGGGAGTCCTTATTCCAAGTTGTGAAATCTCAAAGGCAAACAAGAGAGCATTTCATAATACAGTGACTGGCTCGCTCCATTTTCTATTACTGTAACAAGCTATTGGGGACTGGGTAATTTACAAAGAATAGCTTATTTGGTTCATGATTTTAGAAGGTAGGAAGTCCAAGAGCATGAGACCACCATCTTTTTAATATCTTTTTTTTTTTGGTTTTTCAAGACAGGATTTCTCTGTGTAGCCCTGGCTGTCCTGGAACTCACTTTGTAGACCAGGCTGGCTTCAAACTCAGAGATCTGCCTGCCTCTGCCTTCCAAGTGCTGGGATTAAAGGCATGTGCCATCTCTGCCCAGCTGTTTAAGGGCCTTCCTGCTATATCATGACATGGCTAGGGATATCACATGGCAAGAAAGAACAAATATGCTAGCTTGAGTCTCGATTCTTCCTCTTGAGTCTCTCTTCCTCCGCATAAAGCCACTAAAGCCATCTTGGGGCCCCACTGTCATGACTTCGTCCAATCAGAATTACCTCCTAAAGGCCCGACCTTAAAATGCATGAATATATGAATTGGGGATTAAGTCTTCAACCATGATCTTTTGGGGGACTCATTCATATCATAGCAGAGATATTAGATGTTTGTAGTTTCTGTGCACAAGGATAAAATGACTCTGAGGTGTTTTAGGTCATTTATAGAGGTGACTGTATCTTTAATCTGTTTGAGAGTCTCTATACCGTGGTATGTGGTGTAAGGAAAAAGGGCCACTGAAAGAAACCCTCCCTGGCCCTGGAACCAGAGCCAAATCTGCCCCTGGCCAACTGAGCACAAAACCAACCAATCCTTGAGCACAAAATCTAGCCAATCTGAGCTTGTCCAAGACCAAGGGGATTGAAATCCGACCAATTTCCACCCTGAAAATCTTCTCCCCAGAAAAACTCCACCCCTAAGAAGCCCTTTATAAGCCCTGAGCCTGTTCAGTTTGCTGCTGCCCCTTTCTACCCTGGCAGAGGCAGCCGCTCTCCTGGATTCCTCCCTCTCAATAAATCTCTTGAATGAGATTTGAGTGACGACCTTCTTTCCCCAGAGAAGAGACAGAGCCTAGGCAGGGTGGAGTGGAGCAGAGTCAAGCAAGGCTATAACAATTTTCGCTGGGGAAACCTTCCCCTAGCAAAGCAGAGTTGTTACACTCCGAGGGACCTGAGCAGAACTGTAACAATTTCAAAAGATTCCTTCCATTCTCAGTATCCTCTTTGGTGGCAAGTGGCAAGTGCCAAGACATTTCACCTGCCCCCTCAGTTCCTATCAACCATTAACTACATATAAAGCCTTGGAGAAAAGGTGGGATGCCATCCCCTTCCATGACAGGGGTTAATCGGCCCAATCTTATGCAGATCTTGTACAGATATCCACAGCTGCTGTGGGTTCAAAAGCCATATCATGCTTGGAAATCAGCAACCCACACTTCTCTCCCTGTTTCTCCAACTCTCACATTCTATCTGTCTGTCTCAGTGTTTCTATTGCTGTGATAGAATACCATGACCAAAAGCAACTTAGGAAGAAAAGGCTTGTTTCAGCCTATGCTTCCACATTAGAGTCCATCACTGAGGGAAGTCAGGACAAGCTCACACAGGGCAGGAACCTGGAGGCAGGAGCTGATGCAGAGGCCATGGACGAGTGCTGCTTACTGGCTTGCTCCCATGGCTTGCTCAGCCTGCTTTGTTATAGAACCAGTCCAGGGGTGGCACTACCTACAATGGCCAAGGCCCTTCCATATCAATTACTACAATTAAGAAAATGCAGCCAGGCAGTGGTGGCACGTGCCTTTAATCCCAGCACTCGGAAGGCAGAGGCAGGCAGATATCTGTGAGTTCGAGGCCAGCCTGGTCTACAGAGTGAGTTCTAGGATCTCACTCTGACACTCCCGAGACTGCCAATAAAGTTTGCTTTGAATCAGAGGGCTGAGTTAGCCACTAGCTGACCAAAGGTAGCTGTAGAGGTTTTGGAGGACTGAGGACATATAGAGACACAGGAAGTAGTACAGTGGGGCTTAGAAAGATTCTCAGCCCTTTTGGATCGAGGAGGGAGAGAGAAAGGAGGTCACTAGTCACTTTTCTGCTGGTTCTCTGATCATTCAGGTTCTTATTCTGCTATCTGACTCCCAAGTTTTTATTAATAAAGAATAATTAGATGGACGCTTCACTACAGGCTTGCCTACAGGCCAATCTTATGGAGGCGTTTTCTCAATCATGAGTCCCTTTTCCCAAATGTCTCTAGGTTATGTCAAGTTGACATAAAATTAGCCAGAGCACTATTCCTTCTTCAGTGTTCCCTGAGCCTTAGAAAGGATGATATCCCATTTATAGCTAGGTATCCAACAGCCATTTATTCTCAGTACTTTTACTAGTTATGAGTCTCTGCAATCACTACTGACCACTACAAAAAGAAACTTCTCTGATAAAGCTGATAACATCACTACTATAGGCATAAACACAATTATTTAGAAGGTGATTGATAAGGACATCATATCCATTTAGCAAAGTAACAGGAGTAGCTTCCCCACTAGGTCCTATGACCCTCCAAGCCATGGGCTTTTGACTGGGTTTACAGTATTAGACACGAATTCTTTCCTGTGGAGCCGATATCAAACCCAGTGAGAAACCCACATACTTGCCACTATTGTACCAATGGCCTCATCTTGCCTGGTTGGTTAGTATTGTTGCACACGGTGTTCAAAGGTAAGTAAGACTGTTGATGAGAATTCTCACTTAGTACTCTGTGTAACATCTGGCACTGAGGGTTAGCGAGCAGGGAAGACACTTCCAGGTATGTCATGTGACTAAACATGTGTTGTCTCCAGCAATAGGGCCTTACTATCTAGTTCTGGTGGGCAACTGACAACAATGGCAATTACTTGTTATTTTGGGGGCCTCAGAAGCCTCCATAACAACATAAGAAGTAGCCCACCTTTGGCACTGGGGTTTTTGTTAAATAATCTATAGTTTTGGGGAGTAGCTTTATCTACCCATACAGGGTATGGTACTTCTGCTCAAATTCTTTTTTAAAAATTTTATTTCTTGATTAGCTTATCAAGTATGAGATTTCCTTATGTCTGTTTCATCCAGCATTAGCTCTGGTTACCCTCCCCCATCTCTACCCACTCCCAGTATCCTCCTTTCCACTTTCATATCACATGTGTTCCATTACTCCCTCTTAAAGAATATTTTTCTCCTCTCATGGGCTCCTTTATAGTTTTCTGGGCTCTATACACACCCACTCCTACATAAACGCACATATAAAAGCCAGAAGCTAGGATCTACATATAAGAGAGAACATGTGGTGTTTGTCTTTCTGAGCCTGAATTACCTCACTTAATATAATCTTTCCCATCTGTTTTCCTCCAAAGTTCATTTTTCTTTGTAGCTCAATAAAATTCTGTTGTGGGCTAGGGATGTGGCTCAGTTGAAAAAGTTCTTGCCTATCATGCATGAAGCTCTGGGTTTGAGCCCCACCACCACATAAAACCAATGGTGATGACACATGCCTATAATCCTAGACCTTGAGAGATAGAGGTAGATGGATCAGAAGTTCATGGTCATCCTTACTTATATATTGACATAGTGAGTTTCAGGTCAACCTGGGCTACGAGAGACCCTGCCTCAAAAAAGTCAATTGTGTATATGTACTGTTCCATTTTATTGCATATATAGAGCAGTGGTAAAAATGGGTGTGCAAGTATTTCTGTAGAATATAAAGTCCTTTGGGTACATACCCAGAAGTGGTATATCTGGGTCATATAGAATTTCTATTTTGAGCTTTTTTAGAAACTTCCATGCTGGTTTCCATGATAGCTGTACCAGTTTGCCAGTCAACAGTATATTTGTGGGTTCCTCTATCCCTACATGTTCACTAGCATTTGTTTTCTTGATGATAGCCATTTTGATGGGGGTGAGACAGAATCTCAAAGTAGTTTTAATGTGCATTTTCTTGATGGCTAAGGATACCGAGCACTCCAAAAACTACTTATTGGTCTTTTGTGTTTCTTCTGAGAACTCTCTGTTCAGTTCTTTAGCCTTATCTGTTTTTCTTATAGTGTTTAGATCTTTGGTGAAGAGGTCAGGTGTGGTTGCACACATCTGTAATTCCAGCACGTGGGAGGTGGAGACAGGAGGATCAGGAGTTCAAGGTCAGCCTCAGCTACATAGAAATTTTGAGGCCAACCCGATCTACATGAAATCCCCTTTCAAAAGTACAACAGGAAACAAATATCTTCCCATCTATCGTTTTTCTGTTGTCAGCATTTTATGGTCAATATGTAGAGATCATTAAAGTCCTAAAACATCTTCAAAATAGTTGTATCCACTAATCTGGAAGCTTCCTCACTGCCAGGTAGCTTTCATTGTGCCATAACATGCTATGCAGGTTGCTGGGGAGACAAGGTATCAATAGTCTTGCTCAGCTATGAGCCATACATACCAATATCAACCTGCCAGGCAAGATGCTCCGACATGTGCAGTAGTGGTGCTACTGCTATGAATTGGATTTGAAACCCGATGCATAGGCAGAAATCCATGCCTGGCTCAATGGTTAAGAGTGTGTACTACTTGCCTGGCAGTGGTGCTGCATGTCTTTAATCCCAGCATGGGGGAGGCAGAGGTAGGCAGATCCCTGTGAGTTCAAGGCCAGCCTGGTCTACAGAGTGAGTTTCAGGACAGCCAGGGCTACACAGAGAAACTCTGTCTCAAAAAAGTAATAAATAAAATAAAATAAAAAAGAATGTGTACTACTCTTGTAGAGGACTTAAGTTCCCAGCACTCTTGTTAGGTTGCTCACAGCTATGTGTAACTTTAGCTCCAGGATGATCCCATGTCTCTGGACTCCATGAGCACCTGAACTCATGTGCATATACCCATACCCAAACACACACAGACACACAGGTAGGTAGGCAGGTACACACACACACACAGACAGGTGGATGGGAGAGAGAGGGAGGGAGGGAGAGAGACATCCATGGATGCACACACATACATAATTAAAAATAAAATAAATCTTAAAAAAATAGAGAAGAAGAGAGATCAGGCCATAAGAGGGAACTTAAAATTGTTGTTTAGCTAAATTGCTTCTGCCCACAGACAAATGCTACTCTGAGCTTTAATCACAGAAACCTTTTCCCCAGTAAATGGTGGTGAATGAAGAGACTTGTGGCTACATAAGGTACTGAGAGTAAGTGATGGTTGAATGCTCAGCCCTAATCAAAACATTTACACCATCCCCTCGAAGGCTAATGGAACATTGCGGAAGAGGGGAAAGAAAGAATGTAAAAACCAGAAGGTATGGAGAAGTGCTACAAAATGGCATCTTCTGGGCAGGCAGAACACAGCTATTGCAATCACAAACTCACAGCAGTTGCAGATGACTGCAGGCATGACTGGAAGAGAGGCTCAGGGGAATCTTATCCCTCATTGCTGATCTATTTGCTGATAGAGTTAGGGAGAGGGGTCAGTGCATTCAGTTGTGTACCCATTGGTGACCCCATCAGGCTCCAACAGATAATTTCAATCCAATGGCCACACGGATGGCCCTCGTTAAACTAAAGGGGTCATTAAACAAAACCCAAAGTCATGAATCTGGGAAAGGGACTGGTAGAGATGGAGAGGGGAATAATAGGAATGGGAGGGAGATAAGAGAGGGCTGAGAGAGCATCATCAGAATTCATTATATATACATACAAAAGTATCAAAAGCTAAATGAGCAGAGGAAACCAGTCAGTTCTAATATAAATTGCAAGGTATAAATGGCTAATTCCACATGTCAGCTTGCCTGAGTCATCAGGTGCTTCCTAGTCCTGCTACCTAGAGGTCTTACTTCTAGAGGAATGAATTCTAGAGAGAGAGTGGTGATTCCATTGCCCTAGTAATGAAGAATGGCACCCAGCCACTTTGGGTGCCTTGTGCCTGAGTCAATAGGCAAGGATTAGGTGTGGGCTGGCGTGCTTGATCCTGACCACTAAAGGGAGGGAAGGAAGAATATTCTGGGACACAGGGGATCCCTTAGAGCATTTCTAAGTGTTTCCACAACTTGTGACTAAGGTCAATGGAAAACTACAACAGCTTAATCCAGACAGGACTACCAATGGCCCACATGCTTCAGAAACGAAGGTTTGAATCACTCTAGGTAAAGAACTGTGAGCAGTTGAAAGAATGAGTAGAAGAAAGAAAGCAGTTATGAGTTGGTATTTTTACTCTTTGGAGGCCCACCACCCAGCTCCCAAATAAATACACTGAAACTTATTCTTACTTGTGAATGCCCGGCCTTAGCTTGGCTTGTTTCTAGCCAGCTTTTCTAACTTAAATGATCCTGTTTCTCTTTAACTACGTTTTGCCTCTGGGTTTTTTAACCTTTCTTTATTCTATAGATCTTTCTTTCCTTCTTACTGTGTGGCTGGCCCTTGGCATCTCCTCTCCTCCTTTTCTAGCTCCTCTCCCTCTTTTCCTTAGATTTCTCCTATTTATTCTCTCTACTCGCCAGTCCCACCTATTTCTCTCTCCTGCCTAGCTATTGGCTGGTGGTGGCGCACGCCTTTAATCCCAGCACTCGGGAGGCAGAGGCAGGCGGATCTCTGTGAGTTCGAGGCCATCCCGGCTACCAAGTGAGTTCTAGGAAAGGAGCAAAGCTACACAGAGAAACCCTGTCTCAAAAAACAAAAACAAACAAACATTCAACTCTTTATTAGACCAATCAGATGTTTTAGACAGGCAAAGTAACAGCTTTACAGAGTTAAACAAATGCAATGTAAAAGAATGCAATACATCTTTACATCATTAAACAAATATTCCATAGCATAAACAAATTTAACACATCTTAAACTGATATTCTACAACACTACATATAACCAGGAGTTTAGTTACAGAAACAAGGCTTTTAATCATATTTCCTCCTTATTGTGATAAGAGTATATCTATGAATCAGGTATCTATTTTCTTTCCTCTCTTATCCTTATCATTGTCATTGGCTGTATTCATTTTGTATCAGTATTTGTTATAGGATATTAAGAAGAGGAACAGGGACTGGAGAAATGGCTCAGTGGTTAAGACAACTGGCTGTTCTTCCAGAGGATCCAGGATCAATTCCCAGCACCCACATGGCAGCTCACAGCTGTCTGTCACTCCAGTTCCACAGGATCTGACCCCCTCCTCCGACCTCATCAGGCATGTGGTGCACAGACATGCATGTATACGAAACATTTCATGCATATATACGAAACATTCATGCACATAAAATGTAATAAAACTATTTTTTGTTAAAAAAGAGGAAATATTTGAGAACTTTTCGTTTTCTTCTAGGGAGGGGGCAAACATTTATAATAGAATAGTTATAACATGATAAAACATTGACCAAAAGCAGCTTAGGGAGGAAAAGGAAGCTAGGGCCAGGGTTCAGGCAGGACCCTGGAGGCAGGAACTGAAGCAAAGGCCATGGAGGAGCACTGCTTCCTGGCTTGCTCCTTTGCTCACATACAGCCCAGGCCTATCTGTACAGCGATGGCGCTGCCCACAGTGACCTAGGGCCTCCTACAGCAACAATCAAGAGAATACCCACAGACATGCCCACAGGCCAATTTGATAGAGGTTCTCTTTGCCCAGGCATGTCAAGTTGATAACCAGTATTAGCCATCACGGGTGGTTAGGTTGTTAGTGTCCTTGTCCTTGTCTTTTTTTTCTCTCTTTATTTTGGAGGGTGGGAGTTATGGCCTTATTATGTAGCACAGACTGGTCTCAAACTACCCACCCTTCTTTGGTCTCCCAAGTGGTAGTATTACAGGTGTGTGCAACCACACCCAATTCTTTATAATATTTTTCTTGATTATTTGGGAGTGTCATATCACGAACCTCAAGCACACTCACTTCCCAGTCCTCCCCGGTCTTCCCCCCTTTAAACACCCCACCCCCACCAGAAAAAAAGAAGAAACTAAAAAAAAGTCCAATTTGTGTTGGCCATATACTCACTGGAGCATGGTCAAACTCACAGTGGCCAGCCTCTTAAAGAAAACTGAGTCCTTCCCCACCCACACTCCTGCTAGAAGCCATCAGCTGTGGAGAGCTACACTTCAGCATCCTTATCACAAATTTTAAGAGTTCTCTTGATGGCTTTCTGTCTAGGCTATTACTTTTTCGGGGTATGGGGTGGAGCCACACCCAATTCTTATTATCTTCATTTGAAGATTACATATGATTTAAGGTGATGTGTATGGGTGTCAAGTTGCTAATGGACAGACATGTGATGGTGAGTTTTGTGTACTAACTTGATTGGGCCATAGGATGCCCAAATATTTAGTCAAACATTGTTTTTAACATTATGGTGATAGAGTGTTGGGATGAGACTAACAGTGAAATCAGTAGGCTAAGTGAAGCAGCTTGCTGTCCTAATAGGTGGGCCTCATTTGACCAGCCAGTTGACTACCAGAATAAAAAGACTGACCCTTTCAAAGTACAGAATACTTATATGACTGCTCTTGAATTGGGATATTGATTTTTTTCCCTTGCCTTTGGACTCACAATGAAACATTAGCTCTTCCTAGAACTCGAGCCTGTCATTCTGTGTCTGAGACTTACATCAGTGATTCTCTTGGGTCCCAGGCCATCAAACTTAAGTTTCCAGCTTGCTGACTCAATCTGTAGATCTTGGAGCTTTCCCCCCATTAATTATGGTAGCCAATTCCTTATTCTCTTTCTCCCATTCTCTCTCTCCTCTGTGTGTGTGTGTGTCTCAAATTTATAATGTTTATGATGGTCCAATTTACTATTTTTCCACTTTACTGTGGTGTGAAAGTGATATGCACTCATTAGAATTTTTAACTTGGAATTTTTAATTTTGGCCTTTTTCTGGATTAACAATATACAATATGATCTTTCTCATGCTAGGTATTACCAGTGAGCTAGCTGTAGCTCCCAGTCAGCCATGTGGTTGTGAGAGGAAATAACCAATGTTCTAAGCACACTGTAACACTAAGCTGTGACATTTAATAAGTGAGGTACATTAAATGCTTCTTGACCTATGATATTTTCCACTGATTATGGGTTTACTAGGATGTAATCTCATTGTAAGTTAAGAGGCATCTGTCTGTATTTACATGCCTATATTTCCTCTGTCTGGAGAACTATCATTAATTAAAAAAAGTGAGCTGAGCTAGGAGGAGTGGAGGTGTAACCTTCAATGAATGAAATTGAGGGGCTGACCATATTGTTAACCACAAGGCCTACAATATAACAGTGGCAGTTGGTGGCAGATGCAGAGTAATACAATATTAGTAGAGAGGCCAGACGATTAGAAAGTGGACTTTTGAGTCCATAATTAGTGAAATCATCAAACATCCTGGGCAATGGGATTGGAGAGATGGCCCCTCGGTAAAGTGCCTGCTGCAGAAACATAAGGGCCTGGGTGTGGATCCCTAGCACTCACATAAAAACTGAGCAAGGCCTCTATGAGCCCAGTGCTGGGGGTTGAGAGGTACAGAAAGGAGGATCTGTAGGGTTGATTGGCCAGTCAGCCTAGCCAATCAGTGAGTTCCCAGTGAGTTCCAGTTC
>LZPO01007954.1:495130-511755 GCA_001675575.1 Neotoma lepida
ACATACACACACACATACACACACATACACACACACATACACACACACATGCACACACACATACACACACACATACACACACATACACACACACATACACACACACATACACACACACACAAATAAAGAATAAACAAACCTTTTCTAAAGGCTTATTTAGCTCACATTTTTGAAGGTAAAAGTCTAAAAAGCATAGGACAGAGTCTAGTGAGGACTTCCCTTTAGCTGTGTCACCTCACAGTGACTCTGATGGCAGGAGGATGAGGTAACAGGCCATCACATTGCCAGGTCAGAAGGAAGAAAGAGACCAGGGTTCCCCAAACCCTTCCAATGGTATCCCATCAATTAATCTTAGCATTTCCTACAACTCCACCTTCTTGTTTTGTTGTTTTTGAGACAGGTTCTCTCAATGTAGCTCTAGCAGGCCTGGAACTCATTATGTAGACCAGGCTGGCCTTGAATTCATAAAGTCCTGGAGGTCTTTGCCTCCAGAGTGCTGGGATAAAAAGGCCCATATCTTTTTTTTTCTCTGTATAGATCTTTTGCCCGCATGCATATCTGTGTACCATGTGTATGCCTGGTGCCCACAGAGGCCAGAAAAGGGAGGTTGGATCTCTTGGGACTGGAATTACAGACAACTGTAAGCCACCATGTGCATGTTGAGAATTGAACCAGGGTCCTCTGGAAGAACAGCCAGTGTGCTTAACCACAGGATCTCACTACATAACTTGGGCTTCTAAATGCTGAGATAATAGGCATATTCCACTACATCCAGTGGCCCCTCGTGGAATATCCCACTGCCTCACAATACTACCACCATCCTGGGTGGGGACCAAGCCCCCAACATGTGAATCTTTGGAGGACATTCAAACCATAGCAGGAGTCTAACTGGAGGCTTTCTGCCTCAACTCTGCTGTGCCAGGGAAAGTTGTTGGCAACTGGTGCTGCTAGCCATACAGTGCAAGAGCTGGGAAATGGAGAAGCTTTGCATGCTTTTGGATCCAGAAGCAAATTACAGTTGGCTACTAGGTACTGCTGGTAACTATGCATCAGAAAGAGGTGCACAGGAATCATGGGACCCTAGTCACTTTCTTTTTCTTCCCTCTCTTCCTCATCTCTGCTTTTTCTCCTCCTTTCTAGTGCCGGGGTGGGAACCAAGGCACTCACTACACATGCTTAAGTGGGTGCTCTAGCACTGAGATAACATCTCCAGCTCTTTTACAAAAAATATTTTTACATTTGTTTATTTATTTTATGAGTATGAATGTCTTATCTGCATGTATGTATGTGCACCAAGTGCCTGCCTGGTGCTCATGAACTTCAGAAGAGGGTGCTGAATTCCCTAGAACTGGAGTTAGGCATGGTTATCAGCCACCACATTGGTTCTTGGAATAGAACTCAGGTCCTCTGCAAGAGTAGCAAGTGCTCTTGACTTTTGAGCCATCTCTCTAGACCCCTTAGCCCCCTTTTTGATCAAAACACCATCCCACTTCTTCCCTTTCTCCCTCCTTCCATCCCTCCCATCTTCTATTGAACTCTGGAGGGTCGGTGCTAGGTTCTAAACTGGCAATGTGAAATTCCCTATCCCTTTAGCCCTTCCTTTGGTGAAAATACTCTCCTCTTTCCCTCCCTGCTCCCATCCCTCCCTCCTTCCTTCCCTCCCTGCCTTCCTCAACTGAACTCAGGAGAGTTAGTGCACTAGTTTCTAAACTGGCAATGGTGAAAGTCCCCTATTTAGCCAGGCACTGGAGAAGTTGCAAGTGCTTCAGGCATCTGCTAAGATGGCACACGAAAAAGCAAAATCCTTCTTCTTCAAGTTTCTCTCCACTGCCCTCTACTGGTAAAGGTTCAGTGCCACCTGGCAAAGGAAAAAATATTTCAAAGAATCAGCTCCATTTTCACAGAGTAGACAAAAATGTTGAATTTGAAAGGGGGCAGGGGGAGGATTGGTAGATGGTAATCTGCCCCTTTGACCGAACAGCTTCCATGTACACCATTCTGCACACATCTGAATTTGTATTGTCATAAACAATGAATAGTCTCAGTGTTGCACAAAGGGGCACACAAAATGAAAGGACTTTGGCAAGGCAATTCTCTTTCCAAAAAGGATGCACCTGAACCCAAATGGGACTACCAACACATGGGCCATGGGCTTCGTGTTTTCTCCCTGAAGTAGGTGGTAACTGCACCTCATCCCATTAGTGGGTGTTTGGCTTCACAAATGGATACGATTGACTAATTGGCACAAAGAAAAAGGGGAAGGTTCGGGAAATATGAGTCCTTACAGGCTAAGTACCTTTGATTTTAAAAAAGTGTTTCTCACTATTCCCCCCTTTTTATTATACATTTTTCAACCTTTGCTAGCACATGCTGGTTGAAGTCCCTAGTAACAGTAAATTGTTGTTAGGATAACTGGTGGCTTAATTGTGGTTTAAGGTGGTCCCTTAACCAAGCCATTGATCTTGCTCAACTGGACCAGAAGGAAATTCTAGTCTCTTGACTAGAAGGAGTTTTGTCTTAACAGGCCTTTACTATTATTTTACTATTTTTCCCCTTCTGAAAAAGTAGCCCTATAGGAGTTTAGGAACCAGATTAGTAATCAGAGTCCTCAAAACACTTTTGGCATCTTTGGCCTCTGGCAAGATGGGGCTGCCACAGTACCAAGGACATTTTTTGGCTTTTACTCAAGAAGGAAATTGGTTGGTTTTCTACGGGGTCTTTTTACCCTAAACAGCCTGGTCAATTTTCCACCTCCTATTCTTATCATCCCTCTGCCTCTGAAGAGGTAACCCGAACTGCCATTATAGAAGTTGGGCAGTGACTGATCTGGCTGCTTCCAGTTGAATTTGGGGCATTGGGTATGGTAGTTTGGGGTACCCCTCCAGAGGGTACTCCAACTGTCAGATGTAGGAAAGGAAGTCCTTGCCTGGTGTCTGGAAAGAGATGTGAGGGAGAAGTAAAGGCAAGAGTTAGCCTAGGCAGGGAATCAGGAGAAGCCAGAAGAGGGTATCCAAATTAAATTCCATTAGAGTCTCTTCGTGGACTCACAAGAACATCCATCTATTGAGCTCCTCACTTTTCTTTTGGCCTCCAAGGCTGGACTCAGCAATGAACTCTGGACCTGCTTTCAGCATTCTGATAAATGTTGGAGTGGCTAAAATCACACGAGGTCCCTTCCAGATGGCTTCTACATAGGGAGAGAAAAAATGTAGTCATTTTTTAATTTTAGGTTAAATAAGAATGAGTCTATCTCTTTCATCAGGCAGGTGCTGCAGTGAGCCCAGGTCTGAAATCTTATATCAGGGCAACATTTTTCTTATTAAGCAGAAAATCACCAGTGAGAATAGTTGTCTTAAATAACATCTCATATGCATTCAAGTCTAATGTCTGGGGAGTGTGAGTCCTTGAACTGTTTTAAAAGTCATATCCATCATTTTAGTGTTTGGTATTATTTCTTGCTGGGTGTTTAAGATCATGTCTTAAATCACTTGTTTCAAATGTCAAGGCCAGTTGAGGATCTGATCCTCAAAGGTCACTTGGATTTCTTTTATCAGTTGTTCCAGCTCTGTGAAGATGAGTCAAAGGACTTGCTTGAGTGTGGCTTTGCCATAAAGCATAGAGGAAAACTTTCCTGTGTCAACCCTCCACTTTGTTGAATACTGAATTCTACAGTATTTGAGTACTGGTTAGAGTTCACTGAATACTGGTTAGAGTTCACTAGGAGGGGGTCTCTAAGGCCTCCCTGAATAAGGGAACAGGTGACTTTTCATATGTTGAAAGCTGTCCCACAGATCCCTGGGACCTAGTTGACCTTGGCCTGGAAAGAGGGAAGGAAAATAGTTTCCTTTTAAATCCTTCTGACCACATTAGTGGTCAAAATATTGAACATCCAGAAGATCAGGTACACCAGTCTGGTACTTTTAACTACTATGTAATATTTAGATAAAGCTTGGGCAAAAACTAAATACTTTTAAATAAACTTTGATAATTCATACATTTTTGTTCTTTAAGCCAGTCTTTGTAATTGTTATTGGGAGCGGCTCAATAGATCTACTGATTTAAGCAGAGGTTTGACATCAATATATTGAACATTGAACTTAAAAATTTTAATACCATTGTGGTGGTTTAAATGAGAATGTCCCCCATAGGCTCAGATATTTGAATACTTGCTCTCCAGTTGGTGGTGCTGTTTGAATAGGTTTAGGAGGGGTGGCCTTGCTGGAAGAAGTACGTCATTGGGGGTAGGCTTGGAGGTTTTAAAAGTCACATGCCATTCCTAGTGCTCTTTCTTGGCTTCCTACTTGCAGTTCAAGATGTGAACTCTCAGCTTACTGTTGTAGCTGCCAAGCCTGCTGCCTCTGCTCTGCCATGACGGACTCTTAACCCTCTGGAACCAGAAGCCCAAATAAACCCTTCCTTCTATAAGTTGCCTTGGCCATGGTGTTTTATCACAACAATAGAAAAGGAACTAACACAATCATATACATCATCTCTGAGTCTCATCCTTTACATACCTTAAATAACTTACTCAGAACTTTATAACTCTCTAGTTTGCTTTTCCATTCTGGAAACATCTAGACATCTTAATCTTTGTACACAAATCCTTCTTTACTAAAACTGTTTACAGTTTTACATCCTGCTAATATTTTCTTTATTTACTGGTTTTCTTTCTTATTAATTTATTACCATGAGACATAAACACATTAACAGATAAATTTACCATTTGTTGTGAGAATTTTCTCCCTGGGGAGGGAACTAAGAAATGTCTATCCTCTCTTAATAAGACCCTTACAGGACATGGTGAGGGGTTACTGACAGGAGTGAGGATGGCCTGAAAGCAGTGACACTGGAAAGTCTTCAGCCAGTGTGTATGATGGTTTCCCTATAGCCACATAGGCAGAGCCACCCTCTCCCGGGTTTTTCCCAACCTCTATGCTCTGACTGCTCTCCCAAACCATGAGGCTGTGTATGATTAAGGAAGAATTGCATAAAACTGGCTTGGAGGAGAGGCTTTATTATATTCAGGTGAAAATCCAACGGTCTTCCTTACCCCCTCCTATGATGAACATTTGCAATCAACAAGCCACAGCTGGTCTTATGAAGATCACAATTGTTTAGTTTATAGGCTAGCTTTATGCAATATCATAACCTTAATATGAGAAGCTGAATCCAAACCACATATATAGGTTAATGTAATAAATTACTATTACCTGTGTATATACTATTAAACTATGAGCCTTTGTAGTTTTCCAGGTAAACCTTATAGAATTCACAAGACAATCTTTATACAATCATATACCATAACCATGCTTTTTGGTCTTGTAATTGTTGTTTGAGACAGGGTCTCTCTCTCTGTAGCCCTGGTTGTCTTGGATTTCACTATGTAGACCAGGCTGGCCTTGAACTCAGAGATGCACCTGCCTCTGTTGATTTTGAATGAGCGTATGTAGCAGACACATGGAAGCATAAAAACTATAGCAAAACATAATTGTTTACAACATTCATCAAGACTCAACTAAGAAATCCCTGCTAAAACTATGCTGCTAAAACTATACTATTGAGAGATTTTAGACAGAGGGTCCTCTCTACCCTCTCCATATACAAGCACTCTATTAGCTGTTGTTTTTTTAACCACAGACATCTTTATATTATGAGATAAATGTTGGTATACCAAAAAAGGGATTGTTCCTTCATAAAACTGAAGCCCATTGGTTTACACTGGATAGAAGGCTTGCAGCTGAGTCCAGTGATAACTGGATGGACCCAAAGCACTTGTCTTTCTTACAACCTGTATAGATTTGTCTTATCATCTGTTGGGTCATACACTGGAAAATGAGATTAACAAGAGAGAGAACACACCCCCACACACCCCCACACACACAAAATTAGAGTCCTATGTGAGACAGAACATTTGATTTTGAAGGGTCACCCTTTGATATTTTTAAACCTTATATGGTCATGGGTAAGTAGCAGTCTGCACCCAAGACCAAGGAATATCAAGGTGACAGATGAAGGTGCCTTTACTAACCTGAGACCCTCCATAGCTAGACTTGGGATGATCAACTGCTTGGAAGCATGTTCCCACAATTATTTTGGGTGTGCCTGCAAATGGAGGCAGACAACAAGAAAAACTTACTAAGTACTCTCCCTTCTATAAAGGTATCAAATTGTAGGATAATATAATGATTATATTAGGCAAGAAAACCTGGGGCTGGAGAGATGGCTCAGAGGTTAAGAGCACTGGCTGCTNTTCTAGAGGTCCTGAGTTCAATTCCCAGCACCCACATGGTGGCTCACAACCATCTATAGTGAGATCTGGTGCTTTCTTCTGGCCTCCAGGCATACATGCAGGAGGAACAGTGTATACATAATAAATAAATAAATCTTTTTTTAAAAAAAGAAAATCTTGGTTCTCTTGTGGGTTGAACTCCAATGTTCCACTTTAAATATCTTTGACTACTTTTCTTAAATTTATAATCTGTCAGTCCATATTACATCTCTCAATCTAGATAGGGAGGCAAGCATAATAGCGTAGTGAATTTCTTTTTTTTTTTAAAGACAGTTTCTCTACAGCCCTGGCTGTCCTGGAACTCACTTTGTAGACCAGCCTAGTTTCGAACTCACAGAGATCTGACTGCTTCTGACTCTCAAGTGCTGAGTTTAGAGGCATGTGCTCCCATGCCCAGCTTGTGAATTTCCTTTTTTTAAAGAGGTCTACCAGTCAGGCAACGTGGATTTGAAAAAACATATTATAATTTACCACATGCAATCTTGGATTAAGTATCTGTAACTTAAAGGAACCCAGAAAATAATAAAACCTAAAAGAACCTGGAAAGGATGGCACCAGCCCGTTCTTTTCTTTAGCCTGTCAATGTCATTGTACCTGGAAAGAAAAAACAGTAGCAAAGCAAATGCACCCAGGGCTTTCACAGGTAGAAACAAAAGCACAAAACAAGCATGGAGCAAAAGCGCCTTAAGGGAAAGAATGCTCACAGTCAGAGTGTGGAAGCCCAAATTATTCAGGTCCAAGAATCTGAGCTTGATTTACGCAGCAGGGCCGAATAAGGGGATGATTTGACCACGGGCGTGGTTACCAGGTGTTTGGAAGGGTCTACACTTGGCTGTGTGGTGTGCTTTGATCTAGCAAGGGGGAGGACTTTTGCCCCGCCCCTTGACATTGTTATAAAGCCCTTTTGAATAAACGGAAAAGACCATGTCCTCTCGAAGCTATCCTGTGTTTCTTTCTCCTCTTCGCTATCTTTTTATCTAAAAGTTTCTTATCCCTCTCTCCTCCTCATAGGAACCCTTTTAAAAGGTGGGAGCTGGCCTCCCACATCAGAGAAAAACAGGCAGGGAGATGCCAGACAGAAGGAGCTGGCATTTAAACCCAGCACCATCTGCATCTCCAGCTCCCTGCTGAAGCAGGACTTCTCCTTGTCTCTCAGAGTTGTAGCTGATGCCTGGCAGAAGCATGTCTAACACTTGACAATCCATCCTTTTGGTCCTGGTTGGGATGTGACTTCCCAAGTTTTCTCTCTCCTACTGCAAATTCACATGAACTTTCCAACTTTAGCTATCTCAAAGGATCCGCTCCCTTTGATACCTGGCTAGTGTTGGAGGCATATGGCTGGGAAAATTCTTAAGTACCCCCTGGAAACCAGTAAATGTATCATGTAAAACAATGGCTGTCAGAAACTCATTGAAGTAGATGATGAATGCAAGCTTTCTATGAGTTCAGTGAGAGATCACAGAAGTAGCTGCTGATGCTCTGGGTGAAGAGTGGAAGAGTTAAGTGATCTGAATCAGTGGCAGGAACAACAAACAAGGTTTTCCCATGAAGCAAGGTGTCTTGACTCATAGCAGAGGACACTTGCTGTTGAGGAAGGAGCATTCCTGTTATAGACCAAGGAGAACTGGAGAGAGGAAGCCCATGTCTTTTTGAAGATGCATTGTGGATGCCAATCTGAGTGTTCTCAACTTGGTTACAGGAGAGAGAGGGGGAGTATGCTTAGATTGACAGATACTACTGTGCCTTGATGGTTTGGGCCCAAAAGAACTAGCAGAATCTGAAAGCTTTTCAATCTCTCTAAAGAAAATGATGTCTACCAATATGTTGTCAGAAAGCCCATAAACAAGAAGGTAAGAAGCCCAGGAGCAAAGCACCCGAGATTCAGTGTTTTGTTACTCCATGTGTCCTGTGACACAAATGCTGACCTAATGCTCTGAAGAAACACTAAGGAAAACAAGAAGGAGGCTGCAGAATACGCTAAACTTTTTGCCAAGAGAATGAAGGAAGGAAGCCAAAGAAAAACACGGGGGATGCCAAGAGATGTAGGCTGTCCTCATGGAGAGCTTCTAAGTCTGAGTCCAGTTAGTAATAAGTCTTTATGAGTAAAAATAAGTGGAGAGATGGCTACTCTTCTAGAGGACCCAGGTTCAATTCCCAGCACCCACATGGCAGCTCACAACTTCTATAACTTCAGTTCCAGGGGATCTGATACCATCACATAGACATACATGCAGACAAAATACCAATGCCCATAAAATAAAAATAAGTTATTTTTTTAAAAAGTAACAAATAAATTATCAGATACTGAATATAAAAAAGGGGTAAGGTGATCTCCTGAGGGCTCAGTGGTTCTAGGAAGTGGCTGCACTAACCAAGATGATGGTGAAGTCACATGGCCTTCACCATCTTCATGATGGTACTTAACCAAGACTAACCATGTCATGTGATGTCTCCGTCTTGATGACATCACTAACCAAGATGTCACATGGTTGTCAAGCCACATGGTTGTCTCTATCTTTAATGATGTCATCAGTCAAGATGGTGACAAACTACATGGCTACATATTGCTTATAGTGAGCTTAGTTCCATGATAAACAACCCATCCCCCATCTTGATTAATGATTGACATGAAAGAGTCCACTGTGGGTGATGCCACCTTTGGGCAGGTGGTCCTGGGCTGTAGAAGAAAGCAGGCTCAGCAAGCCAGGAAGCAGCACTCCGCCATGTCTTCTGCTTCAGTTCCTGTCCTCAGGTTCCTCTCTTGAGTTCCTGTCCTGACTTCCCTTCAGGATGGACTAGAAGACATGAGCTGAAATTAACCCTTTCCTCCACAAATTGCATTTGGTCATGGTGTTTATCACACAAATAGAAACCAAATTAATACCAAAATCAATTTGTTCAATTTATATTACTAATTTAGTAGCTTTGCATGACACTTTTATTAAGTTAGAAAAGCAGCTGCCTGAGGTCAAGTGACTGTTTTCCTCCCTTCCCCCACATCATGAGATTCAAGGTTTTCCAGGACCTAGGGAAAGAGGTCAAGAAGGGAGAGCCCATGCCTAGAGAGAGAGAAGATAAGAGAGTTAAAATTAGGTTTTGGAGGTCTCTTGCATTGCTCAATCTCTCCTTAGTCCAGGTAGGAAGGGTTATGTTGAATAGGATGGAGGAGCCTCTGGGCTGGCCAGAGGAGTTGGTTTCCTCTGTCTGGGAGAATGTATTTCCTTTCTTTATTTTTTTTGCTGCTTGTTTTATTCTGATGATTTCCCATTCTGATCCTTAATCCTTAGATGCTCAATACCCCATCCCTAAGGAGGAAATTTCTTACATGTAAATTGAGAATCCCTTAGAGGCATGACCCCTAACTCACTCTCAAGCAACAGCTAGAATATCCCAACTACTAATGAAATACTTTGCTATTCCCTGCTTCAAGCAGCAGGAAAATGTAATGGAATTCAGCTACTATCACAAAAGTTACTGCTTGGAAAAGTCAAGGACTTTTCCGAAGGTCAAGCCATGGTTTAAGAAGTCTTGGTGATTTTTTAACTTTTGTATATATATTGGCTGATTCCTGCAATGATTTCCTTGTATGCTATGTATGCTTCCAAGAACTCATAACAGTGTATTTTATCTGAAATACCTATCCAGAATCCAAGACCAAATGATCTCCTGAATTAAGGTAATTTAAGCTCAGACCCTCCTTTCTTATACAGCCTTAGTGGTATTTATACTAACATTATAGACTTCTAACATTTACCCAACCACCTCTAGGAATGTAGTTTGAGCATATAAATTCCCTTTTGATATATTAACCGATTTTAGCTCTTAGTTGACCTCCTCCTTTACCACTCCCCTTTTGGGTTGTAAAAGAAAGCCTGACGGTCACTGCCTGAGGAAAACTCTTGTCTGCCTTTATGACCCTATAAGAATTTAAGCCTGGTGACCTTGCCTTAGCTAGAGCACTGCTATAGCATGGGTATATAACTGTAAACCTCGGAGACTTAGGATTTAAAGGATTTTGACTGGAGAACTAGATGGAGAACTAGAAGAATGAGATGGAAGATGAGGTAGAGCCAGATGGGGAAGAACGAGATGAGAAAGACCAAGATGGGGCAGAACTAAGATGAGAGAATTAAAATAGAACTTAGAGGGGACAGCAGATAAATGTAGAGAGAAATCAGGCAAGAAAGGAGCTAGGCATGTTAACAGTACTGAAGCTATGTAGATAGAATTTTATTCCAGAGGAATAAAGTAGACAGTCAAAGAGCTTGGTGTACTTAGATTCTTTCCCCGAAAATAATTCTTGCCATCTGTAGCTTCTCTTCTGGTCCCCTGGGAAGAATATTATTAAGGACTATCCTTAATAATATTTGAGAATTCCCAACAGCATTTGCCACTCTTGGCCTATGCACAGACTTGCCTGGTCACCATGGTGCTAGCTTGGGCCCTTTTCTGCATTGCCAAAAAACTTTTCGTAATGGAATCATTATTGATCCAAGAATCAGAAGGAGACACCTATCTCCCAAGGGAGGGAATCTGAACACTCTCCCAGATGGGTTTGAAACCCAGGATGAACCTCCAAATTCTTGGACACAGTGAATATTTTCAGTGTCACACAAAAGAACACAAAAGCAAAAATATCTTGCCAAGGCAATTCTTTTTGTAAAAAGGGTTGTAAAGAACGAAAATGAGGCTAGTAACATACCAGGGCTCCTGTCTTTTATCTCTGACATAGGTGAGGTTTCACAGTCTCACTAATTGGTACAATGGGTGGGGGGAAGGTTTGGAAAATATGAGTCCCTTCCAGGCTAACTATTGTTGTGCTTTAAAAAAAAAAACAACCTTGTTTCTCATAGTATATAAAACAACTTTATTTCTACCTAACAAGATATGGTGGTTTGAATAAGAATTCATATGTTTGAATACTTGGGTCTTAGTTGGTGGACCTGTTTGGAAAGGATTAGGAGGAGGTGTCTTTTTGGAGGAGGTGTCTCACTGGGAGCAGGCTTTGAGGTTTCAAAAGACTAGTGCCATTCCAGTGTCTCTTGATCCCAGTTTTTCCACATGTAGATCTGTGTGTCCTTTCCTTCATTCCTTCATCACCCCAGTCAGGTCTCCAGGACAAAGCCATGCCAGCTAGACACAGCATAGGCTGGCCTCAAACTCATAATCTTCCTGTCTCAGCCTCCCAAGTTTTGGTATTACAGGAATGTGCTACTATGCTATGCCAGATATATCTTATTAGATAGAAATAAAGTTGTTCTGTTGTATACTATAAGAAATGGGTTTTTAAAAAATTACATTTGGCTTATCATTGCCTATATTAATTATTCCTAAAATTTAATTACAGTTGCACCGAGATCACCCATTATCTAGAGAATCAATTATAAAATCAGCTTCCAACAACTACTTGTATATAAAGTGAAAATAAGGAGAAACATTTAGCATGTCTAAATATATGCACAAATACGCAAAAAGCAAGCAAAGCTACTATAGCACTCAGTTTTGTGATTGATCATGAGGTTATAATTAATATCTGCTGTGGAACATCCTTTTCTATACTATGAATATGTATTACTTTCATTGGTTAATAAAAAGCTGACAGGTCGGTAGCTGGGCAGGAAGTTACGTGGGAAGGCGAAACTGAGAATGATGGGAAGAAGGAGGGCAGAGTCAAGGGAGACTAGCCAGTCACCCAGGAAGCAAGACATGCTAGAGGATGGGTAAAGCCATGATCCATGTGGCAATACATAGATTAATAGAAATGGGTTAATTTAAATTAAATAATAAGAGTTAGCTAGTAACAAGCCTGAGCTATCGGCCAAGCATTTATAATTAATATAAGCCTCTGAGTGATTATTTGGAACCGGGCTGTTGGGACAGGAAATGTCCATTTACAAATATCTCTACCTTCTTTCCTCTAGTATCCATTCTGCATTTGTCCTATTTTCACACAGAACCTCAAAAGATCTTTTGTACCCAATGGAGCCACCCAAACTTATATTCCTAAAGAGCCCAAGTTCTTGATCATTCTACCCGTTTTTGGTTGCTGTAGTTCTTAACCCTTACCCTGGGTACTGAAGTACTAAAAATCACACTAAATAAGCTTCTGGGTTGCACAACTGGTCCTTGCTTCCATTGTGTAGCAACTGTTCAATTTCCTCTTGGTAATTAGGATCAACAACTGAAACCAGTGAAATAGCTTTATTTTTTTTGAGACAGGGTCTTACTATGCAGCCCTGGCTGGCCTGAACTTGCTAGGTAGACCAGGCTTGCCTCAAACTTCCAGAGATCCTCCTGCCTCTGTCTACAGAGTGCTGAGATTAAAGGTGTGTGTCACCATGCCAGGCTGAATTAATTTTCAAATCCTCTTCTTTTGCCTGTAGCTTCATTGATATAAGGAACCCCAAATGTCCAAAATGTTTGTCCTTCCATTTTGGTGGAATCATTTTTGTGCCTTTTGGTAGGAAACATCTAGTTCCTTGGGGACTAAGATTTCTAAACTGGCAGAGCTCAAAGTTGCTGAGCCATGAAGTAAAAACTCCAAGTGGGTTACTAATTGTAATATTGAGAGTAGCTACTCCCATTTATACCTCTTGATTCTAGGAATAAATAAATTTTGGCTATGAAATAGACAGTACTACCTAAGTTTCTCTAGCTTGAAGTATATATTACATTTTTAAAAAAAAGTCCTTCTCAGTTGGTTCCCTACTGGGATCACAATTGACTACTTAGCAAATGATTCTGCCTTTCACTTAGACTAGGTGCTTTAGGATGGTGTGGTGTGTGATAAAACCAGTTAATTAGTTAATCATGAACCCATTGCTTTGCTCTGAGATGAGTTTGTGGATCTAGGGCAATGCTGCGCAGAAGAGTTCACACATTCTGGTACTTGTGCTAGCGAAAGTACTATGGGCAGGAAAGGGAAAACTATCTAGAATATTTTCTCCATTCCTCTGATGATGCATCTCTGTTCCCTTTAATGACGCTAGAAGTTCAATATAGGGCTGGAGAGATGGCTCAGCGGTCGGGAGCACTGGCTGCTCTTCCAGAGGTCTTGAGTTCATTCCCCAGCAACGGTCACTCATATACATAAAATAAATAAATATTTTAAAAAGTTCAATATAGGGGCTGGAGAGATGGCTCAGAGGTTAAGAGCACTGACTGCTCTTCCAGGGTTCCTGAGTTCAATTCCCAGCAACCACATGGTGGCTCACAACCATCTGTAATGAGATCTGGTGCCCTCTTCTGGCCTGTGGATATACATGCAGACAGAACACTGTATACATAATAAATAAATAAACCTTTAAAAAAAAGTTCAATATAATGATCCACCTACCACCAGGTGACTGACTGGTGGGTCTTTTGGGAAATAATACCACATCAGGAACTAAATTATAATCTCTCCTGGTTGGTAGTTTAGGCACGTAGTAATACAATTAACTATACCATCCACGATAAGGAACAGGTTATGTAGTTAAGCCCTAGCCCAATTTCCATCCCTGTTATTATAGAAAATTTGTCCATGTACCTATTGAGCAAATATTGGGATGAAAGAGGTTGATTTTTTGTTGTTTTTTGGTTTTTCAAGACAGAGTTTCTCTGTATAGCTTTGGCTGTCGTAGAACTCACTCTGTAGACCAGGCTGGCCTTGAACCCACAGAGATCCACCTGCCTCAGCCTCCCTGAGTGCTAGGATTAAAGGTGTGTGCTGTACTACTGCCCAGTGAAAGAGATTGACTAACATTCACAGACCACATAGTTTTGTTCACTGGAATATTTATTTATTTTTATTTCATGTGCTTTGATATTTTGCCTACATGTATGTCTGTGTGAGGGTGTCAGAAATCCCAGAACTGGAGTTTCTCCAGCCCAGATTATTTATTTTCATTTTCTCTCTCTCTCTCTCTCTCTCTGTGTGTGTGTGTGTGTGTGTGGTTTCTGTGGAGGCCAGAAGAGGGCTCTGGATCTTCTGAAGTTACAGGTGATTGTGAGTTGCCATATGGGTGCTGTTTCTGGAAGACCAGCCAACGCTTTTAACCACTGACTCATCTCTCTAGCAGTGGATTATTTTTGATTAGCATAAAAATGGGTTTCCTTGTGATATTTTCATGCATATAAATTATGCTTTGTCTTTATTTACCTCCCTCCTGCCCTTCCGTACCTTCATTCTATCCCTCTTAGTGGCCTCCTTCCTCCTCTTTCTGCTTTCATGACATTTTATTACATTCTGTTCCTCTATTTTCATGTCTATCTACATATGTAAACTTAAATACATATCCTCATTTCTACATGAGAGAAAAGTTGATATTGTCTGAGTCTGGCTTATTTTGCTTAACATGATGATTTGCAGTTCCATTTATTTTTCTGTCCATGTCACAATTTCATATTTCTCTATGGATTAATAAAATTCTAGTGTGCATATGTACTATACTTTCTTTTTATGATGTATAACTTAGTTCAATTATTTTTTTTATTAATTTTCAAGTCACCACACAAAAAGTAATGGGGTTTATTATGGCCTTTTTCATGTATATATGCCATTATCCTTTCTTTTCATTAGTTATTCTACCTTATACCTCTGCCTCTCTCTTACTGGGCTCCTTCCTCTCCTCTTCTGCCTTCATGTCATATGTTGTCCTAGAGTTTGCCTTTTATTGTGATAAAACACTGACCAAGCCAGGCAGTGGTCGTGGTGCATGCCTTTAATCCCAGCACTCTGGAGGTACAGACAGGAGGATCTCTGAGTTCAAGGCCAGCCTGGTCTACAGAGTGAGTTTCAGGACAGCCAGGACTGTTAGACAGAGAAACCCTGTCTCGAAACAAAACACTGACCAAAAGCAACTTGCTGATGAAAGAGTTTATTTCATTTTACAAATTACAATATCATTGAGGGAAACCAAGGCAGAAACTCAAGTCAGGAACTTGAAGCAGAACCCAGAGGAACACTTTATTGGCCTGCTTCCCTTGATGATAGACCATAACCTGTAAGACTAAATAAAATCATTCGTCCCTAGATGAAAAACAACAAATAACAAACTAGGGCAGATTGTTATGAGAGTGGGGTGGATCTTCTCACACCAATCAGGACAATTCAGGTGAAGCTCTTTAGTCAGGTGATTCTAATTTATGGCAAAAGTTGATGTTAAAACTTACCATTACCTATGTATTCTATTACCCCTTTTTCCCCCTTTCTCCCTCTGCCTTTGAGATCTTTCTTCATGCTCATGGTCCTCTTTTCAGTTTCATGATACACACACACTTAAATCCATGTTCCACATATGAAAGAAAACATACAGTATTTGTCATTCTGAGTCTGGATTATTTTGTTTAGCAAAATGATTTTCAGTTCCATTGATTTCCCTGCAAATGACATCATTTTTTTGTGGCTGAATAAAATTCCACTGTGTACTACATTTTGTTAATCCATTCATTTGTTGATGGACACCTAGGCTGGTTTCCTATTTGGCCAATAGTGAAGAGTGCAACAATAAACTTGGGGGTACACATATACCTGTGATAGGATGACAGACCCTCAAAATGGTATCACTGGGTCATAATGACAGTTCTATTTTGCTTTTTGGAGGAATCTCCATAGAGATTTCTGTAATGGTCACATCAGTTTACAATCCTACCCACAGTAAACAAAGGGTTCCTCTTGCCCATCTTTGCCAGCATTTGTTGTTTTCTTGATATTATTCATTCTGACTGGGCAAGATTTGGAATCTCAAAGAAATTTTAGTTTGCATTTCCCTGATGACTTTGTGAAATGTTTCAAATATACATCTGTTCATTGCCTATGCTCATATCTTAAAGTATTTTATTTATGCTTTTCTCTAGCAGTTTAAATTTCATGTTTACATTATGGTCTTTGATCCACTCTGAATTGATTTTTGTGCAGGTTGAGAGAGATGGATGGATGTAATTCCATTCTTTTACATGTGGATATCCAGCCAATGACCTACTCCTACTCCACCCTTCACATGTAAGGAGACACACACACACAAAGTAGTTTTCATCGAATGTTCAATGGATTGCTAACTATAGAATAAGCTAAAAGGCAAACATTTTTATACACTTCTTATTTGCATTTCTTCTTTGTGAATTACCATCTCGTGTCCTTTTCTGTTGGGAAGTTTCTCTCAGTGATTTAAGGGAGCTGGAGAGATGGCTCAGTGGTTAAGAGTGCTTGCTGTCCTTTCTTCCATATGATCTAAGTTCCCAACATCCAGTTTACAACTGCCTGGAACTCCAGATCTAGGACCCCTACAACCTTTTCTCGCCTCCTTGGGCATTTGGACCCACGTGCACATTACTCCCACTACCACCACCACCACCA
>LZPO01007954.1:513611-524007 GCA_001675575.1 Neotoma lepida
TCAGTTTCAGGAGGTCCCATTTATTAATTGTTGTTCTCAGTGTCTGTGCTAGTGGTGTTATATATTGTAGATCTTAATGTATACATTAATGTATACATTATACATTGTAGATCTTAATGTACTGTAGCATATAATATGGAAATGAACATTTATATAATGAGTTATACCCAGTTTAAGAAATATCACCAGTGATGCTAAAGCCTATTGTGTACCTCTTCCCAGATGCATGTTTCTATTTACTCTTGTGTCATTCATCTTGGACATTAAACACTGGTTTTTCAGATCCTTTATGCACAGGAATATTTTGCAATGTTGTTTTGAGATATTGCAAGGCTGTACCTTATTACATTGCCCAGGCTATGCTTTAACTCACCTCCTGAAAGCTGGAACTGGCAAACATATACAGTCATGGTTGGCTTATTTTGCAATTTTTCGAGGTATTGTTCAAGGTGCTCTCACACTGTTAGGCTCAAGCAATCTTCTTGCCTCAGTCTCCCAAGCAGCTGGAACTATAGGTATGTCAGTACATCTAACATTTGAACAGGACTCATACTGTATGTTAAGTCTTTTGACTTTCTTGATTATCACTAACACTGTTATATACAAATGATTTTTTTTACACTGATGACCCTACTTTATGAATATATTCTAATTTTTACATCTCCTGGATATCAGTTTATATGGTTAGAACTAGGCCTTTTGCTGAATTAAAGTCTAGTAAATATATCTATTCATTATTTTCCTTCATTAGGATTCTACCTGTATTCTCCATTCCTGTAGCCCCCTCAACCTCCAACCCATACTTTCTTTTGTGCTGTGCTGGTTGCCAAATCTAGGGCCTCACACATGCTAGGCAAACATACCACAACTACCTGTATTTTTCAATTCAATAATCAAGTTTTATGAGACAGGGTCTAAACTCTATAGCCCAGGCTGGCCTTGAGTTGGCAGCAATCCTCCTGCCCTAGCCTTTAGTCATTTGATAATTGATGCGAGAAGCCATACAAAGCTAGGAACTAGCTCTTGTTGACCCAACAAGTCTTACTTCCTTCCATTCTCAAGTTCTGCTGGACCCCTAACCATTTTTTTTTATCCTCCACAGGCCTGTGGGTGGCAATGAGATTTTTACTTAACATTTTTTTTTCATTTATTTTACATACTGACCAGTTTCCCCTCCCTCCTCTCCTCCCAGTCCCCCCTTCCCATCTACCTGCCAAATCTCCATTCAGAAAGGGGCAGGCCTCCCATGGGTGTGAACAAAGCATAGCATATCAAGTTGAGGCATGACCAAGCTCTTCCCCTTGCATCAAGGCTGGGCAAGGTAATCCAGCATGGGGAACAAGTTCCCATACAGGTCCCGATCTCACTCCTAGGAGCCTTACAAAGAGACCAAGCTACACAACTGTCACACACATGTAGAGGGCCTAGGTCAGTCCCATGGAGGATCCCTAACTGTTGTGGATCCCTAACCTTTAAGGCCACAGCTTTCTGATTAAGGCAGATGTGATTTACTCTACTACAGTTGGCTCAACCTAGATGCTCTTTTCTTCCTTAAATGTTTTAATTCCTACCCAGCTTTAGGATGCAACGCAAGGCCATTAACACTGGGGAGAACCTGCAAGGTTATCCAATAAGCTCTATCCTGTTTACTCAGCCACCTTTATATACTGCAGGTGTCAAGAGAGGTGACTGCTTCCTCCCAGACAAGATATTCAGAGATGGCGGCAATTCACCCACTGATCTTTTCAGTTGTCAGAGCAAGGTTAGATGCAGGAGAGCTAAAATGTTGAGTAGAAAGTGGCTGTCGGCCAATTTACCAGGCACCTGGAATCAGGGTGAAGACATCCCCTTGCTTTCCTACACTATGAGATGTCAAAAGCTGTAGTGCCTCAGTGAATAAGAAAAACCACACAAAGAAAGTACTACTTGAGATTGTTTTTCTAACTAAACTTTTATTAAATTTTTTTTGTTGTTCAAGGCTGGGACCATCAAAGTCTGATCAGCTTTAAGTGCTGGATAGAGTAAAAACCACAAGAGACTACTAGATAATCTGTGAAGACTTGCAGACAAATGACAAGACAGACAAAACAAAAACAAGAAGGGTGGGCTTGCGGAGAGCTAGTCAAATCTTATGCTTATTAAAATTTACTAGAAAGGAACCAAAGCTTCTAAGGAAATTAAAGTTGAGACCATCATAAATGCTCACCAAATGAAACATTGCATGAGTTGAAAGTTTTGATACAACCTGCTGCAGTGTGTTCCAAAATACTCAAGGTATCCCAATTCCTGGTGGCTGTCAGTCTCTTCTCTGGGGAAAGTGACTGAGGAAAGAAATTGTACCAGAAGTGGAAGTGGGTGGGTGAGCAGGAAGGGCAGAGATGATTGTCTGGAAAGATGTTTGTCTAGAATGTGTGTAAGAGGTTTTTCTTTTTCCAAATTTTTTTAAGTTTGAAAAAAACTCCGTTGTGAAAAGTGAGTTATGAAGAGTGCTCTTTATTTGAAACCTCCACAACACAAATGCCAATCTTGTCTCGCATTGAATCATTAGCTGTGCACATCAACACATTCCAAGCACAAATTAAGAAATGCAAACAGAACAAAAAAATATATATATATATAATTTTTTCCCCTATCCAAAGGTTTCAAGTCTCAATGCAGCAAATCCTTCTGAACACAGAATCTGAGGAGCACACTGTTCAGTTGGGACAAACAAGTCCCTGCAAAGGCTACTGCCTTCTTAACACATGGGGTGGGGATCATGGACGGCATGGAAAAGGGAGAGGCAAGAGAATGAGAAGGGAACAGGTATGCACTAGGGAAGATGGGCAGCTGGGACACACACATGGTGAGTTGGTGAATTTTATTTATTGGATTTTGACATTTTCTTTCTGGATCTTTTTAAATCCCCCCCTCCCCAGGTCCAACAATGGTAGAAAAACCCCACAGAAGTAGGCAGGGCCTTATTAGGCCAGCCCAAAGCCTTCAGAGCACTCCTGGATGGCCAATAGTAGCATGTGGCGGAGCTTCTCAAAGCTCTCATAGGCAGGCAGGTCCAGTTGATTAAAACTAAAAGGATAGATAGATTAGTTCCTGAGAAAATACAATGAACCCCAGTGCTACCAACCTTCTGTTCCTCTCTGAGCCAGAGTCACTCTATCCCCCTGCTTCTTGTTGACTCTCCCAGTTTTTTCTCCAGCCTGATCTAATGTAATCTGGCCTTAATACTGGCCATTAGTAACATAAATTTGGTCCTTGCTACAACTTACACACCATGGCCTTCCCTACAGGATAAGTGTTTTGTTTTATGAGTGTTTTGCACCACATTGTGCACATGCTGATATCAGAGGAGCATTGAGAACTGGAGTTATAGATACTTGTGAGCCATTATGTGGGTGCTGGGACCTGAACCTGAGTCTTCTGCAAAAGTGGTATGTGATCTTACCTGCTGAGCCATCTCTCCAGCCCCTCATCTATTGGTTTTTAACTTTTTCTATTACTTCTGAGACAGGATCTTGTGTATCTGAGGTTGGCCTCAAACTCACTATACTGATGACCCTGAACTTCCAATTGTCCTGCCTCTACCTCCCTGGACTACACCTAATTTATGTGCTGTGAGGAATGGAACCACGGTGTTGTACTCTAATCAACTGAACTATGTCTCTAGTCATGACATTTTCTAAGAAACAAATGTCCCTTTTTATTAATTAAATTTTTCATTTATTTTACATCCTGACTGCAGGTTCCCCTCCCTTTTTACCCCCGCCTCTGCGCTGCCCCCCTCCACTCCTCCTCTGCTTCTGTTCAGAAAGGGGCAGGCCTCCCATGGGTGTCAACAAAGCATGGCATATCAAGTTGAGATAGAACTAAACACCTCCCTTTATATTAAAACTGGGAGAGGCAACCCAGTATGGGAAGTAGGTTCCCAAAAGCCAGCTCAAGCTTTAGGAACAGGCCTTGATCCCACTGCTAGGAGTCCCACAAATAGACCAAACTACACAACTGTCACACATACGTAGAGGGCCTAGGCTGGTCCCATGCAGGCTCCCTAGCTGTCCGTCCAGAGTCTGACAGCTCCTATAAGCCCTGGTTAGCTGAGAAACAAATGCCTTTAAGGAGGCATTCAGGATCACTGGTGATGTATATGTATGTTAGTAGAAGTCCAGAAGAGGGTATTAGAGACCCTGCAGTTGGAGTTACAATAGTTGCAAGCTGTCCTGTATGGGTGCTGGGAACTAAATTCAGGTCCTCTGAGAAAAAGCAGTAAAAGCTATTAACCACTGAGCCAGCTATCCAGCCCCTGCCCAGCCATTACTTGTTCCAGTCAGGCTAACCCCTTTGGAATACACCATGATTTCCTAAAGTGCTGTTTATTTCCCAATGTCTTCCCAGCCACCACTCTTGTGTTTAGCCCATCTGCTGACCTCAACCTCCTCCATAGACCCAACAAACTGAGGTTTCTAACGTTGTGGACCAGGCAATACTTGTGTCTAGACGTTTATCAAGCCTACAAGTTCAATACAATCACTGAAAAGGAAAAATAGTTTTCTTACCACGTGTGAGCTGAAGGCAGGCGATCTGTGGATCTGTCATCTCGATGAATTTGAAACTTCTGGATGCCGTTCATGCCTTCAAGGGCAGCAAACCCTTGCAGGGGTACTTTGGAAGTACCCGTGACAAACTGGAGGAACTTGGCACGGTCTGCTTGGTCAAAGGAACGCAATGCTCTCCAGAACCATTGGATCTGTAGGAAGAGACATACAAAAACCCAATGTTAGAGAGCTTGTAAGCCAGGTGGTGGTGATGCACACCTTTAATCCTGGGCGGATCTCTGAGTTCAAGGTCAGCCTGGTCTACAAAGAGAGTTCCAGGACAGACTGGGCTGTTACATACACAGGGAAACCTTGTGTGTGTGTTTTGGGGGTGGGGGGAGATGACACAAAACAAAACGTAAAGAGCAGGAAATGGCAATGGACTTGAAATATTAGGCAAGTCCCTTTTGTAGAATGATTTTCAGTTCCTTCACAGGATGGGTGAGAGCATCAACTGTAAATATGCTCCAGAAAAACAAAGAGGGACAGGTATACTGTCATTCATAAACCAGCACTGACCAGTGTAAAAGGAAAATATGGGGATACCTCTGCCAGCAGCTCACCTGAATAGAGTTGGATTGGTACTTGTGGTACTCAGTGTTAGATTTTAGATCATCAATGTCAATGGTGGGCAGCCCTGATATGAGCAGCTCTAGTTCCTGCTCAGTAAAGATGGAAATGAGGCGCTTTGGAATGATTTCATAGAAGCCTTCCAAGAAGGCTGCCAGCTGTTTGCGAATGGCTCCTGGTAAGAGAATAAAAAAAGTTAAAACATGGATTCATACAACTGAATAGAGGTAGGAGAGCCTCAATTTGACACCTGATACTGACAGATCTGCCTGCCTCACCTACCACTGTCTCCAGGCCCCTATATGATAGTAGTTGAAATTAAGTATTTTGGTCAAGTGTTCTGACTCCTTTTGTACAAAGCATTTGTGGCTTTGTCATAGGAAATAAGAACAACAAATGTGAAATAAATAAATGGCTGACCTCTTTCCTTGAACAAGCAGAGGTCTATCTAAAGGACACTTTTCCTACCTGTCATTCTCATCTGGCACACCAGGTGTACGTATTCCTTCTTATTCTCCTCTGTTACCAAAATGTTGGCTCCATTGGGTTTGAGGTCACGAACTTCACACACTCCAAACTCTTGAACCTAGAACATCCAAGACACCAATCTTATACATCAGGTTTGGTCTGGGCTGCAACTAACACAGAGGTGCAGGAATACACCCTAACTCCTTGCCATGTCCCAGACAAGGATATAAGGTATATCCATAGCTAACTGCCATTTTTCACTACTCATTAGCCTAGAGCTCTTCTACATAGGAAAAAGCTGAAGAATGGAACAAAGGAAATTGGTCTTTGGCCCTAAACAATAAATAAGTGAGGAAAGGGTACCTCTATCTAATTTTTTTTCTATGATTAGAACAGTTTTAAGGAATGAATTATGTACTAGAACGTTTGTGTGTGTGTGTGGGGGGGGGCACAGAGGTCAATGACAAGTGTCTTCCTCTATCATTCTACCTTACTTTCTGTGACAGTGTCTTTCAATGAACTTGAAGTTCACTGATTTGGCTATGGCCAGCTGTTTCAGGGATCTATTATCTTTGAACCTCCAGTGCTGGGGTTATAGATGCAAGCTGCTAAGCCTAGCCCCTATTGGAACACTTTTTTCTTACCTCTCCCATTTTTCCCCCTTACATTTTATTTTTTTGTGTGTGAATGTCATGTGGCGATCAGAGGACAACTTAGAGAAGTCAGTTCTCTCTTTCTACCATACTGAGCCTTGGGATTGAACTCATGTTATCAGGCTTGGTGGTAACTACATCTTATTGGCTCTGAAACTTTTATTGAAAAAGAATATTTTAGGGGCTAGAGCTCAGTATTAAGAGTGCTTGGTGATCATTCTTCCAGAGGACTCAAGTTTTGCTCACAACCCTGTAATTCCGGCTCCATGGGATCCAATGCCCATTTCTGGCCTCTGTGTACCTGAGCATATGTACATGTAGCATATACACATATATAAATAAAACTATTTCATGTGTATATGAATGTAGGTACATGTGATACTACACACATGTAAAGAGGCTTGGGGATGATACTGTCTGTCCTACACTGTTATTCCTGAGACAAGTTCTCTCCCTGGAATTAGAACGGCAGCCACCCTATCTCCAATGATCCTCTTATGTGTTGCATCCCCACCCTTCACCCCAAGTTCCAAGCACTCAATCGTGGCCATACCTGGCTTTTTACATGGGTGAGATCTGAACTCAGGCCCTAAGGCTTGCAAAACAAATGCAATGAGCCATCTCTCTTCTGTTCTAGACCATTCTTAAAAGGAGAAACTAGGAAATAGCTTGGATTATTCTACCAATTCTATTTTCTGTTTATGATGTCTCTGCTTGATGAAGTCAAAGCACCTCCTCCAAACTGTTGAGACTCAGAGTCAGTTCCAAGGTGATCCCCAAAACCTACCTCAGTGCTGAAGGTGAGGTCATAGCCTAGTGTGGAGACATCATTTTCCAGCAGATAAACTAGGCCCTGGTAGAAGTGGTAATCTTCACTCTCCATATCTGTATACCTAAAAAAACACAATTAGATAGGGTCATGGCTTGGTGGTGGCAGATAGGACAAGGAGATAAGGAACTGAGTCCTAGAGCTAAGGACAGTCTAAAAGACTACCACAATCTTACCTGACAGACTTGCCCAAGATGTGTTTGTAGAAGGACCGTGTAAAGTAGCACTCTAGGAGGCGGTTGTCATATACAGCTTTGGCTACAATGCGTCCAACAAACTTGAAGTAGCTGAGGTGGTTGGGGTTACAGTGGGAAGATGGATTGATGGTGTAGGTGACCCGGTCACCAGGTGAGGTACGGAACAAGGCATACATAGGGTTGAACATCTCTCGAGAGATGATCATGTACCACTCTCGCAGGAGCCCCCCAGCATCCTGCCCTTCTTCTCCTTCAAACACTATATACCTGCATAAAAGAGCAGAAACAAGAGAGCTGTGCAGAAAGCCAGGACAGATCTGACCATTCATGTAGCATCATGTAAGCAAGAAAGATTCTGTGAATCTGACTTTGAGAAAGTTCACTGTCAGATGAAGTAGTAAACAGAGTACTGGAAAAACACAGACCATGATTTTAATCTGTCTCATCAGCTACCGTGATACTTAAGTGTTGCATGCTGCCAATTTCTTCTAGGTGGCTTCATAATCTACCAGTGAACAGTTACTCACTTGACAGAGGCACTAACGTACATGGTAATTCCCATCCCAGGGTTACCATCTGCTCAGCAGGCAGATTCTTATTCCTAGCTTAACAATGATACAAGTTCTCATTGCAAACAATCTAAGTGTATCCTTATAAACATTAAAGACATCCTTGTCTGCCTAGGAGTTGGTAAGTACGTCAGCCAAAGGGCCAGCCAGCAGGCTTTGTCCAAAAGTAGGAAGACTGCGCAATTAATATTATCTATGCCAGAATGCTATTGGGGAATTTTGTAACCACTGGCCCTACATTTGAGGCCAGATTAGGCCACTGCTACTATATAGAAAGAGCTCCCTGTCCCAAACCATCTTGGCTGTTCCCTTTCCCAAAAGTTCTTACAATCGATTCTTCATTTCTTCAGGAGATTTGCGATGCAGCTCCCGATAGGAGTCTTCAAATACATGGTCACGGCGAACATGCACCGCCATGTCTTCCTTACGGAGCCCTTCGTCCAAACGTTCCAGCTCTTGGCGGAAATATCTTAGGATGTAGAAAAGAAGGGAAGTAGGACTGGGGGTGGCAGAGCAAACTTAAATTTGTCTGTTTAGAAGGAAAACTCAATGACATGCTCTCTTTGATCTTTGTACCCTACACACCTGGAAAAGTATATAGCAGCTAGGAGAGAGATCATTTATTACAAATTCAATTTTTTTCCTATTTTCTGATGAATGAAGGATCATAGAAACTATTACATTAGATTTCTGCAACAAGCAAGGAAGCACATTTACATGCACAGGAAGGAAAAGAAAGGATTAGGGATGACAAGGAATCTTGAGCCTGGTTTTGACTGTACCACCACAACTCTTAAAAGATGAAACTGGACATAAGAAACCCTTATGGCCCTAGGAGCAACTATGGCTTTTTTTTTCGGGGAGGGGAAGACAGGTATCATTCATGTAGTTTTTTACCCTAACATACCCCACGACCAGGGCACATACTTGCGCTTGACATCAAAGTCGAGGACACGAATATAATCTACTAAGACAGCAAAAGGTCCATCAGCAAGGTGGGTGGTGGACTGCCGTAGTATCTGGTTTAACACGGTGCGGTGAGTCTCTGAGAAAAGAGATGACAGAAAGAATCACCATTTTATATAGGTCCTACGAAGCTACATAACAATCTACTAGTTAACAACTGGCTCTTAATTGTTTTAGGGGCCTAAATCAGGAATTAGCTGAAGCTAGGGGCCAGTCCTAAGGTATGAATGTGAAATGTGGCCATAACAGCTGGCTTCACATGGCTTTAGATAAAATTAAATCCCTTGGAGAGGCAGCATTTAAGAGCTTCTATAGCAGGCCTCTCTTGCCCTTACTAGTCTGGTTTTTTTGATTATTATTATTATTATTATTGCAATGTGTCTGGGTGCAAGCATACATGTACTCTTTCTCATTCTGTTGAATCAGCTAGGGATAAAATGCTTTCTGTATCTGTGGGCCTAAGAGTTCCCCATACCTGCAAAGCGAAGGAACTTCTGTGTATCAGGGGGCAGGCTTGAGGAGATGTGCATAGACGAGGGCTCCCTGGAGAAGAATGGGTCAAGGGAGGAAGGAGTGGCTGGGGTTAAGGGGGCAGGGGAGAGTGGAGGAGGCTCATCCTTGATGTGTGCCAGCTGGCTCTCACGGGTGTCTCGGACAGGAGGCTTGCTCTCCCGCTCTGTGGCATGGACCAAAAAGAAGGCCTCGACAGCAGGCTGTAGCACTAGGGGATAGCAATGACAGCAAAATGACACTTTACAAACTTTAACATACAAACACTCCCACCCTTCCATAACCATGTCACAAAAATGTAACATGGAAGAATAAATAGTGAAAACTTGCAGGAACTACAATGGTAAACAAAGCCAAAAGTGGGATAGGCAATCAGTAATAAAGACAAATCTCAGCAAATGTTATCAGAGTTACCAAGAGAGAAGGCAATTCTTTTGAATTCTTGTTACAGACACAGAGGGAAGAGAACAAACTTGGACTGAAAAAGCAAGATATTACCACCACCACCACTTGGCAGAAAGTGTCCCGGAGCAAACCAAGGGGTTGGGAATCTGTGCCCTCAGAGAACAACTCACCTAGCACTGCATGCTGGTCATGGGATTCCTCCAGTTCCTTTAAACATTCCCCCAGCATGTCCCATAGCTCATCTAGGCTCAGCTGCTCACTGAGCAGTGGTAAATCAGGCGGCCTCTCCTCTTTTTCCTTCTCCCCCTGTGGCGTTCCATCTGAGGTGACTAGATACACAAAGAACAGTCAGAAAGCTTTCAGTGTCTCCCTTGAGAATTCTCAGACCAAAAGCACAGGCCACTAGACAAGAGTCGGCCTACTGGCCAAAGAGTAGTTACTCATCGAACAACATCTAGAAGGTCTAAGTATTGTACTGGATGGCATTAAATAAAATAACAAATTTGGCTCCTCGATTATACTAGTCTCTTTTTAAGTGTTCAATGGAACTTTTGACAGTTGCCGTCCAGTACAAGTATGCGTTAGAACATTATATATTCATCAGATTCTGGTAGCTGCCCTTGTAATCAGGCTACCTATT